>JAVJIX010000045.1:935000-1167500 GCA_036785185.1 Paratrypauchen microcephalus | reverse complement strand
AGATCTAAACCGGATCTAAACCAGGACTAAACCGGGACTAAACCAGGACTAAACCAGGACTAAACCAGGACTAAACCAAAACTAAACCAGGTCTAAACCAAGACTAAGCCAGGACTAAACCAGGTCTAAACCAGGACTAAGCCAGGACTAAACCGGGACTAAACCAGGACTAAACCAGGTCTAAACCAGGACTAAACCAGGTCTAAACCAGGACTAAGCCAAGACTAAACCAGGACTAAACCGGGTCTAAACCAGGATTAAAATAAGACTAAACCAGGACTAAACCAAGACTAAACCAGGTCTAAACCAAGACTAAGCCAAGACTAAACCAGGTCTATACCAGGACTAAACCAGGACTAAAACAGGTCTAAAACAGGACTAAACCGGGACTAACCCGGCACTAAACCAGGACTAAACCAGGTCTAAACCAGGACTAAACCAGGTCTAAACCAGGACTAAGCCAAGACTAAACCAGATCTAAACCGGGTCTAAACCAGGACTAAACCGGGACTAAACCAAGACTAAGCCAGGACTAAAACAGATCTAAATCAGGTCTAAACAGGACTAAACCAGGACTAAACCAGGACTAAACCAAGACTGTGTGTGATAACATATTATCCTGTGCATTATTGAATTATTGAATGATAATATGGACTTTCTGTTACAAAAGCATTTCCATTTTAACAAAGTACCTTCTAATTCTGCCCTGCCCCCCCAAAAGTCATACAGTATACTTGTACACAGAGAGATTAAAGTATACATATGTTAATATACATGTATCAAATAATGAAATCCCACATGCTAATGGCAGCATTCCTGTTCTGTCCACCACAAGTATCTGAATAAAGAACTGCATGTTTTACATGAGGACTAAGTTCTTTACTTGTAAACACAAGTGCTGATCTTTGAAGATCCATGGCCACCTTCCCCCTCATGTCACATGCCACTCTCATACCAACAAGGCTAGACTATCAAGGCATGGTGTCTTACCTCCATCACTCAAGGGAGGAGTAGCATTCAAAAACATCTCTTCATCTTCAACTTCTTCACAAGATTCATCAGTTTGCTTCATAATAATAAACAAAATATTTTCTGCCTCAGACAGTTCCATCATGCATGCAGTTATGTCAGTCATGTTAGTGCTGTTTAGGGGCACCACCTACACTTACGCCCTTCTGGCTCTGAATAAGACTGTAGGCTCTTGTATTGTTCACAGCCAGAAGGGCGTAAGTGGACATACGCCCCTCTGGCTCCAAACAATGCTCAATCTTTTGTGTTTTGTTGCTTTATTCAATACAGTTTAATTTCTGATGCGTCTTTTTAGCACAACTTTTAATTTGATATATAGAACTCATATTCGCCCAAAATGCCACTTACGCCCCTCTGGTTCCAAACCCTCGTGATGTAATAATGTCTTCCTCAGCCCCTGTTTAAATTACACTTTATCTTCAGCCAACTGTATTAGTCTAATTGCCTTATACATTTGACATACCTTCAAATTTAGTGGCTATAACCAATAAGTAAACAAATAACTCTTTTACAGTCCAAATAAGAAGGGAGATAGAAGGCACCCTTGTCTCCAGATCCTGGCAGTTGTTAAGGGGTTCATTAGAATATGGATTTTATGATCAATATACTTTTAAAATATTAAAATACAATGTCTGTCAAAGCCCAAACATGTAATGATTTAGAAATTGTTTTTATTTGTGGAAAATGGTTTGTTTTGGCATTGTGAGGACATTTCACCATTTGAAAGACATTGCTTTAATTGTAAATGTGACGCACCACAGACTTCAAGCCCTCATGTCGGCATTACAGATTCCGAGAAAATGTGATTTTTGATTATTTTTTTTTCAAAATTTGTGATTTTTTTTTTTTTCATTCTTGTTTTTGCGGAAAGAAACGGGGCGTGTATAAATCAACATATTTCCCCACGCTCGCGCGCCTGCCAATCCTGTTACGAGGAGCGCAGAAGGGGGATTGCCCTGTACACTGATCAGCTGTGAAGAGCTCCTGCATATGTATGCGGCACTGCAGGACACTAAAGGACATGAAAATTGACTTTTAACCTCTACTTGGACACATGACACGTTCGGGAGACCTTCGGGACAGGTTTGGGACACAACCGTTTCTCAGGAGCTCATGTACAGAGTGCGATTTAGCTCCGTAACACACGATACACGTTTACATGTGGAGATACGCCGAAAACACTGCAACATGGGGTGAGTCATAATTATGATCATATTTCTGCATCAAATGGACTTTATAGACTTTAGGACATGTTTAAATACTAATTCAGCTTTCATGTGGCGATCATCTGTGCTCTGTGCGGACCGCGCTGTGCGGCTGCTCACTGCATATTGTGGCTCCGCGGATCTCCATTCACAATGCGGCTAAGCTAATGCTAACGCTAGCATTGAAACAATGCGATCACAAACAGTCTTTCCACTCTATTTTTGTTTATATGAAAGCCGAACGTTTTGCCATAGGCTATAGCGGTAGAGGAATACTTTATTTTGATTCAAATTGACCTGTTTTGGCACTTTTGTAACTTTTTTTGACTCGGCGCTTATTTAGCCATGCGGTTTTGAATGGAAGTTCTTTATGGGACGCGTAGCATTTGAACCTTAAATGTTTTCTTTTTGTAACTTTTTTTGAATGAATTAGGCTGCAATGCCAATACTAATTGATTTATTTAATAGAACTTTGAAAGTGCACTTTACTTTATTTTTGGAATTAAAGCTAGCTTATTGAAATTATTGAATTGTTATTAAAGTCAATTTTGATGTGACCAAAAGTTTATTTATAAGTATACAGCTAAGAAATATGGCATGTATTTATTTATTGTTATTGATTTATTTAAAGCATAGTATATTATACTGTGCTATATTATGTGCAATACGAAATTCATTCGAGCAATATTACCTCCTGTGAAATACTCCTTAAATACCCTATAGTCTCTTTAGGTTAATTTCCACTCTATTTTTGTTGATATAATTATTAAGCCCGTTGGAGAATGAGCTCCTCTGTCCCTCTATGGTCTGGTGCAGTGGGTGAGCAGGAGTGTCCATGATGGAGAGCAGTTTGTCCAGTGTCCTCCTGTCCCTCACTGTGACAAATGCCTCCACAGACTGGTAGAGGATCTCCAGTAACTTACTGCACACATTGAAAGACCTGAGCTTCCTCAGGAAGTAGAGTCTGCTCATGCCCTTCTTGTACACAGCATTACAGTTGTCCCTCCAGTCCAGCCTGTTGTTCACATGAACGCCCAGGTACAGTACTTGTAGCAGTCCATGTTCTCCACCTCATGACCCTTGATGTTAATAGGCTCCACAGGTGACCTCATCCTCCTGAAGTCAATCACCAGTTCCTTGGTCTTGTCTAAGTTCAGGAGCAGATGGTTTGCCTGGGACCACTCCACAAAATTTGCAATCAGTGTCCTGTACTCCATTTCCTGTCCATCCCTGATACACCCAACCACCGCAGAGTCATCAGAGAACTTCTGCAGATGGACCCTGAGCTGTACTGGAAATCAGAGGTGTACAGAGTGAACAGGAACAGAGACAGGACTGTACCCTGAGGGGCTCCTACATTACTGACCACAGTGTCAGACAGGGTGGTCCCCAGTCGCATGTACTGAGGCCTGCCTGACAGGTAGTCAGTAATCCAGGAGATAGTGGAGGAGCTGACACTCATCCTGAGCAGTTTCTCACCCATCAGAGAGGGCTGGATTGTGTTAAAGGCGCTGGAGAAATCAAAGAACAATATCCTCAAAGAGCCTTTAACACTGTCCAGGTGTGAGTGAGCCCGCTGCAGAAGATAGATTACAGCGTCGTCCACACTCATGTGGGGCTGATAGGCAAATTAGAGAGGGTCCAGGGATGATGCCACCAGGGGTCTGAGCTGAGCCAGAACAAGTCTCTCAAACACTTTCATGACATGAGATGTCAGCGCAACTGGTCTGAAGTCATTGAGTCCAGATGGGACAGTCTTCTTGGGCACTGGCACAATGCAGGAGGTTTTCCAAAGCACTGGTACCCTTTCAAGCTTCAGACTCAGTGCGAAGAGAAATTGCAGGACCCCACTGAACTGTGCGGCACAAGTTCTTAGCACACGGGGTTGATTTTGTCAGGTCCTGGAGACTTGTTCTGGCGCACTTTCTCCAGCTGCCTCCTCACCTGCCCAGGTGACAAGGAGATAGAGCTGGGTTTCTCCGTGGAGGTGGGGGCAGGCGTGGGAGGTGATGGACTGTTGAGTGGTCTGTACAGAGGTGTGGATTAGGCATCTGGGAGGTGTAGAGTTGGAGGTGCCAATTGAGGAAAAGCGATTAAAGTGTAAATTTAGTAAGTTTGACCTGTCTGGGCTATTCTCTTGCTGTTTGGGTCTGGAGAGACCAGAAATAGCTTTCATTTCCCTCCAGACCTCTCTAGTATTATTTTTTTTAAGTTTAGCCTCCAACTCCCTCCCATAAGCCTCCTGACCCCGCCTCAGTTGGACTTTTAGCTGTTGCTGCACCCTCCTCAACTCGTCCTTATCACCAGAGTTGAAGGCCTGCTTCTTCTTATTGAGTAAAGCCTTCAGCTTGCTGGTGATCCAGGGCTTGTTGTTGAGGTAACAGTGAACAGTGCGTGTGGGGACGGCCGTATCCTCGCAGAAGTTAATGTAATAATGTTAATGATACTGTGATGCTGTCATGTTGTCATGTTTTCCCCATGGGGAGAGCAGAGCACATTCCAGTCCGTGGTCCTATAGCAGTCTTGGAGGGCACTGATGGCATCGTCACTCCACCTTCTCACAGTTCTAGTGATGACAGGCTGCCTCTTCACTGCAGGGACATATTGAGGTGTTTAAAGGACCAGATTGTGATCAGATCGTCCCAGTGAGGGCAGGGCAGTGACACTGTATGCCTCCCCGGAATTAGCATACAGTAAGTCCAGAGTTTGTTGTCCCGAGTCTTACAATCCACATACTGATGAAATGCGGGTAAGACACTGTCCAATGTGGCATGATTAAACTCCCCAGAAATCAGTAATAATGCCTCAGGATACTTTGATTGCAGAGCAGTGACCACAGTGTGTATTCTGTCCCGGGCTCCCTCTTCGTCCACCGCGGGAGGGATTGTAGCGTGAGTTCTGTTGAAGAAGACTCGTATACAAACCAATTCAAAAGCCAAAAATGTATTCCCTAACATAAAATTCTTCAACGTAATCCCTGACTGCACACAAGTATGTGGGGCCTACGCCAGGTACGACGAAAAGACACCCAACTAACTGGACCCACAGTTTTAACATACACATCAAGTCATGAATATTGAAATATGCAAATTGAGTATGTTGTCTTTAAGTTCAGTGTCTCCTGGGTTGTCATGGCCACGAGACTTCCTGTTATCTGCTTTCTGCAAACATAACGGAACTGAAAAGACACCTGCATCCCACACCTAGACTCTGAGCAGCATCTGAGCGAGGGGGCCGCCACATCCTGTATAGACTTTATCACATCACATAAAAACAGTCTCTGAAAACTGTAATAGAAAACCTTGAAATTCTTAATCATAGTTTTATCACAAACATTAATCATTTTAATCACATCCTTCAGGATGTAAACTCCAATGAACAGTACAGACGTAAATTCTCTCGGTAAATAATATGGACGCAGTCCCACAACCATAAGTTCAATGTCCAGCGCACAGATACGCTCCTTCACAGTAATGTGGTCAGGATTACACCACCTCTTGTTCACCAACACAGCAATCCCACTGCCCTTTTTCTTACCGCTTTGTCAACACACTTACAGAAATTGTCTAAAATAAATCTAAGTTATAAAAGGAGCTGTTATCTGCAGTTTTTATTGAACTTAGACAAACTTTATTGATCCACAAGGGAAATTATTTGGGTACAGTCACTCACTCATCAAATATAAAATATAACAGAGGGGAACAAAAAACAGCAAAAAAAAAAAAGAGCAAGAAACCGGAGTCAAATGAAACATAATTATAAAAATAAACATAAGTGTATATGTACAAATCAGAATAAAATAGAAAAATAAGTAATAAAATATTTAATAAAATATAACTTGAACAAACATTTTGCTTTTAGCTTCACGTTAATATAAAACAGGTACTGGACTTGTGCATTTTACAAAGAGATAAAGAGGGAACGAGACAGAATGGTGAAGACAGAATGGTGAAGACAGACGGGCGAAGACAGACGGGTGAAGACAGACGGGAGAAGACAGACGGGTGAAGACAGACGGGTGAAGACAGACGGGCGAAGACAGATGGGCGAAGAGACGACGCGCTGAGGAAGATGCTTGTTGGAAGATGCTCGTTTGATTTTGTTTTGAACAGTTATTTTGTGCTTCATGCACACACCTCCTCATGGAAAACACATGAAGAAAAGCTCATGACGCAGCTTTGAAGTTAAAGACAATCGATCTGACTGTGGAAGAAGGAAATCGAGCTGCTGCAGGTGAGCTCGGCGTCGATGAGTCGACGGTGAGACTTTGGCGACGGCAGCGTGACGAACCGACTCAACGCAAAAAGACGACAAAATCTTTTAGAGGCGATAACGTTCTGAAAACGTTCTTGAAGACGTGGACTCCTGCGGCTTATAGACAGGTGCGGCCTATATATGTACAAAAATTAAATTCTGTAAAGTAAAATTTAGTTGAAGCGGATTATATTCAGGTGCATATTTCAATATTTTTGCACACCCGTAGTGAAATGTTACACAGTGTGGCATTAAACATAAATGTCCTGCATTTATTCAGTTACAGGTGTTTTGAAGCTCAAAAATACCCTGAAAAACATTCATTCTTACTATGTGCAGGTTTGCTTCTCCATAGATCTGACTATTAACTTCTCCATTGTGTCCATTTCCATACTGGGAAATAATCAAGGCAAAGCAGTAACATCTCCTAGGAGACATGCAGGTGGTGGACCCTCCACCAGAAAAGTTACACAGTACACCTTTAAGTTCTTGCGTTAAATCTGAAAAATCAGTTAAATGCAGCTGGGGGTAAATTGCAGTAGTCCTCAAACTGTTCATCTGAAAGAAAAGCAAACATTAACTGTACGTACATTTAAACCGACAAATAACCATGTAGAAATAAAATCATTTACCATTCCGGTTTCTTGGGGGTTTGATAGTTTCATACAAACAAATGTCGCCTAAAATACAAATGAAAACAGAAAATGTTCATTCTTCTCTTTAGTTTAAATGAACATATTAGAACTGGGGTTCATATTTTCAGCTGACCGTGGAGAAGAGAAGAGTACAGCTGCTGTTGGTTGTCTTGGTCCGCCTGTATTTCACCGTCCTCACGACTGTGAACAAAGGAAATACATAAATAAAATCTAAAGACTTTAGAAACTCTACTCTTTCATTATCACGACGTACAAAGGACAAGACTGACCTGGAGGAGCGTTGGCCTGAAAAACAAAAACAAAATGATGTTTCTAATGAAAAACAACACACACTAAATCAAGTTAAAGTAAAAAATAACTCAAAGTTATCTCAAAAGCAAAGCACATTTTACATTTACTTAAAAGTTGCACTGTGTAACTTTTCAGTTTGGGGTTCGTCACCTTCTTGTTTCTATGGAGACATCATTGCTCTCCTTCAAATGTTCCACAGTGTGACTTTAAAAAGCTCTACTTTACATTTATTCAATTATAGGTGGTTTTAGAGCTCAAAAATAACAAAAAAAAACAAACAGACATTCTGACTGTGAGCGGGGTCGCCTCTCCACAGATCTGACCTGTAACTTAGTCTGGTTTGGTTTCCATGAAGATAGAAAGGTTTAATGCCACACTGTGGAACATTCCAGACAAAGCAATAACATCTCCATGGAGAAAAGTGTTGGATGGACCCTCCACCAGAAAAGTTACACAATGCAGCTTTAATATAATACAGGTGTGTGTCTATTTGTGGTTATAAAAAAGTCAAACATCTTGATGGATTTTGTTTTTCAAATGACACCAAACAGCACAGATACAGGATACACCAAAAGTCTTCCAGATCCATATAATGGAAATCAGGTGTTCCAGTCACGTCCATGGCCACAGGTGAATAAACTCAAGCACCTGGGCCTGCACACTGTTTCTACAAACATTTGTGAAAATGTTTGTACATTCTGGAAAAAAACTGTGACATTTTTGAAAAAAAATGTGGTCGCTCTCAGTGAATTCCTGCCTGGTGCTGTAATGCCTCCTGTGCAACAAGTTCAGTCGTGAAGTTTCCTCACTCCTAAATATTCCACAGTGGCTGTCAGTGGGATTAGAACAAAGTGGAAGCGACTGGGAACAGCAGAAACTGGAAGACCACCTAAACTGACGGGGCGGGTCAGCGGATTTAACCTTTAAGCCTTTATTGGTCTCACACGGGAGAAATTTGACTTCTGCATTTGACCCATCAGGAGCAGTGAGCAGCCATCTTTTTCAGCGCCCGAGGGGCAGTACCGTGAAGGGTCTTGCCCAAGGACCCACACTGGTTAGCTCATTGCCCAGGGGGGATTTGAACCCACAACCCCCTGGGGGAAAGTCAGTGACTTACCAGTTGAGCTAACCAGCTAACCATAGTGGGAAGAGGTCACCAACTTTCTGCAGAATCACTCGCTACAGACTTCCAAACTTCATGTGTCCTTCAGATTAGGTCCAGAACAGAGCGTAGAGCTTCATGGAATGGGTTTCCATGACCGATCAGCTGCATCCAGGACAAACATCACCAAGTGCAGTGGTGTAAAGCGCCGCCACTGGACCCTAGAGCAGTGGAGACACATTCTCTGGAGTAATGAATCGAGCTTCTCCATCTGGTGATCTGATGGACGAGTCTGGGTTTGGCGTTGCCAGGAGAACGGTTCTTGTCTGAGGCTTTGTGCCAACTGTAAAGTTTGGTGGAGGAGGGATTATGGTGTGGGGTTGTTCTTCAGGAGCTCGGCTTGGACCCTTAGTTCCAGTGAAAGGAACTCTGAATGCTTCAGCAGACCAAGAGGTTTTGGACGATTCCACACTCCCAACTTTGTGGAACAGTTTGGAGACGGTTGCTTCCTCTTCATCATGACTGTGCACGAGTGCACAAAGCGAGGTCCATGAAGACCTGGAGGAGAGAGTTTGGTGTGGATGAACTGGACTGGCCTGCACAGAGTCCTGACCTCAGCCTGACAGAACACCTTTGGGATGAATTAGAGCAGAGAATGAGAGCCAGACCTTCTCGACCAACATCAGTGTGTGATCTCACAAATGTTCTTCTGGAAGAGTGGTCAGAACTCCTTTAAACACACTCCTAAACCCTGTGGACTCTTCCCAGAAGAGCTGAAGCTCTTACAGCTGCAAAGGGTGAACCAATGTCATATATTAAACCCTTTGGATGAAGAATGGGATGTCACTTAAGTTCATATGCGAGTAAAGGCAGGTGAGTGAATACTTTTGGCAATAAAGTGTATGTACCATGATAACAATAGTTTTCTACCTTTAGTTTTGTGGCGCCACAAGAGCAGCAGCAGAGGGACTAAAGCCACTGCACACACAGGTCCAACCACCCACATCACATGAAACACCGAGGGCCCGTTTTTAGGAGCAGCTGAAATCACCCAAAGAGTTACAAGGTCAGTTTATATTTTTGTATCTTTGTATATTCTAAAGGACACATATTATACAGTGTTGTGCCATAGACTCTCTTTTAAACATGTTTTTGTCATAAGTATTCACTTAAAATAATGTCTTCATTTGGAAAACACACTTTAATTCACCAATTTAGGCACTGGAGTGCCCTCTGCTGTTAGCAATGGGAATTAATATTGGGACAGTCAACAAATGTGTCCCACCACGGACTTTGAACCTGCAAGTCGTTGTGGACATAGTTTGAACACAGAATGAGTCTGCAGATGGTTTATGACCTTAAAAACTGATGGAAAAGTCTGGAGTTTTACCTGTGTGGAAACAATACTGACAAAATATGAAAGCAGAGCAGAGAGGATTGCTCTGGATTCATGAAATAAACATGAATAAAACTAAATACAACTCCACTACTGCAGGTATGTATTTGATGAGAGGACAACAGTATAACATGGATGAGGCTAAAGAAGTCAGTTTTACATAATGTGTGATTTTAAAGAATACTTCCACTGACGTTTGACCGACATCCAACTCTGGGGTCTGGGCACACAAAAGAACATGTACTGCACATACACATGGAAGTATAAGAGACACGTTAGAGTCAAACTGACCAGTGGTTTGGAGAGTGAACTTGGGCGGCCCTGCACTGCCCCCTGTCTGCACCTCTGAAAGTCCACTCACTGTGACCTGAGGCCTGCCTGTAGAATACATCATTAAAACATGAACTTCACAGATTAAAAACATGGAGGACAAACCCACACTACAGCGACTGTGCACATACTGAGTACAGAGACAGAGGAGGTGCTCCACACAGTGGTGAGGTGTGGGTCTCTCTGGGCTCTGCAGCTGTAGGCTCCTGTGTCAGACTCAGTCACTCTGGACACTGTGTATTCTCTGGTTGTTGGAGGTCGGTTCAGGCTGTTCCTCCTCCACTCATAGGTCCACTGTGTGTCTGCTCCCTCCACCTCACAGCTGAGAGTCAGACTCTCTCCCACAAATACCACAGGCCGGTTTGGAGTCACAGACACTGTGTTGGGAACTGTGGAAAAGAGAAATATTTCAAATACAGAAGGAGACAGTGCTGCTGAGCACAGGGACAGAGAACAGGACTCACCAGTTTGTTGGACGGTGACTCCAGGACTTTGAGCTGTGATGATGAACTTGTGCCATCCTCTGCAGCTGTACTCTCCTCCTCTGGAGACACTGACACTCTGTGAGGTCTCACTTAATGTTTTAGTCAGACTATAACTGCGTCTGAACCATCTGTATTCTCCTGTAAACTCCTCTATGTCACAGCTCAGAGTCACACTGCCCCCTACTGGGATAAGTGAGGACGATGGTGTCACACGGACAGTGCGTTGTTTTTCTGCAAAGAAGGAAAAAAGATGGTGAAATGTTCAGACATAAATCCATAAAAGAATAACTGCAGACCAGAGTAAACGTGGTGGTGTTAAATACTGACGTGTTACTGAGAGTCTCCTGGTGTTTGACTGTTGTTCCTCACTGACCCCACAGGAGTACAGACCTCCATCTGATTCTGACACTGGACTGATTTTCAGCTGGACTGTTTTTCTTGTTGTTCTTGTTGTTGTTGTTGTTGTGTATTTGTGCAGAAGTTCATGTTGAACATGTGATCCGTCTTTGAAGAAGAGAAACTGTCCCTGAGCAGGACCAGAACAGACCAGAGTCACTGAGTCCCCCTGATGGACAGACTGGACTGGAGTCTGCAGCTTCACACCTGTGCAACAGAAGCAAACACTGAGAAAACATCTATTACTGCTGACCCAAGGTGGAGATGTACATGTTTTTAACAACACATTTTACATCAGTATTAACTTTAAAACATTATACCTTGTATTTTAGTCATTATAGAGCCTATTATGGTGAAACGTGAAGTGCAAAGAGCAAGCTCAAAACACAATCCACCACTGCCATCATTTGCAAGTAACTTTCCAAAAATACTACCACAAAATCATTATGAAGAATCTGACTTTGCAGCTCTGTCCAGAACCAGGCTGTGAACAGGCTGTTGTGGAGACTGAACCCTGCAAAGCTCCGGCCCTGATGGCGTCTCCCCCTCCACCCTGAGACACTGTGAGGATGAGCTGCCTCCTGTCCTCATGGACATCTTTAACGTCTCCTGGAACCATGGCCTGGTCTGTTTAAAGTCATACGTCATTGTTCCTGTCCCCAAGAATCCCTGAATCACTGGACTCAAAAACTCCCCCCTGTGGCCCTGACATCATGAAGAGCTTATGGTTCTATCCCACCTCAAGTCCTGCTCCTCCCCCCTCCTGGACTCTCCCTCCTGGACCCTTCCTCCTGGACCCTCCCTCCTGGACCCTCCCTCCTGGACCCCTGCTGTTCGCCTACACCAGGATCCTGGTTGTGGACTTCAGCTCTGCGTTCAACACCATCCTCCCTGCTCTGCTCCAGGACAAGCTCTCTCAGCTCAACGTACCTGACTCCACCTGCAGGAGGAGCTCTGACGTCCTCACTACTGACATTCAGAATTAAACATTAAAACACCAATCGTGTGAAGTGCATTTAAATTGAAGTTGCAAGGACCAGTCGCCGCTGCCCAACAGACAAACACGGTGCAGTGCTGGTTGCTCTGGACAGAAGGCTCCTTTGGCAACATCATCATTCACCTGCTCCTTTGTAAAGTCAAAGTGTGTTCATAAAACAGACTCACTGAATACAGTGACAGTGGAGTTGCTGCTCCACACAGTGGTGAGGTGTGGGTCTCTCTGGGCTCTGCAGCTGTAGGCTCCTGTGTCAGACTCAGTCACTCTGGACACTGTGTATTTTCTGGTTGTTGGAGGTCGGTTCAGGCTGTTCCTCCTCCACTCATAGGTCCACTGTGTGTCTGCTCCCTTCACCTCACAGCTGAGAGTCAGACTCTCTCCCACAAATACCACAGGCCGGTTTGGAGTCACAGACACTGTGTTGGGAACTGTGGAAAAGAGAAATGTTTCAAATACAGAAGGAGACAGTGCTGCTGAGCACAGGGACAGAGAACAGGACTCACCAGTTTGTTGGACGGTGACTCCAGGACTTTGAGCTGTGATGATGAACTCATCCTCTCCTCTGCAGCTGTACTCTCCTCCTCTGGAGACACTGACACTCTGTGAGGTCTCACTTAATGTTTTAGTCAGACTATAACTGCGTCTGAACCATTTGTATTTCCCTGTAAACTCCTCTATGTCACAGCTCAGAGTCACACTGCCCCCTACTGGGATAAGTGAGGACGATGGTGTCACACGGACAGTGCGTTGTTTTTCTGCAAAGAAAGAAAAAAGATGGTGAAATGTTCAGACATAAATCCATAAAAGAATAACTGCAGACCAGAGTAAACGTGGTGGTGTTAAATACTGACGTGTTACTGAGAGTCTCCAGGTGTTTGACTGTTGTTCCTCACTGACCCCACAGGAGTACAGACCTCCATCTGATTCTGACACTGGAGAAATCCGCAGATATGTAGCGTTTGACTGTTGGCGCAGCTCATGTCGTGAGTCCTTTTGTACAAGTGTCCCATCTTTGTAAAACTGATGTTCTTCACCATGAGCTGAGCACCTAATGTACACTGAGTCCTCCAGATACACAGGCTGTGGAGAAGCATCTAGAGTGGCCCTGTCTCCTGTAACTTAACAAAGGAGAGGCAGAGTATGACCAGACTCATGGAAAAAGATCTATATTTTTTAGATTAAGATTAAGCCTTTTATTGGTCTCACACACAATGACACACGGGAGAAATTTGACTTCTGCATTTGACCCATCCTTTTCAGGAGCAGTGAGCAGCCATTTTTTCGGCGCCCAGGGGGCAGTACCGTGAAGGATCTTGCCCAAGGACCCACACTGGTTAGCTCATTGCCCGGGGGGGATTTGAACCCACAACCCCCAGGGGGAAAGTCAGTGACTTACCAGTTGAGCTAACCAGCCGGTACACAACTCTAGAGACACATCAGAGGAGACAGGCTGCTGGGACTGTACATTTACATTAAATGAGTCTGGCTGGATGCGTGAGGGGCGGAGACATGAGTCACTGGATCCGTAGGAAGCAAGACCAAGTCCAGATCAGACTGGAACTAGACCAGGACCAGACCAGGACTAGACTGGGACCAAGACATGAGGACCAGACCGGGACAAGACTGGGACCAGACCGGGACCAGACCGGGACCAGACCGGGACCAGACCAGGATTAGACCAGCACTAGACCAGGACTAGACCAGGACTAAACATGGACTAAACCAGGTCTAAACCAGGAAACCAGGTCTAAACCAGGATTAAACCACCACATGTTCATGTCGAGGTTTGATGTGCGTGTTCGCTTCGTGGCTCGGACTGCGGACAGTCCAGACACTGCCGGCGTCTGTCTCGTACTCGCAGCCACGGGTGGGACGCGCGTACTGGCGCCGGTCATTCTGCTCTATCACGAATTTGACCACGATGAGCGGGTGCATGTGTCCGCACGCACACTTCTCCGGGGGGTTGGTGCGCATCGCATCCCAAGACGTGGCAGTGCCGTTGGATGGGCGCGGTGCTTCCTACGGATCCAGTGACATCCAGCAGGACTCCCAGAGCCATGTCCCCCCCCCCCACACACACACACACACACTTCACTATTAATATGTTTTGTTGAAAATCTACGAAAGTTTGAGTGTTTAAACGAGAAAGAAATGTGAGAAAACATTAAGTCCAGTCTGAGAAAAGTGTAGAATGTGTGTGGTGAGGCGTTTAGAGCCTTAAAACATGGAGAATAATTGTAAAATATAAAGTTGTCCTACTTTGCAGATTTCGCTTATTGCAGGTTATTTTTAGAATGTAACCCCCTTGATAAACGAGGGACCACTGTATATGGCATTATTTAATAAAGAAAAAAAATATTAAAATAACTTTTAAATATTTTTCAACAAAGTAAAAGGTAATTTGATGGTTTGAATATAAAATATAAAAAACAATATTTTCAGTTATTTAACTTTTTTCCTTTGCTACATAATTTCATACATGTTCATATATTTTATGCCTTCTGTGTGTATATAAAATGTTGAAAGTTGTAAACATATAAAAAATATGGAATGAGAGGGTCTGTCCAAACTTTTGACTGTGTAGCCTATGTATATATAGTATAACATTCCCCATTAATGATGTTTTATGAACCAGCCCACTACTTTTAAAGTTATATTTGAACTTCCTGAAGTAGAAGCAGTAAATGAATCAAGGAGAAGAGTAAAGCTGCCGAGTCCACATGAAAGTGAGTTCATTACCTGTCGTGTGTTTGCAGATGGCGACACAAAACACTGAAATAAAAACATGAATCTGCCTTAATGTAGTGCCCCAGGTCTAAAGGCTTTAATGGAGACTGACAGTGAAGTACTCACAGATGGAGCGCAGAGTCCAGAGAAGAGAGGCTCCCATCCTCACAGTCTGAACAGGCTCAAACTCAACACACAACTACACACTCTTCTGACAAAGGTGCGGGTTTAGGTCATGATCTTAAACTGGACTGAATGTCATTGTGTTTCCTTCCTTTTCACACCTTTTCACACCATCAAAATATGCCCCCAAACTTACATGACTTTAGTTGTTTTAAAGCTCATAGTTCACAGAGTCACCATCAGAACATCAAGGTACACAACACAACACCCAAAATCTGTCACTTTAAAAGAGTACAAATAAAAGGATTTCAAAGTTATAATTTAATATACAGTATAAATTAAAAGTCTTAAATATCTTGAATTACCATTGTTACAGTGTGGTGCATATAATTATAGCCCTCTTCTTCTTAAGGGAAAACACATTTACATCAGCTTATTGATTAAACAAATTGTTAATAGTTGAGGGAGCAGTAGTTTGGCTGTAGATTTACTGTGATACTAATCTTTGTGTGTGACTGGACCATGTCACCTCAAACCGCGGAGGTGGAGCTGTGAAACTTTACCCAGAAAGATGCCACTTCCTCTTTGTTTAGCTGCCTTCACACATAATATCAGTCCATTATCAGACAATTAAAGATGTTCTGTGTCACTTTGGACAGTGTAAATCAATGGTGATTAATGCGTATGATGGATTTTTATGATTCTCAAATTTTTACTTAATTTGGTGGAATATTACCTGTTAACAATATAAATGATTCAAGATTCAAAGCTTTTATTGTCATACTGTATGCACAGTAAAGAAACACGTTTCCCTGTACAATGAAATTCTTACTTTGCTGCCCACCCTGGATGCCAAGAGCATGCAAAAAAAAATATATATATATATAGATAAATAAGATAAAGAGAAGCATGTAAGAAAGTATAATCAAATAGAAACAATCTTTACTGAAACAGTAAACAGACGTGACGTCACCGGCATGTGCGCGCACTGTTGACCCAGAATCAACCATGGCGGACCATAGTGGAGTATCTGAACGATAGGGAGAGCTACATTCAAAAGCTCACGCTGAGCAACGGGGTTCGACTACCAGATCCTTATGTGATCACGGAGTGGCAGTACGACCGCACAAAGTGGCCAGATTTACAGTGGCCAGATATCCACTGTTATTTAGTGGAGAAGCCCAGCGTGTATACAAGAGAGAAAGTGCGCGCATACAAATCCATGGATGCCTACCAGTTTGCCGTGTGTGGCCATGTACAGGAGGTAAAATACCACGATATCGATGGGGAGTTTTGCGTGTTGGCATCTGATGTTCTCCCCAGTCAAAGACAAGGCCACAAGACGACCATGTACAATGCTTGGGCTATCATCAACAAGTGCGATAACTACGTTTTGACCGCCAACTGCACTTGCGTTGCGGGGTAAGTAACATACTACGACTTAATTCACGAGTCACAGATGTGATCTCAGTCATGTCAAATGCCATTTATGATGGTCATGCGAAAACTTATCATGCATTTTAACATTTTAGTTTAGCATTTTAAGTTATTCGTGTTCGTTTACATGTGTCTGTCGTAGAGGTTACCCGGTTAATATGTCTGTGAGCTTTGCGGTGTCCTGTGCTTGCTAGTTAATCAGCATGATTAAACACCATTGAACACCTGGGCAAATGACCCTAAACAAGCAGCGGTGTTCACTTGTGTGTATGTCAGTTGAATGATATGAACTATCATTTATTCCATCTGTTTCTGTTTATTCGAGTTCTTCTCTTCTATATCTTCGCTGGGGGTTTTATGGCAGCAGTGGCTTTGTTTTGAGTCAGCACTGTGCGCGCATTCAGTGATGACGTAGCTTTGAAACTGGTCTATAAAAATATAGGCTAGGTGCTATGTACATATTTCTAGTCAGTAGTACAGGATTTCTAGTCCTTTTCAGACTCTATGATTGAGGGCTTGGAACCAGAGGGGCATAAGTGGCATTTGACAAACTTTACAGGAGAGCCAAAAGTGATTTTGACCACCTTTCAATCAACTGTATAACCTTTAACCACAACATTGCAACCACATACATACTTATATGAGTTAGTATGTATGTAAAAATATTATGGCATATTAACACAATTAACATTCTAAAATATTGTAAAATCTTAAAAATATGGCAAAAACATCAGATACGCCTTTTTGGCACCAAATATTTACAATTCTTTGAGATACAAATAGGGCGTATCTGCTGATCAATGCAGAAACTATTGGTTAAAAACACTCTAACATCATAAGTAATTCATTTTTAATTTTATTTAAAATACTGTATACAATAGACACATTCTGCTTTGTTACTCGTTTTACTTTTCTATTTAGTTCCTTCCAACACAGTTCCGCTCCATTCTCCTCTCCCTTCAGTGCTCACTTCTCATTCATGAGTTCACATTCATGTATTTCATTTCAGTTTAACATTTATTTTCAAACCACGTCTCTTGTTTTTTACACATTTCACTTTTCAGTTCTCTTAAGCTATCTATTCACTCACTGCCCACTGTCAGAGTGTCATAGAACTCTGCATAATAGTGAGGAATACTCCCACTGGTGCACAGGGTGAGTGGGTCTTTTTTCTTTAAGGCACTGGTCCCTGGAGGACTTTCATACATTGAGCTGGGGTGTGTGGTTCTGGTGCCTCTGGTTGCCAGTTGAAGGTTGGGGCAGTGAAATCATACTTGAAGAAGATTGTTTTTGGTTCCTCTTTCGTGTAGCGGAATCATTTAATCTTCTGCCAATGAACTGCTTGTCCCTGCTCGTCTTTTGTTCTGTTTTTGAGTATTAGACAGAGTAGACAGATATACAAACGTAATGATGGCATTAGGACATCTTCAGCTGTCTCATTGTCCACACACGGACATCGTGTCCCCTTGGCCCACCACAGAGAACTGACCACTGTGGCCACCTATATAGTGGTAACTATGCAATGTCTAAATTTACTGCCCATAGTTCCCCATCTTTGTAAGTCTCACGCTTTGAGAGTGTGACACACGCAATTCGACGTGTTCACACTCTCACACGCCACACATGGTATTTCTCACGCTGAAATTTTTTAAAGCAATTCAAAACTGTAGCCACTGTTCACAGCGCTTCTGTGCCCAGAAAAACGGTAAGTTAATGCAGGCACCGCGCGTTTTCAGCGAAAAAAAAGTCACTCGCACACCAGTACTCGAGTTGATCCCCACCTGTGGGAAAAAATAGTCAAAATCATCCCTCTTCTAAAACAGTCATCCCTTCTTCCATCCCTTGTGGCATTTTATCAATCAGGCATGAAAATCTCTCACCTTTTGGCGAAATTCATCGTCTTTAAGTCAAAATAGCCAGTGCCAAAAGCCAATCATAGGCCGAACTGCGCTCCAGCTTCCAATCATGTTGCAGCATAATTACGCACCGATCGCGCTCCCGCCAATCATGACGATTACCGCTGTTGTGTTTGCACCGGTTCGCCGATCAGCTGTGAGCGAGCCGCGTGATATTTACGCGGCATTTCCAAGATAAGAAGAATCCTTAACTTGCTATGTTAATGCTACGTAAGAAGGAACTCTCGCCTCGGGACACGGGATAAGTTCGGGATATGTCCTTTTCTCCGGAGCTCCGGATTATTAAAGACCGTGACACGTGCATACATGGATATGCAAACTATCGGGAGTGACCGCGTTCTTATGGGTGAGTCATATTATCAGATTATTTCTGCATCTATTTCGGCACTAAACCAGGACTAAACCAAGACTAAACCAGGTCTAAACCAGGTCTAAACCAGGACTAAACCAAGACTAAACCAGGTCTAAACCAGGACTAAACCAGGACTAAACCAAGACTAAACCAGGTCTAAACCAGGACTAAACCAGGACTAAACCAAGACTAAACCAGGTCTAAACTAGGACTAAACCAGGTCTAAACCAGGACTAAACCAGGACTAAACCAAGACTAAACCAGGTCTAAACCAGGACTAAACCAGGACTAAACCAAGACTAAACCAGGTCTAAACCAGGACTAAACCAGGACTAAACCAAGACTAAACCAGGTCTAAACTAGGACTAAACCAGGTCTAAACCAGGACTAAGCCAAGACTAAATCAGATCTAAACCGGGTCTAAACCAGGACTAAACCGGGACTAAACCAAAACTAAACCAGGTCTAAACCAAGACTAAGACAGAACTAAAACAGGTCTAAACCAGGTCTAAACCAGGACTAAACCAGGACTAAACCAAGACTAAACCAAGCCGAAGCACGCACCACGCTGCGCAACAGGGGAACTCCCTTCCCGGTGCGTAACAGGGATTCCCCTGGCAGCGTGCTGCGTGCTTCGGCTTTATTGTTCCGCACTGAAAAATAGTTCCCACCCAAAATGACCAAGGCAAGCTCTCCGTGTTGATTTGTACATTTATTTGCACTCAATATGAATGCGCACTACACAGAAAGTAATTGGGAAACGCATCGAGCAAATTAATTCCTTTTGGCCGAAATCTTTCTCTGGCGCCGTTAGACTCCAGTCTAACGCGAAGTAGCTGCAGATACCGCGGCGGTCAGTGCTGACAGACTCGGACAATGGCTGGGTGAGCAGGAAAACGCTTTCCACCACTTATTTTAGTCTCTGGACTGTGGGGAGATGCCCAAATTTGACCTGGGGGTGGCATATCCCTTTAAGGTTTGGTGTCTCCTGTTGGTCACAAGACAATCAAACTACGATAAAACCTCTAAAATTTCTTTATAAACAAACTATTAGGATCCTCAATAAGAAACCACGACACTATCACCACTGTCAAATATTAGAGAAACATAAAATGCTCAGTTTTGAATATATGATCAAATCAGCCAATCTTAGATTATTATTCAAGATCATTAATAATGTGGCACCTCCACCACTGAAAAGGTTTGTCAAATTAACATCCAACCAAATGGTCCGGACCACCACATCAACGGTCAGTGGCCAATGAACAAAACCCAAACGTAAAACATCACTGGGACAATCTGCATTTTCTGTTAAAACGATCTCAGAATGGAACAAACTTTCCACTGAGCTAAAACTGTGCAAAGACTTCAAACTATTTAGTAGGACTCAGTCGACATTTCCTAAGAATACAAACCTGTCAGCGTTAAGACAAACCTGTGAACGGGAATCCATTTTAAGTAATGTAAATAATGTACCTTTGCTGAAATGTTTATGAAATGCATTATTTTATGCTGTGTTTAATGTTTTGTCGTGTTGTGTGTCTCGGGGACTGCAGATGGAAATTAGAGTTATAGTCTGGTACAAAGCATCTCTTCCTTGATTGTGATTAATGCTCCTGTACATGGTCCCTGTTAAATTAAATAAATGAAAATGAAATGAAATGGGGATGGTCCCCGGGTCAAATGCAGAAAACGATTTCTCCTGTGTGAGATCAATAAAAAGTCAATCTTCTAATCCTTAATCACTGTAAGGCGCTTTGTGTTACTTTTTTGTATGAAAAGTGTTTATAAATAATGTTTGATTGATTGATTGATTGATCTTAAAGCACAGCCACACATGCCAACACACAGCTCCACCTGGTCTCCCTGCAAAATGGCGTCTTTGTGATCAGCACAGGGATGAACCTCAACAGAAGCGCTCCCAGTCTGGTCATGATGGTGTCAAAAGTGGCGCATCTTGATCGGTCAACTCTCTTCCTGTGTCCACCCCATCACCCGGCGGCGGACAGAACACAACATCTACAGAAAGAAACGATCATTCGAGAGAGGAAACTGTAGAGCGAACCCACAACAATGCCAAAGAAGAAGACGGTTCCCAACGCCGTTCCTCTACTGCTAACGAAACAGCCAAATAGCAAACACCGTGACGTTAGCGAGTCCTTTTTCACTCTTTAAACGCAGGTACGTGATTGGACAGATCCACAGATGAATTAGTGGAAGAACTGAACTCGATCTGAAAAGCCTCAGGTGGAGGAGTTCAAGTATCTCGGGGTCTTGTTCTCGAGTGAGGGGAGGATGGAGCGTGAGATTGACAGGTGGATCGGTGCGGCGTCGGCAGTGATGCGGTCGCTGTACCGGACCGTTGTGGTGAAGAGGGAGCTGAGCCGAAAGGCAAAGCTCTCGATTTACCGTCGATCTACGTTCCTCCCCTCACCTATGGTCATGAGCTCTGGGTAATGACCGAAAGGACGAGATCGCGGATACAAGCGGCCGAGATGAGTTTCCTCCGCAGAGTGGCTGGACGCTCCCTTAACAGATAGGGTGAGGAGTAGACCTGGTTTAGTCCTGGTTTAGTCCTGGTTTAGTCCCAGTTTAGACCCGGTTTAGTCCCAGTTTAGACCCGGTCTAGTCCTGGTTTAGTCCTGGTTTAGTCCTGGTTTAGTCGTGGTTTAGTCCTGGTTTAATCCCAGTTTAGACCTGGTTAGTCCCAGTTTAGACCTGGTTTAGACCTGGATTAGTCCCAGTTTAGACCTCGTTTAGTCCCAGTTTAGACCTGGTTTAGTCCCAGTTTAGTCCTGGTTTAGTCCCAGTTTAGACCTGGTTTAGTTCCGGTTTAGTCCCGGTTTAGACTTGGTTTAGTCCCAGTTTAGTCCTGGTTTAGTCCCAGTTTAGACCTGGTTTAGACCTGGTTTAGACCCAGTTTAGTCCTGGTTTAGACCTGGTTTAGTCGCAGTTTAGTCCCAGTTTAGACCTGGTTTAGACCTGGTTTAGACCCAGTTTAGTCCTGGTTTAGTCCAAGTTTAGACCTGGTTTAGTCCCAGTTTAGACCTGGTTTAGTCCCAGTTTAGACCTGGTTTAGACCCAGTTTAGTCCTGGTTTAGTTCCAGTTTAGACTTGGTTTAGTCCCAGTTTAGTCCTGGTTTAGTCCCAGTTTAGACCTGGTTTAGTCCCAGTTTAGACCTGGTTTAGTCCCAGTTTAGTCCTGGTTTAGTCCCAGTTTAGTCCTGGCTTAATCCCAGTTTAGATCTGGTTTAGACCTGGTTTAGTCCCAGTTTAGTCCTGGTTTAGTCCCAGTTTAGTCCTGGTTTAGTCCCAGTTTAGACCTGGTTTAGACTTGGTTTAGTCCTGGTTTAGTCCCAGTTTAGTCCCAGTTTAGACCTGGTTTAGCCCCAGTTTAGTCCTGGTTTAGTCCCAGTTTAGACCTGGTTTAGACTTGGTTTAGTCCCAGTTTAGTCCTGGTTTAGTCCCAGTTTAGACCTGGTTTAGACCCAGTTTAGTCCTGGTTTAGTCCAAGTTTATACCTGGTTTAGTCCCAGTTTAGACCTGGTTTAGTCCCAGTTTAGACCTGGTTTAGACCCAGTTTAGTCCTGGTTTAGTCCCAGTTTAGACCTGGTTTAGACTTGGTTTAGTCCTGGTTTAGTCCCAGTTTAGTCCCAGTTTAGACCTGGTTTAGCCCCAGTTTAGTCCTGGTTTAGTCCCAGTTTAGTCCTGGCTTAGTCCCAGTTTAGACCCGGTTTAGACTTGGTTTAGTCCCAGTTTAGTCCTGGTTTAGTCCCAGTTTAGACCTGGTTTAGTCCCAGTTTAGTCCTGGTTTAGTCCCAGTTTAGACCTGGTTTAGTCCCAGTTTAGTCCTGGTTTAGTCCCAGTTTAGACCTGGTTTAGTCCCAGTTTAGTCCTGGTTTAGTCCCAGTTTAGACCTGGTTTAGTCCCAGTTTAGTCCTGGTTTAGTCCCAGTTTAGACCTGGTTTAGTCCCAGTTTAGACCTGGTTTAGTCCCAGTTTAGACCTGGTTTTGTCCCAGTTTAGACCTGGTCTGGCTCGGGCGTCTGTTCTGGACGCCTCCTGGACTCCTCCCTCAGGAGGTGTTCCGGGCACGTCCCACCGGGAGGAGGCCCCGGGGAAGAACCAGGACACACTGGAGGGACTATGTCTCCCGGCTGGCCTGGGAACGCCTTCAGGTCCCTCCAGAGGAGCTGGAGGAATTGTCCGGGGTGAAGGAAGTCTGGGAGTCCCTGATTAGACTGTTGCCCCGGCGACCCGGCTCCAGATAAGAGGAAGAACATGGATGGATGATCATTTATTATTATTACCCAAAAAGACACAGCTAAGAGATTAACAAAACAAATGAAGTAAACTCAATATAAGGACAAACTCAACCCAAAACAAAGTAATCGACCCAAATAAAAAAGGCCACCGGCGTCTAAAAACACAAACAAATATTAATGACTCACATCTACGGAAAACAAGAATGAGAAATACAGTGAAAAAAAAAACTTCTGTTATGTAATGAAAAAGCTAAAGCGGGCTGGGTTTGTTCAAACGTAGGTGGGACCTTGACATTTAAACATGGTGTTTCCAAACAGATTAAAGTGGATCCTTGTACGGCTAAATGTCAGAGCATGTGTTTCTTTTGAGTCGTTCAGGACAGTTCTGACAGCGCAGCAGCAGCTGAAAAAATGTCAGCAGTGTACTGTCTTTAAACAGAACCCAAGAAGTCATCGTTTTAGATCAATATTGTGATTTAAAATTTAAAAGTTACATAAGAATGATCTACAGAGGTCAGAAGTATGAAGACACACAGACACTATCCTCCTGGGACCCGAAGAAAAAAGTGTATCTAAATTATTATTATTATTATTTTAGTTTTCTAATTGGAGGTAAATGAACACCTTAGCATTTACATTTTGTTAATTTTATTTTTATTCATAATGTTGTAACGTGTCCTCTGTAATGGACTGTAATAGTGTTAAACCCAAGTGAAGTTAACGGCCTGATGATTATTTTTTCTGTTCTGACCGTGAGAGGGAGAGGACGTGTTTCTTTTTCCTCCTTATCTCCTGCTCTGCTGTCTGCGTGCCTCTCTTGTTTTTCGTAATTTTCTCGCTTTTTGGAGCAGATTTTACAAATTCCTAAAATATGGATGTGATCAGCTGGACCCTCAGCACGATTGATACTCTTTTTTCACGGAGGAGTGCCGCTCCGGGAGACGCGGTGTGTCCGGATGGTACTTTTGCTGCTGGATATGCGAGGGACTCATATCGTGCCTGGCAAGTCGTATGTTTGGCACCAATGTACCTGGAGGATGTGGAGGATATTTACGTATTTGGATTTCTGATAGCTGGACATCTGTTGATTAGCCTGGGATTGTCCATGATCTATCGCAAAATTTGTAAGCTGGCAGCAAGTAAAGAGTCCCCCAAGCTGTCTGCAGTAATTTCGAGCCACTGTGAATTTTAATGTCAGTAAAACTAAGGAACTCATTTTTACCCCCCCCTCACTACAGCCACCCATCATCATTAGCAGCCAGACAGTAGAGACAGTGGACACTTTCAAATATCTCGGAGTCACAATAGACAATGCACTTACATTTGATCAACATATCACAGACATTTACAAAAAAAGCCATCAACGATTGTCAATAATCAGAAAACTTAAAGGACTCTATGTTTCTCCACATCTGTTATTACTATTGTATCAATCCATCATCCAGTCTATTCTGTTGTATTGTTCTACCTGCTTTTTCAATATGCTCACTGTTAAAAACCGGTCTAAACTCACAAAGGTAACTCATATAGCTGCTAAAATTATAGGACTCCCCACACCCAACCTTGCAGATCTCAACAACAGGGCTATTGGACGCTTTGCACTTTCAATAGAACAGGACCCCACCCACCCACTACAGGAACACCTCACCCCTCTGCCCTCAGGACGGAGGTACAGGGCGATCAGGTGCAGGAGGGCCCGCTTTGGCAGAAGCCTGATCCCTTCAGCCGTCACATTTTTGAACAACAGGCCCCGCTGAGTGTGCTGTAACGCTTATTGTATGTCTTTGTGTTTGTTGTGTTGTTGCTGTGTGTGTCAAACAGGCTCTGTGTGCGTGAAAATGAATTTCCCCTTGGGGACAATAAAGTCTAAAGTCTGTGAAGCCGTTGGGGATCTTGTGAAAGGATTACATCAGAAAGTGGGACAGGTTGAGGACCTTTTGGAAGGATTTCAACCGAAGGAAACATCTCAACGTTTGGATATCATCTCGGGCATGGTGACAGAACTGTGTAAAGCCAACGCAGCGCAGTATGTGCGCCAAGAGGAACTAATAAGATCCCTCATGAATCTTCATGGCGATGTGAAGATGGGGGTCTGGCAAAACCCAAGCTCAATCTAAATAGATCACCTGGGTCTCTAAAAATGTATTTCATCATGCTAAATTAATCCCTTTGCAAATTATGTCTCCCTGTGAAAATCTGTCTCCAACAGTTATCTGTGTTTTGACTTCGCCTCCCTGCAAGAACACTCCCAAGGCCACAGATGTGGTTTTGTTATCATGAACTCTACATAAACAGTGGCACACACACATTTTGGATTATTCACAACACTGACACGATTGTAAAAATGTTCCCTGTCTTTTTAGAAAGGTCTGATCTCTGCTCTCGGTTCAATCAATTTCATTGATTTCCAATCTGATCCCCCCACACCCTTCCTTATATTGCCAAAGAAAAAGATCACCGTATGTTATATCTCCAACTGTTTTTCTGTCATTACATGTTGTTAAATTGTCACTGATTGTATTGCATCTTTTCTGCTCTGCATCTCCCAGTCGGCAGCGTGCGCATGCGCAGCGGCCCCTCCCCTACCCACTCTATCACTGTCCTGCCTGGTTAGTGGGGAAACGACATTTCGAATTCACTCTATGTACATGAACATGATTGTTTTCGGCAATAAAGCAAACTATGACTATGAAGCTTCTACAGTCACCTCAAAAAGTTTTTAGATTCCCTTTTAATTTCTTATTTATTTATTTACTTATTTATGTATTTATTTATGTATTTTTATTTATTTTATTTATATTTTTATTTATTATTTATTAGTTTGTTTACTTATGTATGTATGTTTATTTATTATTTTTTATTTATATTTTTATGTATTATTTTTTTATTATTTTTTTATTTACTTATTACATATTTTTATTTATTTATTTTTTATTATTTTATTTGTTATCATTATTATTATTATTTTATCATTTACTTATTTATGCATGTTTATTTATTATTTTTATTTATATTTTTATTTATTATTTATGTATTTATATTATTATTATTATTATTATTTTATTATTATTATTACTATTATTATTTTATTATTATTATTTTTAATCATTATGCAGCCACAAACTAGAGTCTATCTCAAAACACTTAAAAGACAGACTGGTTAACTCAATGTGCACTATAAAGGACACAAATGAATGGGCGGGTCTTAGGAGGATATACGTCTGATTTAACTAAAATAATGTCATATGAAACTCAAATTGAGCTGTTCAGTATTTCCTCACATGGTCAAAAAAAATTAGGCTAAACCGTTGAGAGGTTCACTTGAACGGGGCATTAATCGCTTCTTTCCTTTTATTGTTTTGAAAATGTTTGCGAATGGGAACTGAAACTGAAAAAAGAAAAGTACAAAAACATAGGAGTTCTAAAATTTTGAAAACAAAAACCAATGTCATCAACACGGAAAACTGCCTGTGAAATCAGAGGCAGTTTACACACAGGAAGGACTTTTTCTGACACTTTAAACCTTCATTTAACTAAATAAAGCTGCTGTGTTTTATTTGTATTAGTCAAATCATAATTATTGTGTAATTTAGACACGTTTTGGCCTTTGTTTGCATTACGGTTGCTCGGTAACAGTTATGGAATTTCACATCTGCTGCTGTGTCCAACCAGGAAGTCAAATTATACCTAGAAAACTGATCAAAAATTAGGCACGATTTTAATCAAATCTAGAAATGTTATTACGTTTAAATCACATTTAAATGAAATCAGTAATCAGACTTAGGGATGGGAATTGATAAGTTTTTTACGATTTCGATTCCATTATCAATACTGCTTAACGATGCGATTCTTTATCGATTCTCTTATCGATTCCAATTTGGGGAAAAAAAGATTAGCACTAGTCCTGGTTTAGTCCTGGTTTAGTCCTGGTCTAGTCCTGGTTTAGTCCTGGTCTAGTCCAGGTTTAGTCCTGGTCTAGTCCAGGTTTAGTCCTGGTCTAGTCCTGGTTTAGTCCAGGTTTAGTCCTGGTCTAGTCCAGGTTTAGTCCTGGTCTAGTCCAGGTTTAGTCCTGGTCTAGTCCAGGTTTAGTCCTGGTTTAGTCCTGGTCTAGTCCAGGTTTAGTCCTGGTCTAGTCCAGGTTTAGTCCTGGTCTAGTCCAGGTTTAGTCCTGGTCTAGTCCTGGTTTAGTCCAGGTTTAGTCCAGGTCCTGGTCTAGTCCTGGTTTAGTCCTGGTCTAGTCCAGGTCTAGTCCTGGTCTAGTCCAGGTCTAGTCCTGGTCTAGTCCTGGTTTAGTCCTGGTCTAGTCCTGGTCTAATCCTGGTCTAGTACTGGTTTAGTCCTGGTCTAGTCCTGGTCTTGTCCTGGTTTAGTCCTGGTCTAGTCCTGGTTTAGTCCTGGTCTAGTCCTGGTCTAGTCCTGGTCTAGTCCTGGTTTAGTCCTGGTTTAGTCCAGGTCTAGTCCTGGTCTAGTCCTGGTCTAGTCCAGGTTTAATCCTGGTCTAGTCCTGGTCTAGTCCAGGTTTAGTCCTGGTCTAGTCCTGGTTTAGTCCAGGTTTAGTCCAGGTCCTGGTCTAGTCCTGGTTTAGTCCTGGTCTAGTCCAGGTCTAGTCCTGGTCTAGTCCAGGTCTAGTCCTGGTCTAGTCCTGGTTTAGTCCTGGTCTAGTCCTGGTCTAATCCTGGTCTAGTACTGGTTTAGTCCTGGTCTAGTCCTGGTCTTGTCCTGGTTTAGTCCTGGTCTAGTCCTGGTTTAGTCCTGGTCTAGTCCTGGTCTAGTCCTGGTCTAGTCCTGGTTTAGTCCTGGTTTAGTCCAGGTCTAGTCCTGGTCTAGTCCTGGTCTAGTCCAGGTTTAATCCTGGTCTAGTCCTGGTCTAGTCCTGGTCTAGTCCACGTTTAGTCCTGGTCTAGTCCTGGTCTAGTCCTGGTCTAGTCCTGGACTAAAGCAGGACTAGACCTGCTTTAGTCCTGTTTTAGTCCTGTTTTAGTCCTGGTTTAGTCCCGGTTTAGTCCTGTTTTAGTCCTGTTTTAGTCCTGTTTTAGTCCCGGTTTAGTCCTGTTTTAGTCCTGTTTTAGTCCTGGTTTACTCCTGGTCTAGTCCTGGTCTAGACCTGGACTAAAGCAGGACTAGACCTGCTTTAGTCCTGTTTTAGTCCTGTTTTAGTCCCGGTTTAGTGCTGTTTTAGTCCCGTTTTAGTCCCGGTTTAGTCCTGTTTTAGTCCCGGTTTAGTCCTGTTTTAGTCCCGGTTTAGTCCTGTTTTAGTCCTGTTTTAGTCCCGGTTTAGTCCTGGTTTAGTCCTGGTTTAGTCCTGGTTTAGTCCTGGTTTAGTCCCAGTTTAGTGCACAGGTTAGTGTTGACACAAGCCGCTGCTTTCACCTAATATCTCCATTTGATGCAGAAATAATATGATAATATGACTCACCCCGTGTCGCTCTGTTGTCGGATAATTTGCGTTTCTCCATGTGTATTCGGGTATTCGCTTATATCCCCGGACTTTCTGCTGCTAAAGTATCCAACCGCACTTTGTACACGAGCTCCCGATAAACAGAGCTGTCCCGAACGTCTCCCGAACGTGTCATGTGCCCAAGTGGAAGTTAAAAGTCCATTTTCACAAACGTTCTTCTCGTCATGTGAAAATAGTATATAAACTCCGTATCAGTGAAGCGGCAAAGCACATCGCAATCCCACCACTTTTGTACGTAATTCGCGCTGGCTGGAATCGTCAAGAGAATCGTTAGATAAACTGCTAAATTATTCTGTGGAATTGAAACAACAGGAACCGCTTCTCGATTCCCATCCCTAATCAGACTCGTTAAATGCAATTTTAAAAAGCCTATATTACATGTGATAGTATTATAGACCTATGGCACAAGGAGAAATTCAATTTGTCGATTGGACAATAGTTTATTTGGCGGAATCCGTTTCTTCTGCTTCTTCAGTTCTCGTCAGACGCTGGTGGACACTGCCTATATCTGCCTGAAGGGGGCACTAACCACAATGAAATGACTCTGAGACTACCACACCTACTTGTTTACAGTTGGTGTTAGTTAGGTGGGCCTGTTAGATCTGCAGTGGGAGTGGAGTGTGGGTCTTGTGAGCAGAACCATTCAGGACCATAATGGTGTTTTTCTGTTGTTTTCTTTGTTTGTTTTGATTTAGGTTTGAGCCTGGTTTGAGAGGGGAGTCAAAGATAAGATAAGATAAGATAAACTTTATTGTCCCCAAGGGGAAATTTGTCTTGGGCTCACTGCCCGCAGCTTAAAAACATAGTTATACACACACATAGAGTACAGACAGATAAACAGTCAGAACTCATCACAGGATACATGTAAAGTGCCAAAATATTGCACCAGCCCTAGACCACAATGGGTAATGCACAAGCCCTATTGCACAGAACAATTATTGCACAATTCCTATTGCACAGGTAATTATTGCACAAGCCCTATTGCACAAACAGTTATTGCAACATATAATATAAAGTGACTTAAGTGCGCTTTTGTTGTGCAGATTTGTTCAAGAGTGCAACGGAAGAGGGCACAAATGAAAGTTTATATTTGTTACTCTTAAAGTTATGCGCTCGATAACGTCTGCCTGATGGAAGCAGTTCGTATTCCCCATGTAACAGGTGAGAAGGGTTCCCCACAATCCTTCTGGCCTGAGCGAGCACAGAGTCCTGAAAAATCTCCTGCAGAGAAGAGAACTCTCTCCTACCAATCACCTTCATGGCCTTATTTACAAGTTTTCCAAGTTTGGTTTTACACTGGACAGTTAAAGAACCAAACCAGGCGACCATACAGTAGCGTAACAGACTCTCCAACACAGCATTATAAAAACAAGTCATAATTTTTGTGCCCACACCAAACAGCCTCAGTCTCCTTAAAAAGTGGAGCCTCTGGGACAGTTTGGAGCAAAGAAAATCAACATGTGCATTCCATTTAAACAAACAGTCAATGTACACGCCCAAATATTTGAAGGATGCAACCTGCTCTATTTGTCTGCCCTCAATGACGACAGGATCATGGGTTTGCAGAGCTCGAGGATCAAACACCATCTCTTTGGTTTTGTTCACATTAAGGCTTAAGTGATGCTCATTGCACCAAGACAGGAACACACTTATCTCTTGATGGTAGGTGGAGATACAGTCACCTTTTTTAAGAAGACTCACAAGTATCGTGTCGTCTGAGAATTTTATGATTTTGTTTCCTGGCTGACTGTTCCGGCAATCATTTGTCTACAGGGTGAACAAAATAGGTGAACTGACTGCACCTTGTGGGACACCTGTACTGCAAGTTTTTGCTTTAGATAAAGTGCTGTTCACCCTCACTTGTTGTGATCTGTTTGTTAAAAGAGAATAAAACCATTTCACAAGTGCAGGGCTTACATTCAAGTTAAATAATTTCTGAACAAGAAGATTGGGACGTACAGTGTTGAATGTAGAACTAAAATCTGCAAATAAGACCCTTGCATAAGACCCAGGAGAGTCCAGATGCTTACAGATCAGGTGTGACAGACTGATGACTGCATCCGCTGTGCTAAGACCCTGTCTATACGCAAACTGATGTGGGTCAAGATGAGGAGAAACTTCAGATTTTAGTCTGTTGACCATTATCTTTTCAAAGCACTTCATCACTTCGACACTTGTTAGAGCTACAGGTCTGTAATCCTTATTTGTACCTGGGCAAGACGTCTTTGGAATTGGGACTATGATGGACTTTTTCCAAAGATCAGGCACAGTACCAGTTTCAAAAGAAGACTGAAAGACAGGATACCAGGCCTCAGATAATTCCTGTGCACAATTCCTTATTAAAAAAGCAGACAGCCCATCTGGACCAGCAGATTTTTTCGGACACACTTTGGTAAAAGTTGACTGAATGCATTTCAAATCAATATTAAAACCATCACAATGTTCCTCATCCTCACAATCAAATGTTAAAACAGCATCACAATCATTACGCTCATTGAATCTTAAAAAGAAGTCCTTTAGGTCATTGGCACATTCCTCATCATTCATAGTGACCAACTGAGTCTTTCCTGGTGCCATGTGGGCCATCTTTTTCATTAATTCCCACATCCTTTTATTGTCGTGGGACCTCAAAGCTCCTTCTAAAGTGGCTTTGTGATTTTCTCTTGCCTGCTTAATCATTTTTATTAAATTCTTTCTGGGCTGCGGCCGAGCTTCATTTAAATCTGAACTGTGGAAAATGCTCCAGTCTGTACAAGAGAAACATCCCCTCAAAGTTTCCACACTGTCCTCAGACCACTGCAGCACTGTCTTTTCCTGTGGTTTTGATGCCTTAAGCAGAGTTTTATAAGTGGGCATAAGGTGGACAGTGGCGTGGTCAGAATTTGCAAGGTGTGGGAGGGATTTGGCCCTGTAAGCGTTTTTTATGTTGCCATAGCATTTGTCCAGAACTTTATCCTTACGGGTGCTGCACTTTATATATTGATAAAAACCATGAAGTGCTTGCTCTGGACGGCAATGGTTAAAATCTCCGAGGACAAATACAGGTGCCTCAGGCGTGCGCAAAAGTTGTTTGTGGATACATTCCGCGAGGCTACTAGCAGCTTTTGCGGCATTTCCACTGGGGGGTACATATGCGGCACAGATGACAATGTTGCCAAATTCTCGTGGCAGATAGAAGGGGCGCATAGACAAAAGAAGTAGTTCCAAGTCGGGACTACACGACATTTCCCGAACAGTAACATGCTTGCACCAGTCATCTTTAAAGATCCCATGACATGGTACTTCTTGATGCTTTTATATGGCTCCTTAATGGTTCCCTAATACTGTAAATGAATCTTTCTTCAAAATCAACACTCATTGCATGAGAAACAGAGATAAGATGAAAAAGAGTCATAAATATCTCTCTCAAACACTTTATTCTGGGCGTTGTTGCTTGAATGCAAATGAGGAGAAAAGAGCTGGCCTATAGTAGAGGGTGGGGGCGTGGCCAAACTCTCCGCTCTCGCTCTGAGCCCTCAGCTGATCCATTTCCTTGTTTTTGCACGGGGGGAGAGATTTGAAGCGTTCCATTGAAAAATAAACACATTTCCACATAAAATCAAATTAAACCACTGCTGTTCAAAGGTCCAGAGGCTCAGATAAAGGACTTCCGAGCCTAGAAACACTCGGACGTGCCTCCAGGCAAATAAAAAAATGCATTTCGCATTGCCTAGCGCATTCGCAGTCCAAACTCTCTGGGCGTGATTTACAGAGACGCTGAGTACAGACAGACGGGGGTGGAACTGCATTTGCATTTCTTTTTTCGATCTGACGTCAATAAGGTGCCTTGTTCAAACTCGCCCGTTTGAGCTCCGATTTTTTGTAACGCAGAAAAGGATCGCAAATGCTCAGTTTAGACATTTCGCAACTTTTAACCATGGGGGGGGCCTAAACAGGGTAGGGGAGCTCACATTAACGTTCAAAAACCTCAGAAAGTGAAAATTTCATGCCATGGGACCTTTAACATACACACATATTCCCCCACCTTTGGATTTTCCAGAGGACGCAGTCCTGTCCGCGCGAACACAAGAGAATCCCTCCACGTTGAGCAGCTGATCTGGGATGTCCGGCCGGAGCCACGTCTCCGTAAACACCATGACACATGACTCACGGTATTCGTGGCAGTGATGACTGATCAGACGCAGCTCATCCACTTTATTTGTTAAGGACCGAACGTTACTCAGGATCATGGAGGGGAGTGGCGGTCCATTTCCCCTTCTGCGGAGCCGCTGCCTCACGCCACCGCGTCTGCCCCGCTTCTTCCGTCGCCTCGTAGTCCCATTTGTTAAAATGACCGGTATCCTCAATAATTCCTCGGGTATTCCATTTGGAGCGGTACCCGCCTCATCTTGCAAGGCCAAGAGGAAGTCTCTGGTGTAGGCTACCTGTAGCTCCTTGTTCCCGGAAAACGAAGAGATGCTGAGAAGTCTATCCACCGCCCAGAGCAGTGACAAACATATCGCAAGAAGCCTCATATCCATCATTCACAACACGATAAGTCCAGACTGTTTTTTCAAACTCAAACAACGCACAACACACAAAAACTAAAGCCGCAGAGCAGGACCCAGGTCGCCACAGCGCAGCGCCCACATGCAAGAGACTATTTTTGTCAAGAATGAGAATCCTTCCTTGAACAGAAATGGAGGTCTCAGACATCATTTGTCTCCATCTATAACTCTATCCTCAAACCTAAATCAAAACAAAGAAAACAATAGTGCAGCAGGTCAGGTCCAGAGGTGTGAAAACACCATTATGGTCCTGAATGGTTCTGCTAACAAGACCCACACTCCACTCCCACTGCAGATCTAACAGGCCCACCAACAAACTGTAACACAAACTAACACAAACTGTAAACAAGTAGGTGTGGTAGTCTCAGAGTCAGAGGCGGATATACCATAGGCAGTGTCCACCAGCGTCTGACCAGAACTGAAGAAGTAGCTTGGATGAGCTGAGAAACGGATTCCACCAAATAAACTTTTGTCCAGTCGACAAATTGAATTTCTCCTTTTGTCTTTGGTTCTCCTTGGATGGCTGAGGGATTCTATACACATTATAGACCTATATTACATGTTATTATAGACCTATATTACATGTTATTATAGACCTATATTACATGTTATTATGGACCTATATTACATGTTATTATGGACCTATATTACATGTTATTATGGACCTATATTACATGTTATTATAGACCTATATTACATGTTATTATGGACCTATATTACATGTTATTATAGACCTATATTACATGTTATTATGGACCTATATTACATGTTATTATGGACCTATATTACATGTTATTATAGACCTATATTACATGTTATTATAGACCTATATTACATGTTATTATAGACCTATATTACATGTTATTATAGACCTATATTGCATGTTATTATGGACCTATATTACATGTTATTATGGACCTATATTACATGTTATTATGGACCTATATTACATGTTATTATTGACCTATATTACATGTTATTATAGACCTATATTACATGTTATTATGGACCTATATTACATGTTATTATGGACCTATATTACATGTTATTATGGACCTATATTACATGTTATTATTGACCTATATTACATGTTACTATAGACCTATATTACATGTTATTATGGACCTATATTACATGTTATTATAGATCTATATTACATGTTATTATAGACTTATATTACATGTTATTATGGACCTACATTACATGTTACTATAGACCTATATTACATGTTATTATAGACCTATATTACATGTTATTATAGACCTATATTACATGTTATTATAGACCTATATTACATGTTATTATGGACCTATATTACATGTTACTATAGATCTATATTACATGTTATTATAGATCTATATTACATGTTATTATGGACCTATATTACATGTTATTATGGACCTATATTACATGTTATTATGGACCTATATTACATGTTATTATAGACCTATATTACATGTTATTATGGACCTATATTATATGTTATTATGGACCTATATTACATGTTACTATAGATCTATATTACATGTTATTATAGACCTATATTACATGCTATTATAGACCTATATTACATGTTATTATGGACCTATATTACATGTTACTATAGATCTATATTACATGTTATTATAGATCTATATTACATGTTATTATGGACCTATATTACATGTTATTATGGACCTATATTACATGTTATTATGGACCTATATTACATGTTATTATGGACCTATATTACATGTTATTATAGACCTATATTACATGTTATTATGGACCTATATTATATGTTATTATGGACCTATATTACATGTTATTATGGACCTATATTACATGTTATTATAGACCTATATTACATGTTATTATGGACCTATATTACATGTTATTATAGACCTATATTACATGTTATTATAGACCTATATTACATGTTATTATAGACCTATATTACATGTTATTATGGACCTATATTACATGTTATTATGGACCTATATTACATGTTATTATGGACCTATATTACATGTTATTATTGACCTATATTACATGTTATTATAGACCTATATTACATGTTATTATGGACCTATATTACATGTTATTATGGACCTATATTACATGTTATTATGGACCTATATTACATGTTATTATTGACCTATATTACATGTTATTATAGACCTATATTACATGTTATTATGGACCTATATTACATGTTATTATAGACCTATATTACATGTTATTATAGACCTATATTACATGTTATTATGGACCTATATTACATGTTATTATGGACCTATATTACATGTTATTATAGACCTATATTACATGTTATTATGGACCTATATTACATGTTATTATGGACCTATATTACATGTTATTATAGACCTATATTACATGTTATTATGGACCTATATTACATGTTATTATGGACCTATATTACATGTTATTATGGACCTATATTACATGTTATTATAGACCTATATTACATGTTATTATGGACCTATATTATATGTTATTATGGACCTATATTACATGTTATTATGGACCTATATTACATGTTATTATAGACCTATATTACATGTTATTATGGACCTATATTACATGTTATTATAGACCTATATTACATGTTATTATGGACCTATATTACATGTTATTATGGACCTATATTACATGTTATTATGGACCTATATTACATGTTATTATAGACCTATATTACATGTTATTATAGACCTATATTACATGTTATTATAGACCTATATTACATGTTATTATAGACCTATATTACATGTTATTATGGACCTATATTACATGTTATTATAGACCTATATTACATGTTATTATGGACCTATATTACATGTTATTATAGACCTATATTACATGTTATTATAGACCTATATTACATGTTATTATGGACCTATATTACATGTTATTATGGACCTATATTACATGTTATTATGGACCTATATTACATGTTATTATTGACCTATATTACATGTTATTATAGACCTATATTACATGTTATTATGGACCTATATTACATGTTATTATAGACCTATATTACATGTTATTATAGACCTATATTACATGTTATTATAGACTTATATTACATGTTATTATGGACCTATATTACATGTTATTATGGACCTATATTACATGTTATTATAGACCTATATTACATGTTATTATGGACCTATATTACATGTTATTATGGACCTATATTACATGTTATTATAGACCTATATTACATGTTATTATGGACCTATATTACATGTTATTATAGACCTATATTACATGTTATTATGGACCTATATTACATGTTATTATGGACCTATATTACATGTTATTATGGACCTATATTACATGTTATTATAGACCTATATTACATGTTATTATAGACCTATATTACATGTTATTATGGACCTATATTACATGTTATTATGGACCTATATTACATGTTATTATTGACCTATATTACATGTTATTATAGACCTATATTACATGTTATTATGGACCTATATTACATGTTATTATGGACCTATATTACATGTTATTATTGACCTATATTACATGTTATTATAGACCTATATTACATGTTATTATGGACCTATATTACATGTTATTATGGACCTATATTACATGTTATTATGGACCTATATTACATGTTATTATAGACCTATATTACATGTTATTATAGACCTATATTACATGCTATTATGGTAAATGGTCACATCTTTATACAGTGCTTTTCCACCTTCAAGGCACCCAAAGCGCTTTACAACAAGGAACTATTCACCCATTCACACACACATTCACACACCAGTGTACGCAGACACTGGGGGCGAGGTGGGTTAAGTGTCTTGCCCAAGGACACAACGGCAGCATTAATGTGTGGGAGCTGGAATCGTACCAACCAACCTGTGGGTCAGTGGATCTGACCGCTCAACCACTGATGTTTCTTATGTCAAGAGCGGGATTTGAACCGCCAACCTTTGGATCAGTGGACAAATGCTACTGCCGCCCCTGGCCTATATTACATGTTATTATAGACCTATATTACGTGTTATATTATTGCAGGCCTATATTAGATATTATTCTATTGTATTATTTTCAGATCTGTGTTATAATGCTGATCAAAACAAGGATTCACTTAATCTGTTTGGAAAAGCTCTGTCTAAATGTCAGGGCCCACCTACGTTTGTACAGCCTTTGCTTCCTCAGTGGAGCAGGATGTTGATAAAAGTGAATCCTTGTTCTTCATGTTTATAAAGACGTGAAGGTTTGAACAGGAGAAACAGAAGAATCAGCCCACGTCAGGTGAGAGAACTCTTACTCTAGACTGTTTAGTGATGATGAAGAGTTTAATGGACTGTTTAATGTAAATGCAGGTGTAATCTGTTGACAAGTGACCGCTGCAGTGACCATGAAGCCTGTGACTGTTGCTCTGCTCTGTGCTGTGGGCTTTATGTCCTTCACGGTGATCTGTAAGTATCTGAAGCACACACATACAATACACATCATACACAATACACAATATACACAATACACAGAATACACTGGATTCTGAACAGTCATATCAGCAGACAAAAAAACACATGGGTGGATTTCTGTGTTCAAGATCTTAAACATTTATATCTAACACATTTGTTTAAAACATTTATATTTAACACATTTGTTCTAAACATTTATAATTATCTAACACATTTGTTTAAAACATTTATATTTAACACATTTGTTCTAAACATTTATATTTAACCCATTTGTTTAAAACATTTATATCTAACACATTTGTTCGGCTTCTGTCTTTAGCTGGAGCTCCTGCACCCAAAGGTGAGTAAAATGTTAAATAAATCAAGATAAATAAATCTTAATTTTGAAATCATTACACCAAGGTGATGTTAAGAATTACACAAAGGTGTGCAGCCCAAAGAGCGACATGAAAAACCTGTGATTTTATTCTGCAGATTCTTTGGAGGCAGAGGAAAATGAGGTACTCGATGCTGTCAACGAAGCTGTCAAAGAAGAAGGTCTGTCAGTGGTATAAATCTGTACACCATCTGCTCTACAAACACACACAAACACACACAGATACACACAGATACACGTCTCTACTTCTTTTTCTTTTTCTACTTCTTTTTTCTCATGTAGGTGACGAAAAGGAGCTGGTTGCCGAGGCCAGAAGTGAGTTGGAAAATGATGGCAAAGGTGAGTTAGAAGTACTTTTGTGAAGGTTAAGTTTTTTTTTTTTTTCTGTAAACCATATCCTACATAAATATACTGGATAAATCAAATGTTATCCCTTCCTTGCAAAGAAAAAAGTGTTTTGTACCATAGCTGCCAAATTCCAATCAGACATGTATTTTTGCATTAGACATACCCCATACTTTTTTTTTTTTTTTCAAATAAAGTTCCTAAATTGGGGGTTTTAGGGGTGTCACATATGTCCCCACCATGCAGCTAATGCATGGTGTCACAATGTAAAAAAAATGCTAAATATTTATTGTTCCCTGAAGTAACACTGACATTCTGTGACAGATAGAGATTGCACAAAATTTTATATATAAAATAATAACATATATATATATATATATATATATATATATATATATATATATATATATATATATATATATATATATATATATATAATATCATATATCATATATAATAATAAATTGTAATAAAATGTAGCCCTAAACTTTCATTCTATAGCTGCTTCATCACTGTATGTGTGGTGTGAAACATTATTACTATATCATTACTTTAATACAGTACACAAAAAAACTTACATGCATACTATATAAGGTCACTACTATATGCATAGTGACCACATATGTGGCCAGTCGATAGAATACCTCCTTGTTTCTTTATTTTTCTTTGGAAATCACCAAATACTTCTTTTACATGTTCTAAAACAAGTATTTTACTAAACTGATGTAGATTTTCTCTTCATTTTCCTCTCCATGGAGGAATTATTGCACTTGACAAGTGGGAAAGTCAAACTCACCTGTTTCCACTGGGGGCTGCCATCTTGATTCTGCAACAGGATATCACAGCGCCATCTAGCAGCAATAGAATGTAACTATAGGGCGGCATGTATGTGGCCAGCATGCTTTTAGGGGGGGTGAAAATGTCTGTTTTGCCTCCAGTTGACCCTCTTAAACTTAGGCGACATACAGTCAGGTCCATAAATATTGGGACATCAACACTATTTTCATCTTTTTGGCCCTGGACACCATCACAATGGATTTGAAATGACACAAACAAGATGTGCTTTAAGTGCAGACTTTCAGCTTTAATTTGAGGGTATTTGCATCCAAATCAGGTGAACGGTGTAGGAATTACAACAGTTTCTACATGTGCCTCCCACTTTTTAAGGGACCAAAAGTAATTGGACAAACTAAACAATCATAAATCAAACTGTCACTTTTTAATACTTGGTTGCAAATCCTTTGCAGTCAATGACAGCCTGAAGTCTGGAATGCATTGACATCACCAGACGCTGGGTTTCGTTCCTGGTGATGCTCTGCCAGGCCTCCACTGCAGCTGTCTTCAGTTCCTGCTTGTTCTTGGGGCATTTTCCCTTCAGTTTTCTCTTCAGCAAGTAAAATGTATGCTCAATTGGATTCAGGTCAGGTGACTGGCTTGGCCATTCCATAACATTCCACTTCTTTGCCTTAAAAAACTCTTTGGTTGCCTTCGCAGTATGTTTCGGGTCATTGTCCATCTGCACTGTGAAGCGCCGTCCAATGAGTTTTGAAGCATTTGGCTGAATATGAGCAGATAATATTACCCGAAACACTTCAGAATTCATCCTACTGCTTTTGTCAGCAGTCACATCATCAATAAAAACAAGGGAACCAGTTCCATTGGCAGCCATACATGCCCACGCCATAACACTACCACCACCATGCTTCACTGATGAGGTGGTATGTTTTGGATCATGGGCAGTTCCTTTCTTTCTCCAAACTCTTCTCTTCCCATCATTCTGGTACAAGTTGATCTTTGTCTCATCTGTCCATAGGATGTTGTTCCAGAACTGTATCGGCTTTTTTAGATGTTTTTTGGCAAACTCTAATCTGGTCTTCCTGTTTTTGAGACTCACCAATGGTTTACATCTTGTGCTGAAGCCTCTGTATTCACTCTGGTGAAGTCTTCTCTTGATTGTTGACTTTGACACAGAGACGCCAACCTCCTGGAGAGTGTTCTTGATATGGCCAACTGTTGTGAAGGGGTTTCTTTTCACCAGGGAAAGAATTCTCCTGTCATCCACCACAGTCGTTTTCCATGGTCTTCCGGGTCTTTTGGTATTGCTGAGCTCACCAGTGCGTTCTTGCTTTTTAAGAATATTCCATACAGTTGATTTGGCCATACCTAATGTTTTTGCTATCTTTCTGATGGGTTTGTTTTGCCTTTTCAGCCTAATGATGGCTTGCTTCACTGATAGTGACAGCTCTTTGGACCTCATATTGAGAGTTGACAGCAATTCGATTCCAAATGCAAACTTCGAATGAACTTTTGTCTGCTTATAAATGAGATAATGAGGGAATCACACAGTCCTGGCCATGGAACACACCTGGCCATGGAACAGCTGAGCAGCCAATTGTCCAATTACTTTTGGTCCCTTAAAAAGTGGGAGGCACATGTAGAAACTGTTGTAATTCCTACACCGTTCACCTGATTTGGATGCAAATACCCTCAAATTAAAGCTGAAAGTCTGCACTTAAAGCACATCTTGTTTGTGTCATTTCAAATCCATTGTGGTGGTGTCCAGGGCCAAAAAGATGAAAAATACTGTTGATGTCCCAATATTTATGGACCTGACTGTATGTGGCCACAATGCAAAAAAGGGATTTTATTATTTATGACTGGGTTTGTCATGATGTTGTGTGTCACCTGCAGGCGTCACTGACAAGGACATTGTGAGCACTCTCCAGGAACGTGAGTTTATATGTGTATATATGCAGTATTTATATATACATATGTGTGTATATGTATTTAATTTCATCTGCTTCTTGTCTTTTAGTTGGAGTTAAGAAAGGTGAGTTAAATCACAATATTAAAACTCTGACGTCATGCTGGGGGTGTTCAACATGTATGTCTATGGTTGAAGGTTTAGCAGTTACTATGGTGACACTATGCAGCCATTAGCTATCACTTAGACTTAGACAAACTTTATTCATCCACAAGGGAAATTATTTGGGAACAGTCACTCTCACTCATCAAATATAAAATATAACAGAGGGGAACAAAAGTCCCTCTCAAATAACATCCCAGTCACAGGATAGCATTAGCGTTAGCATTAGCATTGGCCCACAGTTTTTCAGTCTCTTTCACCTTTTAGTGTCAAATCAAACTCTAAACTGGACCGTGAACGCTCCACCTGATCACAGGAACACAAACATGTGCTCCTTAAATCACTTTTGTACTTTTTCTTGAGTTTTCAGACGATCTTAAAACTTTTTTTTGTTATTGTTGGCAAACGTGTGCGTCGTGTCGCCATGGTAATCACTGCCGCCAACAGAGACCCATGTAGAGCACCCCCAGCGTGACGTCACTGCACAGTATGAATATAACGATCCGGCTTTGAGTGTAAATGTGAAATGTTTTTGATTGTCTAGAGGACTCGGACCAACTTCTCGCCTTAGGAAATCAAATCAATGCGAATCTGAAAGCAGGAGGTGAGTTCAACACTGAGTGTGTTTACACGACTATTGTACAAAATACACCAAAATGTTATAAAATTCCCTTTAAGTCAAAGCACAGACACATATATACGAGTATCACCTGAAAAAAGCACTTCCTGTATTTCCACATGACATCACAAGGTGGAACAGTGTGTGTACTCAATTAACTGTTACTTAAGTAAAAGTACACATACAAGAGCAAAAAGGTACTCAAGTAAAAGTAAAAATATCACATGAAAAAATCTGCTTAAGTAAAAGTATTTGGTTGTTTTCACACCTGCCTTGTTTGGTTTGTTTAAAATGAACCAGAGTTCGTTTGTTCCTTTGATTCGGACCTTTTGTTCTGGTGTGAATAAAAACCAGAAATCTCGATCTGGAGCAAACAAGCGAACAGAGACCACCTAAAAAGCTTGGTCTCGGCACGGTTCCATTCGAACTCTGGTTTGGTTCGTTTGAGGTGAGAATGCAGACCGGACTCGATCCGACACAAGTTGGCTTTTTGTACTTAACGAGCTCCCGTCGTATGTCGAGCATTATGGGAAACCGAGGCTAACCAGACACCAGAGAATCCGCAGAGTGCGACCGTTCAGTGAGGAGGATAGGCTACGTTTTGCATGAACTTTCCTGTGTGAATACACCCTTAAAGTACCTCTTTAAGAATGTACTTAAAGAGTAAATTATTTTTTTAGAACAATTTAAAGGCAAATTAACGTTTTTTTACAATCTGAGCCTTCTTTCGGCAATAAAACAAGTAGTTTTACTCACCCATAGCATTTTTCTGTCAATTGGAGCAGTATCGCAGAACTTATGTTGAGCCGTTCTGTTCTAGTAATGATCCCGTATCCTTAACATGGTGCTGTATCATTTGCTCGGGGCATTACTTTGCGGTGTCCAAATAACACAAACTTTAGCTCTTTTCAAATCATAGAAGCCCGATGTCTTAATGTAAGAAATCGTTTGAAGCAAAAGTGGCCTGTAATCCGAGATTTAGCTATAGTTTCGAGTAGATGAGGACGCCAGTGCGCATGCGCGGCCTGCTCCCGGGACCCCAAACATGAAACGCAAAGCTGAAAACTATGGATAAATCTCGGATTACAGGCCACTTTTGCTTCAAACGATTTCTTACATTAAGACATCGGGCTTCTATGATTTGAAAAGTGCTAAAGTTTGTGTTATTTGGAGACCGCAAAGTAATGCCCCGAATACAAATGCTAACGGATACGCTACAACATAACTTTCTTCAAACAGCTCCAAATGACACGAACGTGATATGGGTGAGTCAAACGACTTGTTTTATTACCGAAAGAAGGCTCAGATTGTAAAATAACGTTACTTTGCCTTTAAGGATGAAATGTGGTGATTTTGATAAAGAATTTAGCAGATTTTATAGGGGTATTCACACCAGGAAAGTCCGATAGTTCACTTGCTTTGGGCCGGACCAAGTTTTTTTAATTTTTTTTTTTATTTTGGTGCGGTTCGCTTTCACACTGCACTTTTTTTGAAAGTGGACCGACATCTATAGACAAAAGCACACGTGCTGAGGTCGCTCAGCCATTGGACAGAAATGAGCCGTGTCCAAACACAGAAGGAGGAGAATCATGGTGTTGCTGTTTTCAGTGTCGTCATAGCGATACGGTTTGCTCAGTTTTTACAGTTCGCACAAATGTTTGAGCAGCATCGTGAGGTTTACACTATTTTACAATCAATTTACAAACGACGAAGACACAGGACAAGACGACTACGGAGGACAGCGCTCATGTGCGCATCAAGTTCTGACTCTTGTTCTTCACGCAAAACATAAATAAGCCTCGTAAGTTTTGTTTAGTTTAGTTTCGTTTAGTTTCGTCAGCCTCGGTTTCCCATAATGCTCGACATACGACGGGAGCTCGTTAAGTACAAAAAGCCAACTGTGTCGGATCGAGTCCAGTCTGCATTCTCACCTCAAACCAACCGCACCAGGATTCGAATGGAACCGTGCCGAGACCGAGCTTTTTAGGTGGTCTCGGTTCGCTTGTTTGCTCCGGATCAAGATTTTTGGTTTTTATTCACACCAGAACAAAAGGTCCGAATCAAAGGAACAAACGAACTCTGGTTCATTTTAAACGAACCAAACAAGGTGTGAAAACACCCTAAGTGATTCATTTCATTTCTTTATTTTTTTCTTGCCATTTTTGATTATTCCTGTATTTTGTTGCTCAAAGTTGAGACAGAAACTCAAATTAAATGTCCTAAAAAATAAGTCTCATGGATTTCAGCAGGTCCCAAACCATAAATCAAAGTACTTTTTACTTTTAAGTCCAGATTTAAAATGTAGCAGAAAGTACAGATACCTGCTCTCAAATGAAGTGAAGTAAAAGTACAAAGTATTCACTGTAAAATGTACTGAAGTAAAGTCCAGATACTAAAAATTATATTTAAATATGTGTAGAATCCCTCAGTCGGCCAAGTAGAATCCATGGCAAAGGAGAAATTCAGTTTGTGAACTGGACAGAAGTTTTTTGGTTGAATACCTTTCACAGTTTCATTGTAGTTAGCGCCTCCTTCAGGCAGATATAGGCAGTGTCCACCAGTGTCTGACCAGAACTGAAGAAGCAGAAGAAATGGATTCGACCAAGTAAACTTTTGTCCAGTTGAAAAACTGAATTTCGCAGCGGAAATGTGCAGGTTTTTTGTGTGTGTGAAACATGTGAATGAAACAAACTCGACTCCAGGTCTGTGACGAGGAAATGACGTTAGAACAAATCAGAAATAGTGTAACAGAGGCCCTTTAAATGACATAATAAACGTGTGGATCAGACGGCATTAAACTAAAGGAGCTCTCCTGATGTTTTCTCTTTCTTCTTTCAGCTGCAGGACCTAAAAAGGGTTTGTGTTTTATCTTCTCACTGTCATAAAGAACGTGTGCAGACCAAAGAGCGACATGAACAACCTGCCATTTTATTCTGCAGATTCTTTGGCGGAACTGGAACGTGAGATACTCGACCCTGTCAACAAAGCTGAAGAAGGTCTGTCAGTGGTATAAATCTGTACACAATCTGCTCTACAAACACACACACAGGTACACACAGCTGTAAACATACAACACTTCTCTACTTTTCTTTTTTCTTATGTAGCTGATGAAAAGGAGCTGGTAACCGAGCTGAGGACTCATATGGAGGATGAACTTAGCACCGGTGAGTTAGAGGAAGAGAATAGTTTTGTGAAGGTTAAACAGCCACAGAAGCTTCATAAACCTTCATAATGTTCTGTAACGCGTATCCTACATAAATATACTGGATAAATAAAACGTCGTGTTATTATTTATGACTGGGTTTGTCATGATGTGTGTCACCTGCAGGTGTCTCTGAGGAGGACAGCAAAGATCTCCAGGAACGTGAGTTTATATGTGTATATATGCAGTATTTATATATACGTATGTGTGTATATGTATTTAATTTCATCTGATTCTTGTCTTTTAGTTGGAGTTAAGAAAGGTGAGTTAAATCACAATATTAAATCTCTGACGTCATGCTGGGGGTGTTCAACATGTGTCTATGGTTGAAGGTTTAGCAGTTACTATGGTAATACTATGCAGCCATTAGCCATCACTTAGACTTAGACAAACTTTATTCATCCACAAGGGAAATTATTTTGGGAACAGTCACTCTCACTCATCAAATATAAAATATAACAGAGGGGAACAAAATAGATGGAATAGCAAAAAAAAAAAAAAAAAAAAAGAGCAAGAGCAAGAGACCGGAGTCAAATGAGACATAATTATAAAAATAAAAAATAATAAGTGTATATTGTATGTACAAATCAGAATAAAATAGAAAAAAAAGTAATAAAAAATACTTGTGATCATTTCGAGCGTTCATGGTCCTGTTTAAGAGTTTGGTTTTTAACTCACTGGGAATTTGTTGGTTAATGCTAACACTAATGCTATCGTGCGACTGTGATGTTCTTTAGAACGTCCTGTTAAACCGCATCGATTGGTTAGATTAGCTCAGAGTAAAATCTAACTTAGTCAGAGTTACAAAGTCTCAGACAGAGCAGTGAGATTTGACTGGTTAAAAAAGTCCCTCTTAAATAACATCACAAGATAGCATTAGCGTTAGCATTAGCGTTAGCATTAGCCCACAGTTTTTCAGTGAGTTTCTTTACATTTTAATGTCAAATCAAACTTTAAACTGAACCACGAACGCTCCACCTAATCACAGGAACACAAACATGTGCTCCTTAAATAACTTTTGTTTTGTTTTGTTCTTCTTGAGTTTTCAGACAATCTTTAAAAAGTCTCTCTTAAATAACATCAGTCACAAGATAGCATTAGCATTAGCTTTGGCCCACAGTTTTTCAGTCTCTTTCACCTTTTGTGTGTCAAATCAAACTTTAAACTGAACCACGAACGCTCCACCTGATCATGAACATGTGCTCCTTAAAGGGATATGCCACCCCCAGGTCAAATTTGGGCATCTCCCCACAGTCCAGAGACTAAAATAAGTGGTGGAAAGCGTTTTCCTGCTCACCCAGCCATTGTCCGAGTCTGTCTCCACTGACCGCCGCGGTATCTGGTGCTCCTCCGCCTTAGACTGGAGTCTAACGTCGCCAGAGAAAGATTTCGGCCAAATGGAATTAATTTGCTCGATGCGTTTCCCAATTACTTTGTGTGTAGTGCGCATTCATATCGAGTGCAAATAAATGTGCAAATCAACACGGAGAGCTTGCCTTGGTCATTTTGGGTGGGAACTATTTTCCAGTGCGTAAGAATACAGCCGTATCACGCAGTACGCTACCAGGGGAATCCCAGTTACGCACCGGGAAGGGAGTTCCCCTGTTGCACAACGTGGTGCGTGATACGACTGTATTCTTACGCACTGGAAAATAGTTCCCACCCAAAATGACCAAGGCAAGCTCTCCGTGTTGATTTGCACATTTATTTGCACTCGATATGAATGCGCACTACACACAAAGTAATTGGAAAACGCATCGAGCAAATTAATTCCTTTTGGCCGAAATCTTTCTCTGGCTACGTTAGACTCCAGTCTAAGGCGGAGCAGCACCAGTTACCGCGGCGGTCAGTGGCGACAGACTCGGACAATGGCTGGGTGAGCAGGAAAATGCTTTCCACCACTTATTTTAGTCTCTGGACTGTGGGGAGATGCCCAAATTTGACCTGGGGGTGGCATATCCCTTTAAATAATTTTTTTTTTTTTTTTGAGTTTTCAGACGATCTTAAAAAAGTCCCTCTTAAATAACATCACAGTCACAAGATAGCATTAGTGTTAGCATTAGCGTTAGCATTAGCATTAGCGTTAGCATTAACCCACAGTTTTTCAGTGAGTTTCTTTACATTTTTGTGTCAAATCAAACTCAAAACTGAACCACAAACACTCCACCTGATCACAGGAACACAAACATGTGCTCCTTAAATCACATTTGTATTTTTTCTTGACTTTTCAGAGGATCTTAAAAAAGTCCCACTTAAATAACATCACAGTCACAAGATAGCATTAGCGTTAGCATTAGCATTAACCCACAGTTTTTCAGTGAGTTTCTTTATATTTTAGTGTCAAATCAAACTCTAAAGCGTTCACCTGTGATCAGGTGAACGCTCCACCTGATCACAGGAACACAAACATGTGCTCCTTAAATCACTTCTGTACTTTTTCTTGAGTTTTCAGACGATCTTAAAACTTTTTTTTGTTATTGTTGGCAAACGTGTGCGTCGTGTCACCATGGTAACTGCTGCCGCCAACAGAGACGCATGTAGAGCACCCCCAGCGTGACGTCACTGCACAGTATGAATATAACGATCCAGCTCTGAGTGTAAATGTGAAATGTTTTTGATCGTCTAGAGGACTTGGACCAACTTCTCGCCTTAGGAAATCAAATCTTGGCGAATCTGAAAGCAGGAGGTGAGTTCAACACTGAGTGTGTTTACACGACTATTGTACAAAATACACCAAAATGTTATAAAATGCCCTTTAAGTCAAAGTACAGACACTGGAGTAAAACATATATACGAGTATTAAAGTACCTCTTTAAGAATGTACCTCAAGAGTATATTATTTTAGATTTTTAGAACAATTAAAGGATGAAATGTGGCGATTTTGATAAAGAATTTAGCAGATTTTAAGTGATTCATTTCATTTCTTTATTTTTTTCTTGCCATTTTTGATTATTCCTGTATTTTGTTGCTCAAAGTTGAGACAGAAACTCAAATTAAATGTCCTAAAAATAAGTCTCATGGATTTCAGCAGGTCCCAAACCATAAATCAAAGTACTTTTTACTTTTAAGTCCAGATTTAAAATGTAGCAGAAAGTACAGATACCTGCTCTCAAATGAAGTGAAGTAAAAGTACAAAGTATTCACTGTAAAATGTACTGAAGTAAAGTCCAGATACTAAAAATTATATTTAAATATGTGTAGAATCCCTCAGTCGTCCAGGTAGAATCCATGACAAAGGAGAAATTCAGTTTGTGAACTGGACAGAAGTTTTTTGGTTGAATACCTTTCACAGTTTCAGAAGTTTCATTGTAGTTAGCGCCTCCTTCAGGCAGATATAGGCTGTGTCCACCAGCGTCTGACCAGAACTGAAGAAGCAGAAGAAACAGATTCGACCAAATAAACTTTTGTCCAGATTACAAACTGAATTTCTCCTTCTGAAATCTGAAAGAAAAACGCAGCGGAAATGTGCAGGTTTTTTGTGTGTGTGAAACATGTGAATGAAACAAACTCGAGGAAACGACGTTAGAACAGATCAGAAATAGTGTAACACAGGCCCTATAATGACATAATAAACGTGTGGATCAGACGGCATTAAACTAAAGGAGCTCTCCTGATGTTTTCTCTTTCTTCTTTCAGCTGCAGGACCTGAAAAGGGTTTGTGTTTTATCTTCTCACTGTCATAAAGAACGTGTGCAGACCAAAGAGCGACATGAACAACCTGCCATTTTATTCTGCAGATTCTTTGGCGGAACTGGAACGTGAGATAGACGAACCTGTCGACAAAGCTGTAGAAGGAGCATTGAAAGGTCTGTCAGTGGCATAAATCTATACACAATCTGCTCTACAAACACACAGGTACACACAGCTGTAAACATACAACACTTCTCTACTTTTCTTTTTTCTCATGTAGATATGGACACGAACCTGGAAGCTGACCTGAAAAGTCTTTCTGACGCTCTTCGCAACGGTGAGTTAGAAGAAGAGAATAGTTTTGTGAAGTTTAAACAGCCACAGAAGCTTCATAAAGCCTGGTCTGATACCACCTCAGACAGACGCAAAGGCAGAGGTCTCTTTTCTCTTTCCTCGCTTCACTCTCCTCGATCCTCCATTTTTCAGCTGTCACTCAAGGTGTCATATTAAGTGACATCAAACCCACAGAATGAAGTGGCAAAAGGAGAAATTCAATTTGTCAACTGGGCAAATTGAATTTCTCTTTTAGCCATGGTTTCGACCTGGACGACTGAGGAAGGCTTCAGGAGGAGACACCAGAGAAAAGAACCAAACTTTATTGGTCTCATTGAAGAGTTTAAATCCTCTTTCCTCACTGTGTCTCCTCTGTGGGAAGGACTTCCTCAGCCTTTTCCTGCAGAATCGAGGAGAAGGAAGTGAGGAAAGAGAAATGAGGCACAGCTCCAGAGAATTATCAGCTAACTTTAACAGAAACAGACAATCCTTTCATAAATAAAGTTCAGTTTCATTCATTTCCTGTGTGTGACGTTAGATACAGCAGGCTATAAATATACTGGATAAATCAAATGTCGTGTTATTATTTATGACTGGGTTTGTGACGATGTCGTGTGTCACCTGCAGACACCTCTGAAGAGGGCAAAGCCATGAGCGCTCTCCTGGATGATGGTGAGTTAGAACAGTGCATAACCTGGACTCTGTCACGCCTAAACAGGGTCTAAACTGTAGACTGTACATAGAAATGGACATAGTCCAGTCCCAATATGGCCGCCATTTGGTTGTAACGTGCTCCATAGGCGTACAACTTCAGAGGGTCAATGATAAGAAAATACTACAGGTCCATTTTGTAACACATATCCTACATAAATGTACTGGATCAATCAAATGTAGTGTTATTATTTATGACTGGGTTTGTGACGATGTCGTGTGTCACCTGCAGACAGCGAGGACGACGAGGAGGATGAGGACGAGGTTTTGAGCGCTCTCCTGGATGATGGTGAGTTAGAACAGTGCACCACCCAAAATAGTTCAACCACATCTAAACCTGGACTCTGTCACACCTAACAGGGTCTAAACCGTAGACTGTACATAGAAATGGACATAGTCCGGTCCCAATATGGCCCCCATTTGGCTCCATAGGCGTTAGAGCATGGAAACCCAACCGAAGTCTGACGGCAGAACCTAACGGTCTCGGTCTGACTCAGACAAATATTTAGAACTTATGTTTGGGCTCAAGTCGGACTCAGACACAAATATCTTAATCCCTAACCAGCTTGTTTCAGATTCTATCACTGCCTGCACATGGACGAGTGTAATCCGATTGCAAACGGATGGGGATCGTAATGAATTCATGTGCGCAGGTTAAGGATCGTATAGGGATTGGTTTCCCGAATCCGATTGGAACCCCTGGCTTAGGCCGATATTGGATCGGATTGGCGTACTGCGCATGCACGGGAATTTTCGCCAGGGATTTCACCCGGAAGTGGCAGGAGGCGCCGACGCCGTCATAAGTAGTGATTGTTGCTGAAAAAGTCAGACGAAACCATGGCTGCGAAGAAAGAATGCACAACACGTACACCAATGCTGCTCCATCAAACTCCTTGAGCGCCATCTTTGTATACCGCCACATAGTTTGTTGTGTTTTTATTGAGTAGCCATCACCCGGACGTAGTTGGACTACAGCACCACATAGCGTAGCGGAACCGGCCAGGTCGCTGACCATTATCCGATTACAAGAGTTTCATGTGCACTGGGATTATAGGACAGACCACCCGCCGAGTAACGGGATCGGATTTGGAGAAATCATATCCGATCCTACCATGTGCACGCAGTGACTGCTCTGACGAACGAGGGCCGGTCTCAGACAGAAAAAATTCAGCCCGATCCGCACTCTAATAGGTGTTCAACTTCAGAGGGTCAATGAGAAGAAACGACTACAAGACGGTTAAAAGTCCATTTTGTAACACATATCCTACATAAATATACTGGATCAATCAAATGTAGTGTTATTATTTATGACTGGGTTTGTGACGATGTCGTGTGTCACCTGCAGACGACGAGGACGCGGAAGAGGTTATGAGCGCTCTCCTGGAGGATGGTGAGTTAGAACAGTGCACCACCCAAAATAGTTCAACCACATAGTCCAGTCCCAGTATGGCCAGTTTCAGAAGTCGGGACATGTCAGAACCTCACGGTCTCAGTCAGACTCAGACAAATACTTAGAACTTCTGTTTGGGCTCGGGTCGGACTGGGACACAAATATCTTAATCCCTAACCAGCTCGGTTCAGATTTGATCACTGCTCTGTTGAACGAGGGCCGGTCTCGGACAGAAAAAATTTGTCCCGATCCGCACTCTAATAGGTGTTCAACTTCAGAGGGTCAATGAGAAGAAAATACTACAGGACGGTTAAAAGTCCATTTTGTAACACATATCCTACATAAATATACTGGATCAATCAAATGTAGTGTTATTATTTATGACTGGGTTTGTGACGATGTCGTGTGTCACCTGCAGACGAAGAGGACGCGGAAGAGGTTATGAGTGCTCTCCTGGAGGATGGTGAGTTAGAACAGTGCACCACCCAAAATAGTTCAACCACATAGTCCAGTCCCAGTATGGCCAGTTTCAGAAGTCGGGACATGTCAGAACCTCACGGTCTCAGTCAGACTCAGACAAATACTTAGAACTTCTGTTTGGGCTCGGGTCGGACTGGGACACAAATATCTTAATCCCTAACCAGCTCGGTTCAGATTTGATCACTGCTCTGTTGAACGAGGGCTGGTCTCGGACAGAAAAAATTTGTCCCAATCCGCACTCTAATAGGTGTTCAACTTCAGAGGGTCAATGAGAAGAAACGACTACAAGACGGTTAAAAGTCCATTTTGTAACACATATCCTACATAAATATACTGGATCAATCAAATGTAGTGTTATTATTTATGACTTGGTTTGTGACGATGTCGTGTGTCACCTGCAGACGACGAGGACGAGGACGAGGTTATGAGCGCTCTCCTGGAGGATGGTGAGTTAGAACAGTGCACCACCCAAAATAGTTCAACCACATAGTCCAGTCCCAGTATGGCCAGTTTCAGAAGTCGCGACATGTCAGAACCTCACGGTCTCAGTCAGACTCAGACAAATACTTAGAACTTCTGTTTGGGCTCGGGTCGGACTGGGACACAAATATCTTAATCCCTAACCAGCTCGGTTCAGATTTGATCACTGCTCTGTTGAACGAGGGCCGGTCTCGGACAGAAAAAATTTGTCCCGATCCGCACTCTAATAGGTGTTCAACTTCAGAGGGTCAATGAGAAGAAAATACTACAGGACGGTTAAAAGTCCATTTTGTAACACATATCCTACATAAATATACTGGATCAATCAAATGTAGTGTTATTATTTATGACTGGGTTTGTGACGATGTCATGTGTCACCTGCAGACGACGAGGACGAGGACGAGGTTATGAGCGCTCTCCTGGAGGATGGTGAGTTAGAACAGTGCACCACCCAAAATAGTTCAACCACATAGTCCAGTCCCAGTATGGCCAGTTTCAGAAGTCGGGACATGTCAGAACCTCACGGTCTCAGTCAGACTCAGACTCAGAAGAAAATACTACAGGACGGTTAAAAGTCCATTTTGTAACACATATCCTACATACAGTGTTGGGAAAGTTCATTTTCTACATGAACTAGTTCAAAGTTCAGTTCACACATTTCCAAATGAACTGGTTCGTTCATAGTTCATAATTGTTTATAGTTAGTAGTTCGTTCATAGTTCCAAAAAATGAACTAGTTCATAGTTCTTTTTTTTTCCAATACATTGCTGCGAGCTATTATTTTTCAATATCATTGCCAAAGCCCATATAGAACCATAGACAGCAATTATTATATCAGTTTTAACAATCAAACCATGTGTTATTCATGTGTTAGCTCCATCTTCATATCCAATTTCACATCCTTATCCAGCTACAAATAACGGTCGCCATAATGATAAAACACCTGCAATTCAACATAATAAAGAAAATACTTAAATAACCCCCATATGGTATGACTTCATTAACTAAGAGACTTAAGAAAACAAAATAAACCCGCAAATTAACATTAGTGGTTCCCTCTTTAATGTGGCCCCCTTTAGCGCACCACTCTGCGCTGTTTCTCACAAGACCAGGAAGTGCCGTGCGCTGCGCGAGAGGGAGAGAAGGAGAGAGGGAGAGAGGGAGAGAGGGAGGGAAGGAGAGAGGGAGAGAGAGGGAGAGAGGGAGAGAAGGAGAGAGGGAGAGAGAGAGAGAGAGAGAGAGGTGCCGGTTGGAAATTTCAGATGGATGGATCAGAAATGTGAGACCCTATTGAACGAAGTTAAAGAGTCGTTCACAGACACCAGAATGAACTCGTTCACAGTTCGTTCATCAGGCAGTAATACAGAGCGTTCAGTTCACGTTCACCCAAAATATGAACGCGTTCATGAACTATCGTTCAGTGAACGCGTTCACGGACAACACTGCCTACATAAATGTACTGGATCAATCAAATGTAGTGTTATTATTTATGGGTTTGTGACGATGTCGTGTGTCACCTGCAGACGACGAGGACGACGAGGAGGATGAAGATGATGGTGAGGATAATGGTGAGTTAGAACAGTGCACCACCCAAAATAGTTCAACCACATCCAAACCTGGACTCTGTCACACCTAAACAGGGTCTAAACCGTAGACTGTACATAGAAATGGACATAGCTGACCCGCTAGCCGCCACGCTATAAACAGGAAGTGAGTATGGGGCACTTCCAGCTCCACCGGCTCCAATTCACTTTACACTGATATTTAAAATAATATTGTGGCTCCTCCCTCTGTACCTGCTGCTGTGGCCTCGTCATTTTGGTCTTAAAATGGTTCGTATTAACTTGCTCTACATCCTGGTTTACCCCAGACCATATCACAGTGATATATGGTCTGGGAGCACCTACTGAATATCTCGTAGCGGAGGTGTGGTTTACGATCGCCAACGGCCGTTTATTGGGCGTTACGAATGTCTATAATTTGACGTATACATAGCCCATAGCCAATCATGTCAGTTGTCAGTTCAAACTACAAGTTTCCATTTGTCGCGTAGTATGCGTCACCGTCTTTCCACCCCTCCCCGCTCTCTGATTGGCTCCCAAAATCAGGATCCCTCGCTTAGCCTCGTTGCCAGGCTGTCTTTCAGATCGGAACGATCGTGCAAAGCAGCCTGGGATTTCCTAGGTTAGCTCTACATGATCCTCAGGTTTTAAAGAAACTGTACTTAATATTTGTATTGCTAAAACGCTTTTTTTGCGCTTCTTCAGATGTTATTCAGTTTGTCTCCTTTTTGTATCTGTCCAGATTTCCGGATTTATTTCATGTTTTGTCACATCCACTAAATTATAAATCAGATGCCACGCCCTGACAGTTGCTCTTTAAAGTTGCATTGTGTAACTTTTCTGTTTGGGGGTCCATCACCTGCTTGTTTCTATAGATACGTCAATGATCTGCCTGGAATTATAGATGGGAGACAAATAGTGTCTGACCCCTCCATTCCTGTTCAAAGAGGCTATTTTTGTCAAGAACGAAAATCCTTCCTTGAACAGAAATGGAGGTCTCAGACATCATTTGTCTCCATCTATAACTCTATCCTCAAACCTAAATCAAAACAAAGAACACAACAGGGCAGCAGGTCAGGTCCTGAATGGTTCTGCTAAACAACAGGCCAGACAGACACTGAAAACAAAGAGGTGTCATAGTTTCATAGTAATTTCATTGTAGTTAGCTCCTTCCTTCAGGCAGATATAAGCAGTGTCCACCAGCACTCGAACCAGAACTGACGAAGTAGCTTGGATGAGCTGCGAAACGTCTTCGACCAAATAAACTTTGTCTAGTTGACAAATTGAATTTCTCCTTTTACCAATGAGAGATTAGCAGCAAAAAAAAAGATAACTGTAGATAAATCGCTCTTTGTTTTCATCTTTGTCAATTTATTTACAAGCCTTGGATTGGATAATAACTAAACTAAAACTGAGCAGTTAGAAAAAAACGAAAAAACATCTCCATGGATTTTTTTACAGACCTTCCGGCAGAGTACTTTTCCCAAACACTTGGAAAAGTAACGTTTTTACAATTTGAGCCTTATTTCGGTACTAAAACAAGTTGTTTTACTCACCCATAGCACTTTGGTGTCATATGGAACACTTCCAGAGATGTTTTAGATTTGCGTTAGCCGTAGCGTGAGTTCTAGCCGTAGCCTAGCCGGTCTCCAAATAACACAAACTTTATCACTTTTCAAATCATAGAAGCTCGATGTCTTAGTCTACGCTTTCATTTGAGTCAAAAGTGGCCTGTAATCCGAGATTTAGCCATAGTTTGGAGTAGATGAGGAGGACAGTGCGCATGTGCGGAGTCACAGCTGATTTCACTCTCAGCTCCCGGGACCCAAACATGAAACGCAAAACTGTAAATTATGGATAAATCTCAGATTACAGGCCACTTTTGATTCAAACGAAATCGTAGACTAAGACATCAAGCTTCTATGATTTGAAAAGTGCTAAAGTTTGTGTTATTTGGTGACCGCACGGGGCATATTACATGCTCGGGGAATATATTATATGCCGTGAGCTATGGCTAGAAGTTGCGCTAGGCTAACCGCAAATCTAAAACATCTCTGGAAGTGCTCCATATGACACCAAAGTGCTATGGGTGAGTAAAACAACTTGTTTTATTACCGAAATAAGGCTCAAATTGTAAAAAAAAAAAAAAAGGTTACTTTTCCTTTAATGTTAATACTGCCCCATTAGTCTGCACTTCTACTTGTTATTTTTATTATTATATGATTTTATTTTGAGGTAAAGTTACAAACTTGACTACAAAAAACCCTCTTTAGCCATAATAATGAGAGATTAGCAGCATTTGAATCGTTCTCTTTTTGTCCTTCCAGAAGATTGATCCAAAGACTCTTGCCTTCTTTGAATTTGGTTCCCGGTTCGACCTGTCAAAAGAACCTCTCAGAATCCACTGCCGGGGTCTCACCTGCCGGGCTCTCACCTGCCGAGGTCTACAACTCAAGATTAAACAAGGCATTCAATAAAAACTATCAGGACACATTTGTTTTTGAGTCACTTATTGTTCAAAGTGTGCATCGGCGGGTTTCATGTTTTTTATTTTACTTTATTTAGTCATGTTTGCACCCAATATTTAAAAGAACAAAAAGTACACACAAGAAAAAAAGAAAATAACAGATCAATATGAAATCACAACATTCTACAGGCCAAACAGATTAAAGGAATAGTAAGGTTTTTTTTACAATCTGGACCTTATTTCGATGAGAAAACGTCATTTACTCACGCATTGGACTTTGGTGTCATTTGGAGCATTTGTGGAGATTTTGGAGTTGGGCGATATCCGTTTAACGTGAGTGGTCGAGGCAGACTGTTGAAGTCACCAAATGACACAAACTTTATCGCTTTTCAGATGACAAAAGTTAAATGTGTTAGTTTACACGTTCGTTTGAGTCAAAAGTGGCCTGTAACCAGAAATCCAGTCATGGTTTCGATTGGATGATGTCATCATCGAGGACAGCGCGCAGGCATTCATTCCGCTACTTTGCTTAGAAGACGCTCATAACTTTTGGGTTGCGAGCGAGACATAGCTGAAGATTGGGACTTGGAGACTGAAGAGGACTTATTTGAGTATGATGGCCGTCCCTATCATTTTGAGCCTGAGTATACGGATGAGGAGGTATTAGAAAGAAGGAAGGGGAGACAGTTTGAGGAGCACCAGAGAACAGCCATCGGTATCGCATTACTTCTCAGAATCATGATAAAAGGAGAAATTCAATTTGTCAACTGGACAAAGTTTGTTTGGTCGAAAACGTTTCGCCGCTCATTTCGACCAAACAAACTTTGTCCAGTTGACAAATTGAATTTCTCCTTTTATCATGGATTCTACCTGGACGACTGAGGGACTCTTCACACTTCTCAGAATCGTGCGCTGAATCCGCTGGCCTTCTTTCTTTTCCTTTGCTGGTAAAAAATCGTCCTGACTGAAGTGGGTACTGCAAACACGATGGTCCAAACGTCTTACAGCTTTGCCTTTCATGTTTGGGTCCATTCTCAAGGCAACGAGCCACAGCTTCAATAACTCCGGATTGTGATGAGGAAGTCTGTGAAAATTCAACTTCGTCCACGCTGTAATTTTGTTTTCACAACTCACAGCAGATGTCCTACAGCAGATGTCCTACAGCAGATGTCCTACTAGAGCAAATGAAGCTTCAAGAAGCTTTGCGCTGGAGTGAACCAACTGGATGAAAGGCTTCGATGCTTCACGAAGCTTCATCTGCCCATCACTGCCTTTTGGACATTTCTAAAGAAACTACGGTTGTCCCCCACTTGGCAGTTTGACATCACAGAATCTGAGAACCACCCGTTCTACTGTGCGGTGACATCATGCTGGGGGTGTTCAGCATGTACCTCAAAGATGGGATGTTCAACGGTTACCATGGTGACACAATACTGTCAAAAGATTGTTTTTAAGATTGTGTGAAAACTAAAAAAAAACAAACAAACTACAAAATGGACAAAATACTCCCTACAAGATTAAGATTAGGCTTAAGCCTTTATTGGTCTCACACACAATGACACACAGTGACACACGGGAGAAATTTGACTTCTGCATTTGACCCATCCTTTTCAGGAGCAGTGAGCAGCCATCTTTTTCGGCGCCCAATAGCTGTGATTTGATATTTTATTTGATATTTTATTACTTATTTTTCTATTTTATTCTGATTTGTACATATACACATTTTATATATATATATATTAGTGCTGTCAGGCAATTAAAAAAATTAATCTAATTAATTACAGGATTTGTAATTAATTAATCTAATTAATCGCATTTTTAAAAAATAATTTTTTTAAGGTGGTTTATTGTGCTTTCCCACAGTGCAAAAAAGGTGTGATTTATAGTGGTACAGTGAAACGAATGCAGACTTCCCCTTTAAAAGATAAAAGGAGAAATTCAATTTGTCACCTGGACAAAGTTTGTTTGGTCGAAAACGTTTCGCCGCTCATCCGAGAGGCTTCGTCAGTTCTGGTTCTAAACAGGGTCTAACCAGCACTAGAACCAGAACTGACGAAGCCTCTCGGATGAGCGGCGAAACATTTTCGACCAAACAAACTTTGTCCAGTTGACAAATTGAATTTCTCTCTTATCATAAGATAAGATAAGATAAGATAAGATAATCCTTTATTTGTCCCACAATGGGGAAATTGCAGTGTCACAACGCAGGTTTCAGAAACAGTTGGAAAAAAGAGCATGCATCAAAAATTAAGATAATAATAATAAGTATGTATGCATGGATTCTACCTGGATGACTGAGGGACTCTTCACGCACTTCCCCTTTAAGTCTTTCAGTCTTTCACTCTTTCAGTGCAGGTTACCTCCAGTGTAACCAAGACAAGACTGCTGTACACCCCCATTCACCTCCCATATTACGTAACATTCATTCGAAAGCTCATTTACACCATTCCACTAGCCTATTAAATGGTGAATATTTCTGGTGTACGTGAGCACGTACAGTAGCTTTCATGTAATGTCAATAAATAATATACACAGCTTCAAATATACAGAGAATACAAATAATTGTCCGTGTAAATTACTCATGGCTCACCTGACCCCCGTCGCGGATGTGTCCGGACCATCGCACGGAGGAGGAGGGAGGAGGCGGCGGCACCGCGGGGTGAGTATTTAGTATTTAGCGTGATTTGGATTGGCAAAACTAACGCTTCTTAAGTGTGCACCCTTAGTCACGGCAGAACACGCTGGAGAGGTTATGGGGAATTGAAAGGGGTTCAGCTCGCGCAGCGCAACAGATACGGAAACGGACGCGCGCGTCTTCACGTGCTCTCCGCGGCGTCTTCACGTGCTCTCCGCGGCGTCTTCACGTGCTCTCCGCGGCGTCTTCACGTGCTCTCCCCGGCGTCTTCACGTGCTCTCCGCGGCGTCTTCACGTGCTCTCCCCGGCGTCTTCACGTGCTCTCCGCGGCGTCTTCACGTGCTCTCCGCGGGGACAGGACAGGGGGCTTAGAAACGGATCTGCTCCGTCACATTTTTATAAATAAACTCGCCGTTCAAAGGCCCCGCATGCCAAATTTAAAATGCGCGCGCATTGAATTGCCGCTCATAATTAATTGCGTTAATTTTTATAACGCGTTAATTAGCAGTGTAATTAATTAATCTAATTAACGCGTTAAACTGACAGCCCTAATATATATATAATATTATTAACTCTTTTTTTTGCTATTCCATCTATTTTTGTCCCCCCCCCTCTGTTATATTTTATATTTGATGAGTGAGTGACTGTACCCAAATCATTTCCCTTGTGGATCAATAAAGTTTGGAGCCTGTGATCAGTCGGAGTTCACGTAAATAGTTAATTTTGCGTCATTAAAGATCCCATGACATGGTACTTCTTGATGCTTTTATATGGCTCCTTAATGGTTCCCTAATACTGTAAATTAATCCTTCTTCAAAATCAACACTCAGTGCATGAGAAACAGAGATAAGATGAGAAAGAGTCATAAATATCTCTCTCAAACTCTTTATTCTGGGTGTTGTTGCTTGAATGCAAATGAGGAGAAAAGAGATGGCCAATAGTAGAGGGTGGGGGCGTGGCCAAACTCTCCGCTCAGAGCTCAGAGCCAACAGCTGATCCATTTCCTTGTTTTTGCACGGGGGAGAGATTTGAAGCGTTCCATTGAAAAATAAACACATTTCCACATAAAATAAAATTAAACCACTGCTGTTCAAAGGTCCAGGGGCTCAGATAAAGGACTTCCGAGCCTAGAAACACTCGGACGTGCCTCCAGGCAAATAAAAAAATGCATTTCGCATTGCCTAGCGCATTCACAGTCCAAACTCTCTGGGCGTGATTTACAGAGACGCTGAGTACAGACAGACGGGGGTGGAACTGCATTTGCATTTCTTTTTTCGATCTGACGTCAATAAGTTTCCTTGTTCAAAATCGCCCGTTTGAGCTCCGATTTTTTGTAACGCAGAAAAGGATCGCAAATGCTCAGTTTAGACATTTCACAACTTTTAACCATGGGGGGGGGGGCTAAACAGGGTAGGGGAGCTCACATTAACGTTCAAAAACCTCAGAAAGTGAAAATTTCATGCCATGGGACCTTTAAAACGTTTCGAATCACGTGTGTTGGAGGTTTCACGCGTATTTTGGCACGTGAGATAATTTTGGGGCTGGTTTTGGGGCTTTCCGCTGAAATGGGCGGAGATTCGGTCCGACCTGGCAACCCTCACCATCCGCGTCTGTGACGGGGCGGACCAGAAACTCGGAACAAACTCTCCCTGCGAAAGTCGCTCCTCCCGCGGGTCTTTGCGCAAAAACTGCACCGGCATTTAGCCTGAGCCATCCCGGGGACAACAACACCGACCTGCCCCGGACACCGAGCGCGATTCCAGCTCTTTTATCGCGCTTTTGGACACTTTTACGCGCTTGTTTTGGACGCTTTTACGCGCTTGTTTTGGACGCTTTTACGCATTTGTTTTGGACGCTTTTACGCACTTGTTTTGGACACTTTTACGCACTTGTTTTGGCTGTTGCGTCGCTGTGGCGCGGGGGCCAAGTGGTGACAATAATGTTGTTTCAGCTGCTGCGGACTGCGCGTCGAGAGTAGCGCTGTTATGCTGTTGATTTAACCCGGAAAAGGGCATTCCGACACGGCCAGGGAGAAGCGGAGGAACCGAGGACGCGAAATGGCCGAGGCTCGCTCCGAAGATGACGAGGAAAACCTGAGGGAGAGTCGGGAGAGAGTGGTGAGGAGACAGGGGCCCAGCTCCGGAGGTAAACACACGAACATTAAAGGTCCACATCTTCTGTTTTCTCAGGTTCTAATGTCGTTTCCTCCTCAAAAACTTTACATTTACACATGTTTAACACACAAACCCTGCACTTTTAGGCTTTATGTAGTCTTACTCTCAAACTGAAAACACTCTGTTCCACCTGGTGATGTCATCAGGTGGTAGTTTCCAAGTGAACAGCTCCTTTTCCCTTTAGTTCAGTCGAGATCGGCGACTCCAGGACTAAACCAGGTCTGAACCAGGACTGTACCAGGACTGTACCAGGACTGTACCAGGACTAAACTAGGACTAAACTAGGACTAAACTAGGACTAAACTAGGACTAAACTAGGACTAAACCAGGACTGAACCTGGTCTAAACCAGAACTAAACTGGGTCTAAACCAGGATTGAACCAGAACTGAATCAGGTCTAAACCAGGTCTAAACCAAGTCTAAACCAAGTCTAAAGCAGGCCTAAACCAGGACTGAACTAGGACTACACCAGGACTACACCAGGACTACACCAGGACTAAACCACGACTGAACCAGGACTGAACCAGGACTGAACCAGGACTAAACCAGGACTAGACCAGGTTTAAACCAGGACTAAACCAGGACTAGACCAGGTTTAAACCAGGACTAAACCAGGACTAGACCAGGTTTAAACCAGGACTAAACCAGGTCTAAACCAGGATTAACCAGGACTGAACCTGGTCTAAACCTGGTCTAAACCAGGACTAAACTGGGTCTAAACCAGGTCTAAACCAGGACTAAACCAGGACTAAACCAGGACTAAACCAGGACTGAACTAGGTCTAAACCAGGTCTAAACCAGGTCTGAACCAGGTCTAAACAGGACTAAACCAGGACTAAACCAGAACTAAACCAGGTCTAAACCAGGTCTAAACCAGGACTGAAATGATCCAAATGATTCTAGTGAAGGTGTGTGGAGTTTAAAAACACAGTGGAGCACTTCCTGTATCACCACATGATGACATCACGAGGTGGAACAGAGGTGAGAAGAACTTGTGTTAAATGTGCAGGTTTGTGAAACATGAGAATGAAACAAACACGACTCCAGGTGTTTGTGACGAGGAGACATTAGAACATGGGAGAACGTTGTGGTGTTGGCCCTTTAATGTGCTGGTTTGTCTTTAGAATTATAACTTCAGGTTCTTTTTGTCTGAAAGGAGGAAAAACAAACATGTTCTGGGACTGTGCCACTCTGCAGAATTATTTTTGGCATTACAAACCTGTCATTATCCCCGTCTGTGTCATTCACATGGTTGGGCGGTGGGGAAGTCCGGCGTTCTCCGTCTGTGCGGTTTCACGGTTTCTCTCGTGAGATTGACAGGTGGATCGGTGCAGCGTCGGCAGTGATGCGGTCGCTGTACCGGACCGTTGTGGTGAAGATTTACCGTCGATCTACGTTCCTCCCCTCACCTATGGTCATGAGCTCTGGGTAATGACCGAAAGGACGAGATCGCCGATACAAGCGGCCGAAATGAGTTTCCTCCACAGAGTGGCTGGACGCTCCCTTAGAGATAGAGTGAGGAGTAGACCTGGTTTAGTCCTAGTTCAGTCCTGGTTTAGTCCTGATTTAGTCCTGGTTTAAACCTGGTTCAGTCCTGGTTTAGTCCCAGTTTAGAGCTGGTTTAGTCCCAGTTTAGACTCGGTTTAGTCCTGGTTTAGTCCCAGTTTAGACCTGATTTAGTCCTGGTTTTGTCCCAGTTTAGACCCGGTTTAGTCCCAGTTTAGACCCAGTTTAGACCCGGTTTAGTCCTGGTTTAGTCCCAGTTTAGACCTGGTTTAGTCCCAGTTTAGACCTGGTTTAGACCTGGTTTAGACCTGGTTTAGACCTGGTTTAGTCCTGGTTTAGACCCGGTTTAGACCCGGTTTAGTCCCAGTTTAGACCCGGTTTAGACCCGGTTTGGACCTGGTGTAGTCCCAGTTTAGACCTGGTTTCGACCTGGTTTAGTCCTGGTTTAGACCTGGTTCAGTCCTGGCTTAGTCCCAGTTAAGACCTGGTTTCGACCTGGTTTAGTCCTGGTTTAGTCCTGGTTTAGTCCTGGTTTAGACCTGGTTTAGACCTGGTTTCGACCTGGTTTAGTCCTGGTTTAGACCTGGTTTAGTCCCAGTTTAGTCCCGGTTTAGTCTTAGTTTAGTCCTAGTTTAGCCCCCTGACCCGGCCCTGGATAAGAGGAAGAACATGGATGGATGATGATGATTCTCGTTTAGTGGGATTATATATAAATTATTTTAAATATAAATTACAGTTTTACACAAATCAAGAAGCAAATCACAAAGAAAAGTTTAAAAAAGTGTTAAAAACGACAGGGGAAGTGGAGCGTTCAATTCTGTTTGAAAGTTCGACACTTTAAACACGATTTCAACCAAACGAAGGTGTTTTCCTGTCTGTGTACAGTACAGGAGTGTTGCTCGGGGACAGTAACGGAATTCCCTGCGTGATGTCACAATTTGCAACCAGGAAGTAAAATTTTTTATTTATAAACTGACCAAATTGGGAAAACGAGTGTGAATCTTCTTTCTTCTCCTCCTCGTCCTCCTCTGCTCTGTTTTCGTTCTCTCCTGGTGTAGTTTCGGGAGAATTTGCTGACACAGACCGAATGTGGAGACACGCCCGGTGTAGAGGCGCCGGCTTCAACTTGTTTTCAAATCCTAAAATCCTAGAATCTCAGGATGTTTATGGGAAAAAAGAAGAACTGATACGGATTTTTGAATTGCCAATATTTGGTCTCCTGCTGTGGCCGATACCGATATTTCCACAGTATGACATTAAACCTTAAATTTGACGCATTAAACGTTAAATTTGACGCATTAAACGTTAAATTTGACGCATTAAACCTTAAATTTGACGCATTAAACCTTAAATTTGATGCATTAAATCTTAAATTTGACGCATTAACCTTAAATTTGACGCATTAAACCTTAAATTTGATGCATTAAATCTTAAATTTGATGCATTAAACCTTAAATTTGATGCATTAAACCTTAAATTTGATGCATTAAACCTTAAATTTGACGCATTAAATCTTAAATTTGATGCATTAAATCTTAAATTTGATGCATTAAACCTTAAATTTGATGCATTAAATCTTAAATTTGATGCATTAAACCTTAAATTTGATGCATTAACCTTAAAGGAAAAGTAACGTTATTTTACAATCTGAGCCTTCTTTTGGTAATAAAACAAGTCGTTTGACTCACCCATAGCACGTTGGTGTCATTTGGAGCTGTTTGGTAAAAGTTATGTTGTAGCGTATCCGTTAGCGTGAGTACTCGGGGCATTACTTTGCGGTCTCCAAATAACACAAACTTTAGCACTTTTCAAATCATAGAAGCCCAATGTCGTAATCTACGATTTCGTTTGAAGCAAAAGTGGCCTGTAATCCGAGATTTATCCATAGTTTTCAGCTTTGCGTTTCATGTTTGGGTCCCGGGAGCTGAGAGCACAGTCCGCGCATGCGCACTGGCGTCCTCATCAACTCGAAACTATGGCTAAATCTCGGATTACAGGCCACTTTTGCTTCAAACGAAATCGTAGACTAAGATATCGGGCTTCTATGATTTGAAAAGTGCTAAAGTTTGTGTTATTTGGAGACCGCAAAGTAATGCCCCGAGTACTCAGGCTAACGGATACGCTACAACATAACTTTTACCAAACAGCTCCAAATGACACCAACGTGCTATGGGTGAGTCAAACGACTTGTTTTATTACCGAAAGAAGGCTGTTTGTAAAATAACGTTACTTTGCCTTTAAATTTGACGCTTTAAACCTTAAATTTGACGCATTAAACGTTAAATTTTACTCATTAAACGTTAAATTTGACTCATTAAACCTTAAATTTGACGCATTAAACATTAAATTTGACGCATTAAACATTAAATTTGACGCATTAAACATTAAATTTGACGCATTAAACGTTAAATTTGACGCATTAAAACCTTAAATTTGACGCATTAATCCTTAAATTTGACGCATTAATCCTTAAATTTGATGCATTAATCCTTAAATATGACGCATTAAACAATAAATTTGATGCATTAAACCAGAGGTCTTCAACAGGGGGGTCGCGACCCCTAGGGGGGTCGCGGAGGTACTGCAGGGGGGTCGCGAAATCTTTTGATTTCACTTTAAAGGGACAGTGTGTAGGATTCGTGACGCATAGGTGGTTACTAGCTATTCCACTTCCTCTTTTGGCTATGGCAGACCTCGAGGGTCACCCGGACGCGACGTACCGCCGACATCGCGCGTGCCCGCGCACGAACCGCGCACCGCTGTATACATAAACCGCGGTCCCCCGTTCACTTTTTTTTTTTTCTTTTCGCATGAAAACACACAATCCCGATCATGATTCATGACAATCTACACATCAAATGAAACCTTACAGTCTCCTCTTTTTGACTATGCAATTCATTTCCCTGCAAAACAATCACTCCCCGAGCACATGGGGCTTTTATACAGAAAAGCACAAAACTTAGCTTACTTAGCTTACCTTTGAAGGCTTTGCACAGGTCAAACTCTGTATTTCATCATAAACTTGGTCTCAATCTGTCCATAAGGATCCAGCGAATAAAATCCAGTAAAACAATTTAGTCCAAAATACGTGTTATATCCATTACGATGTGTGATCCGGCAGCATGCTCCCCCCTCCCCTTCCCCTTCTCTCCTTCGCTCCTGGCTGCATATGGGAGCAGAGGACCGAAGGAGAGAAGGGGAAGGGGAGGGGGGAAGGGGGGAGCCATATGCAGCGCGGCTGAGCAGCTGTTAGCAGGAGCCTCGGCGAAGGATGAGCCCAAATGTCCTTCTGCGGCTCTCGTATTCAAAATGGCTGCCTCTATATGGGGAAGATCCCCCTTTTATGTGACTATATCTAAGTCCAAAAGAATACTTTGATTTCATGATGGAAGTGAAAAGGCTTGGAAAACAATGTATTTTTGAATGGGTATCTTCAATTTCAGTAATTAACAGGTAAAAATCTTACACACTGTCCCTTTAAAATAATATAATTTTATATTTTATAGTGTAAAATACAGTATTAACCTGTGTATTATTTCCTTGTATTGGATGTACCATAACAGAGTAGCAGTTTATACATGACACTAAGCTCAATTTAATATAAAACACAATTCTGTGCCGTATATATAGTAGGGGGTCCCTGGCCCAGTTCGCCATCTGTTTGGGGGTCCCTGGCCTGAAAAACGTTGAAGACCCCTGCATTAAACGATAAATTTGATGCATTAAACCTTAAATTTGACGCATTAAACCTTAAATATGACGCATTAAAACGATAAATTTGATGCATTAAACGATAAATTTGATGCATTAAACAATAAATTTGACGCATTAAACGTTAAATTTGACACATTAAACGATACATTTGACGCATTAAACCTTAAATTTGATGCATTAAATCTTTAAATTTGACTAATTAAACCTTAAATTTGGTGCATTAAATGTTAAATTTGACGCGTTAAACCTTAAATTTGATTCATTAAACCTTAAATTTGACGCATTAAACATTAAATTTGACGCGTTAAATCTTAAATTTGATGTTTTAAATCTTAAATTTGATGTTTTAAATCTTAAATTTGGTGCATTAAATGTTAAATTTGATGCATTAAACCTTAAATTGAATTAACTACCTCTTCATGACATCACGAGGTGGAACAGAGCGTTTGGAGTTTGGAGGTAACTTTATAACACGGCTTGAAGTTCGCAAAAGTCCATTTTACATCGTGGAGGAGGTTTTTTAAAGAGTGAACAAAGCAGCTCTCTCCAAGTGTGAGTCAACAGAAAAATGTCACACCAACATGTCAGAAAAGAGTCTGTCTCCCGCGGCAACAGGAACTCAACGTACGACTGTCAAAAGTAAAGAAAAATCTGATTCTAATCGATACTAAAATTATATTGAAATTAGATACTCATTTGAGCAGGTATCAATACTGAAAAAGTCCCGTTGACTGGACAGAAATGAGCCGTTCCTGAACGTCTTTAGAACGACCTGGGACAAATATAAGAGCACAGACGAGTCCTCGGATACATAAAAAACAGACACACACACACACACACACACACACACACACACTATTAATACATTTAGTTGAAAATCTACAAAAGTTTGAGTGTTTAAAGGAAAAGTAACGTTTTTTACAATTTGAGCCTTATTTCGGTAATAAAACAAATTGTTTTACTCACCCATAGCACTTTGGCGTATATGGCACATATGGAGCACTTCCAGAGATGTTTTAGATTTGCGGTTAGCCTAGCGTGACTTCTAGCCATAGCTCGGGGCATATAATACATTCCCCGAGCATGTAATATATGCCCCGTGCGGTCTCCAAATAACACAAACTTTAGCACTTTTCAAATCATAGAAGCTCGATGTCTTTCGTTGCCTGTAATCCGAGATTTATCCATAGTTTACAGCTTTGCGTTTCATGTTTGGGTCCCGGGAGCTAAGAGCGAAATAAGCTGTGACTCCGCACATGCGCACTGTCCTCCTCATCTACTTGAAACTATGGCTAAATCTCGGATTACAGGCCGCTTTTGACCAAACGAAATCGTAGACTAAGACATCGAGCTTCTATGATTTGAAAAGTGCTAAAGTTTGTGTTATTTGGAGACCGCAAATATTTGCCCCGAGAACTCACATTACGGAGATCGCAAATCTAAAACATCTCCAGAAATGCTCCAAATGACACCAAAGTGCTATGGGTGAGTAAACGGCTTGTTTTATTACCGAAATAAGGCTCAGATTGTAAAAAAAACGTTACTTTTCCTTTAAACGAGAGAGAAATGTGAGAGACACTCATGTGGTGGAGCTTCTAAACACCAAAGACAAAATGAGAGTCCTGAGGCTGTCCCATTCAGAGCAGCCGTGATGAACCAGGACGAACAGGAGGAAGAGTCCCTCAGCAACAAGGTGGAATCATCTGTGGGGAAAAAATAGCTGAAAACCAAAACTTGATAAAACAGATGCTGGATGACTATGATTTTGACTCTGAAATTTCTTCAGATGAAGACAAAGAGTCACTCACAAACAATCCAAAGAAGAACAAAGACCAGCAAACATCTCCATCTGAAACAGGAGGAGCTTCTGTGGAGCTCAACACCACCCCATCTCTCCTGAGGTCTCGCCTTCGCCCACAATCCGATCATATCGACCATATAGACGCCATTTCACACTGCTCAGTACGGCAGGAGGATGAAGAGGAGGAGGAGGAGGACACTCGCTCAGAAGGCGATGCCTCCAATAACACAACAGTAGAAGAACCACTAAACAAGCTTGAAGAATCTTCTGGCCAAAAAGAGTTGATGAAAGAGCTGGGGTGTTCGATGAAGATTGTACCGAATCTCCAGATGTTTCAGAGCCTGAGCCACGGACGGTGAGGAGGAGGAGCCTGAGGAGCCGTGTGAGTCCACATCTCAGGACAGAATGACCACAAATGATCTGATGATGCAGAAAATGAGCCACATTTTTATACAAAAAAGGGATGCATGATGTATCGGCATAAACATTGGTATCGGCCGATATTGCCACAAATATAACATATCTGTATTGGCCCGATGTGTAAAAATGGGCCGTTATTAACAACCGATATTTGTCAGTACAGTAATCCCTCGAGTTAACGTTTTCTCACATTTCTCTCTCGTTTAAACACTCAAACTTTCGTAGATTTTCAACAAAATATATTAATAGTGAAGCGTGGGGGTTTAGCGTCCTGGTTTAGTCCTAGTTTAGACCTGGTTTAGACCTGGTTTTAGTCCTGGCCTAGCCCTGGTTTAGTCCTGGTTTTAGTCCTAGTTTAGACCTGGTTTAGTCGTGGTTTAGTCGTGGTTTTAGTCCTGGCCTAGCCCTGGTTTAGTTATGTTTTTAGTCCTGGTTTTAGTCCTAGTTTAGACCTGGTTTAGACCTGGTTTAGTCGTGGTTTTAGTCCTGGCCTAGCCCTGGTTTAGTTATGTTTTTAGTCCTGGTTTTAGTCCTGGTTTTAGTCCTGGTTTTAGTCCTAGTTTAGACCCGGTTTAGTCCTGGTTTTAGTCCTGGTTTTAGTCCTGGCCTAGCCCTGGTTTAGACCTAGTTTAGTCCTAGTTTAGTCCTGGTTTAGTCCTGGTTTAGTCCTGGTTTTAGTCCTGGTTTTAGTCCTAGTTTAGACCCGGTTTAGTCCTGGTTTTAGTCCTGGTTTTAGTCCTGGTTTTAGACCTGGGTTAGACCTGGTTTAGTCCTAGTTTAGACCTGGTTCAGTCTTGTTTTAGTCCCTGGTTTAGACCCAGTTTAGTCCTGGTTTAGTCCTGGTTTATTCCTGGTTTAGTCCTGGTTTAGTCCTGGTTTAGTCCTGGTTTAGTCCTGGTTGTAGTCCTGGTTTAGTCCTGGTTTTACTCCTGGTTTTAGTCCTAGTTTAGACCTGGTTTAGTTATGTTTTTAGTCCTGGTTTTAGTCCTAGTTAAGACCTGGTTTAGTCGTGGTTTTAGTCCTGGACTAGCCCTGGTTTAGTTATGTTTTTAGTCCTGGTTTTAGTCCTGGTTTTAGTCCTGGTTTTAGACCTGGTTTAGTCCTAGTTTAGTCCTAGTTTAGACCCGGTTTAGTCCTGGTTTTAGTCCTGGCCTAGCCCTGGTTTAGACCTGGTTTAGTCCTGGTTGTAGTCCTGGTTTTAGTCCTGGTTTAGTCCTGGTTTTAGTCCTGGTTGTAGTCCTGGTTTTAGTCCTGGTTTTAGACCTGGTTTAGTCCTAGTTTAGTCCTAGTTTAGACCCGGTTTAGTCCTGGTTTTAGTCCTGGTTTTAGTCCTAGTTTAGACCTGGTTTAGACCTGGTTTAGTCGTGGTTTTAGTCCTGGCCTAGCCCTGGTTTAGTTATGTTTTTAGTCCTGGTTTTAGTCCTGGTTTTAGTCCTGGTTTTAGACCTGGTTTAGTCCTAGTTTAGTCCTAGTTTAGACCCGGTTTAGTTATGTTTTTAGTCCTGGTTTTAGTCCTAGTTTAGACCTGGTTTAGACCTGGTTTAGTCGTGGTTTTAGTCCTGGCCTAGCCCTGGTTTAGTTATGTTTTTAGTCCTGGTTTTAGTCCTGGTTTTAGTCCTGGTTTTAGTCCTGGTTTTAGTCCTGGTTTTAGTCCTAGTTTAGACCCGGTTTAGTCCTGGTTTTAGTCCTGGTTTTAGTCCTGGCCTAGCCCTGGTTTAGACCTAGTTTAGTCCTAGTTTAGTCCTGGTTTAGTCCTGGTTTTAGTCCTGGTTTTAGTCCTGGTTTTAGTCCTAGTTTAGACCCGGTTTAGACCTGGTTTTAGTCCTGTTTTAGTCCTGGTTTTAGACCTGGTTTAGTCCTAGTTTAGACCTGGTTCAATCTTGTTTTAGACCCGGTTTAGGCCTGGTTTAGACCTGGTTTAGTCCTGGTTTTAGTCCTGGTTTTAGTCCTAGTTTAGTCCTGGTTTAGACCTGGTTTAGACCTGGTTGTAGTCCTGGTTTAGACCTGGTTGTAGTCCTGGTTTAGTCCTGGTTTTAGACCTGGTTTTAGACCTGGTTTTAGACCTGGTTTTAGTCCTGGTTTTAGACCTGGTTTAGTCCTGGTTTTAGTCCTGGTTTTAGTCCTAGTTTAGTCCTGGTTTAGACCTGGTTTAGACCTGGTTTAGTCCTAGTTTAGACCCGGTTTAGTCCTGGTTTTAGTCCTGGTTTAGTCCTGATTGTAGTCCTGGTTTTAGTCCTGGTTTTAGTCCTGGTTTAGTCCTGGTTTTAGTCCTGGTTGTAGTCCTGGTTTTAGTCCTGGTTTTAGTCCTGGTTTTAGTCCTGGTTTAGTCCTGGTTTAGTCCTGGTTTAAAAGTGCTTAGTTTTGCTCTGTTGAAAGCTGCTCCTCCTCCTGGACAAACATCTGGAAGTGTTAAAAAAAAAAAACAGGGAAAAAAACCTGATGAGTCAAGCAGAATCCAGCCTCAGCCAATCACGACGCCACTTCCCGGTTCCTCTCAGCCAATCCCTGAGCAGCGTGGAAAAAACTGCCTGTCCACTTGGCGATTTGGGGACACACAGAAGGTCTAAGAAAAAGAGGAGGACGGGGAAAAGTCCAGAAAAACCGTAGAAAGTAGAAGGATTTTGAACACTTTTGCTTTTGGATGGTGTTCTGAACTCGTCTGGAGCGAGATAAAGTCGTAACGAGAAGACGACACGTGAGGTAGGATGAGAAAAACGCTCTTTATTTTCCTGTTGCTATAGTGACGGTTTTAGGTTTTTGTCGCTTAAAGGTCCTGTGTTACACAAAATGGACTCCTGTAGCTTTAAGTCGTGTTCTGATGTTTCTCCTCAAACACCTGGAGTTGTGTTTGTTTCATTCTCATGTTTGAGGAACTCTTTATTATTCGTCTGTAAAATCTCCAAAGCTCCAAACGCTCTGTTCCACCTCGTGATGTCATCAAGTGAACAGTGAACTTTTACCTTTAGTTCACCGAGATCGGCGACTCCAGGACTAAACCAGGACTAAACCAGGTCTAAACCAGGTCTAAACCAGGACTAAATTAGGACTGAACCAGGTCTAAACCAGGTCCTAAACCAGGGACTGAACCAGGTCTAAACCAGGACTAAACAAGGACTAAACCAAACCAGGTCTAAACCAGGTCTAAACCAGGTCTAAACAGTTCTAAACCAGGGACTAAACCAGGGACTAAACCAGGGACTAAACCAGGGACTGAACCAGGGACTGAACCAGGTCTAAACCAGGACTGAACCAGGTCTAAACTAGGACTAAACCGGGTCTATACCAGGTCCTAAACTAGGGACTAAACCAGGTCCTAAACCAGGTCCTAAACCAGGTCCTGAACCAGGGACTGAACCAGGGACTGAACCAGGGACTGAACCAGGTATAAACTAGGACTAAACCGGGTCTAAACCGGGTCTATACTGGGTCTAAACCAGGACCAAACCAGGACCAAACCAGGTCTAAACCGGGTCTAAACCGGGTCTAAACCGGGACTAAACCGGGACTGAACCAGGACTGAACCAGGACTAAACCAGGACTAAACTAGGACTAAACCGGGTCTAAACCGGGTCTAAACCGGGTCTATACTGGGTCTAAACTGGGACTAAACTGGGACTAAACTGGGACTAAACTGGGACTAAACCAGGTCTAAACCGGGTCTAAACCGGGACTATACCAGGTCTAAACCGGGACTATACCAGGTCTAAACCGGGACTAAACTAGGACTAAACCAGGTCTAAACCGGGACTATACCAGGTCTAGACCGGGACTAAACTAGGACTAAACCAGGTCTAAACTAATGAGTTGTGTTTGTTTCGTTCACATGTTTGAGGAACCCTTTATTATCCGCTTTGTTCCACCTCGTACACCGTCGTACACCGCCCATCTCTGGATTAATTTAAAAAAAAACATTTCCGAACACGGCAGGTGGTCTACGATGGCGGTTTCACGGGCGGTTTTGAGGAGGCCACGATGCGATTGACGTGTTTGTTACTGCACGAGTGAACACAGCTGTACTAAGAACTTTAATGTAGAGTTTTATCGGACAATAAAATAATAATGTTGCTCACAAATGAGACTCGGTGCAATACAATGTGAGTCCAGCAGGTGGAGACACTGGTGTGGCGTCTTTTAAAAACATCTTTGTTTTGTGTTATAAAAGTGGAAAAAAGGCTGACCGCACTCAGATGGCCGATGTCCAAAAGCCTAACGCAGTCCTGGTATAGTCCTGGCTTAGTCCTTGGTTTAGTCCTGGGTTAGACCTGGTTTAGTCCTGGGTTAGACCTGGTTTAGTCCACATTTAGTCCTGGTCTAGTCTCTTAGCCAATCAGGACGCAGAACACAATGTTATACTATAAAAAAAATGTTACACTATAAAAAATAAAAATAAAATAATAATAATACTATAATAATATGATATATTTTTGACTCAGTGTTATGTTACTATAGCTTATATTCTTAAAGACCCTATTGAAACACTAAAATTTAGGTGAAAAACGCCGCTTATCAGTTAATTGTTAATCGATCGATAAGGTCAATCAACTATAGATTAACGAATTAATCGATAATTTGCATCCCTAATTCCTGTTCTTAAAACAGAACCCCAAATTCGCCCTGTAACTGCTGGCCTCAGTGAGCTTCATTTGCCCTGATTTGAATTCTTTTGTGTTTTGTCTCCACAGGACGTCCCGACCGGCGTAAACCAGAACATCGACACAGGTGAGACGCCGTTCCAACGGTTTCTCCTGCTAACTGAAGGCACTGCTCCGTCTGAAGATTTTTAGTGGTTTTAGTCCTGGTTAAATCCTGGTTAAATCCTGATTTAGTCCTGGTTTAGTCCTGGTTTTAGTCCTGGTTTTAGTCCTGGTTTGGTTGTGTGTTTAGTCCTGGTTTTAGTCCTGGTTTGGTTGTGTTTTTAGTCCTGGTTTTAGTCCTGGTTTAATCCTGGTTTAGTCCTGGTTTAGCCCTGGTTTAGTCCTGGTTTGGTTGTGTTTTTAGTCCTGGTTTGGTTGTGTTTTTAGTCCTGATTTACTCCTGGTTTGGTTGTGTTTTTAGTCCTGGTTTACTCCTGGTTTGGTTGTGTTTTTAGCCCTGGTTTAGTCCTGGTTTAGTCCTGGTTTGGTTGTGTTTTTAGTCCTGGCTTGGTTGTGTTTTTAGTCCTGGCTTGGTTGTGTTTTTAGGCCTGGTTTAGGCCTGGTTTAGTCCTGGTTTAGTCCTGGTTTAGTCCTGGTTTGGTTGTGTTTTTAGTCCTGGTTTACTCCTGGTTTGGTTGTGTTTTTGGTCCTGGTTTAGTCCTGGTTTGGTTGTGTTTTTAGTCCTGGTTTGGTTGTGTTTTTAGCCCTGGTTTAGCCCTGGTTTGGTTGGTTTTAGTCCTGGTTTTAGTCCTGGTTTGGTTGTGTTTTTAGTCCTGGTTTGGTTGTGTTTTTAGTCCTGCTTTGGTTGTGTTTTTAGTCCTGGTTTGCTTGTTTTTTTAGTCCTGGTTTAGTCCTGGTTTGGTTGTGTTTTTAGGCCTGGTTTAGTCCTGATTTGGTTGTGTTTTTAGTCCTGGTTTGGTTGTGTTTTTAGTCCTGGTTTGGTTGTGTTTTTAGTCCTGGTTTGGTTGTTTTTTTAGTCCTGGTTTAGTCCTGGTTTGGTTGTGTTTTTAGTCCTGGTTTAGTTCTGGTTTGGTTGTGTTTTTAGTCCTGGTTTAGTCCTGGTTTGGTTGTGTTTTTAGTCCTGGTTTGGTTGTGTTTTTAGTCCTGGTTTGGTTGTGTTTTTAGTCCTGGTTTAGCCCTGGTTTAGTCCTGGTTTGGTTGTTTTTAGTCCTGGTTTTAGTCCTGGTTTGGTTGTGTTTTTAGTCCTGGTTTAGTCCTGCTTTGGTTGTGTTTTTAGTCCTGGTTTAGTCCTGGTTTGGTTGTGTTTTTAGTCCTGGTTCAGTCCTGCTTTGGTTGTGTTTTTAGTCCTGGTTTAGTCCTGGTTTAGCCCTGGTTTAGTCCTGGTTTAGCCCTGGTTTAGTCCTGGTTTGGTTGTTTTTAGTCCTGGTTTTAGTCCTGGTTTGGTTGTGTTTTTAGTCCTGGTTTAGTCCTGCTTTGGTTGTGTTTTTAGTCCTGGTTTAGTCCTGGTTTGGTTGTGTTTTTAGTCCTGGTTTAGTCTTGTTTATCAGATCACCTGTTGTCGTTCTAGATAAATCGGTTCTTTCTGGTCAGATTGTGATAAAACACAGAGGGGGTGGGATTAAGTAAGTTTTCATCTTCCCACTCTTAAAAGAATGTAAATTGCTTACTTACCCAAAATAATTAAATTTAAAACAAAAACTCAGATTAAAGTCTAAGTTGAGTCACAGAGCCTCAGAGACAGAGCAGTGCGTTCAGTTAGCGTCACACCCCTCAGGGAATGTTGACATCATCATTCCTGTGGGAGAAACATGTGGAGAACAGATGCGCATTTTTAGGTTTTTATGTCGTTTCTTTTGTTTCTAAGTTTAGAACGACGGCAGAAGTTCTGACAGAAGGCGACCGTGTTAAAATACAGACTGCCTTTAAAGCTACACTACGGAACTTTATTGTTTTGCTTATATTAGTTTAGTCCTGGTTTGGTCCTGTTTTTACTCCTGGTTTAGTCCTGGTTTGGTTGTGTTTTTAGTCCTGGTTTAGTCCTGGTTAAATCCTGGTTTTAGTCCTGGTTAAGTCCTGGTTAAATCCTGGTTTTAGTCCTGGTTTAGTCTTAGTTTAGTCCTGGTTTAGTCTTGGTTTAGTCTTGGTTTAGCCCTGGTTTTAGCCCTGGTTTTAGCCCTGGTTTAGTCCTGGTATGGTTGTGTTTTTAGTCCTGGTTTAGACCTGGTTTAGTCCTGGTTTAGTCTTGGTTTAGTCCTAGTTTAGTCTTGGTTTAGTCCTGGTTTGGTTGTGTTTTTAGTCCTGGTTTAGTCCTGGCTTGGTTGTGTTTTTAGTCCTGGTTTAGTCTTAGTTTAGTCCTAGTTTAGTCCTGGTTTAGTCCTGGTTTAGCCCTGGTTTAGTCCTGGTTTTAGCCCTGGTTTACTCCCGGTTTGGTTGTGTTTTTAGTCCTGGTTTAGACCTGGTTTAGTCTTAGTTTAGTCTTGGGTTTAGTCCTGGTTTAGTCCTGGTTTAGACCTGGTTTAGACCTGGTTTAGTCCTGGTTTAGTCCTGGTTTTAGCCCTGGTTTAGTCCTGGTTTGGTTGTGTTTTTAGTCCTGGTTTAGTCCTGGTTTAGTCCTGGTTTAGACCTGGTTTAGTCCTGGTTTAGACCTGGTTTAGTCCTGGTTTAGTCCTGGTTTAGACCTGGTTTAGTCCTGGTTTTAGCCCTGGTTTAGTCCTGGTTTGGTTGTGTTTTTAGTCCTGGTTTAGTCCTGGTTTAGACCTGGTTTAGACCTGGTTTAGTCCTGGTTTAGTCCTGGTTTTAGACCTGGTTTAGTCCTGGTTTTAGCCCTGGTTTAGTCCTGGTTTGGTTGTGTTTTTAGTCCTGGTTTAGACCTGGTTTAGACCTGGTTTAGTCCTGGGGCCTTAACAGAGTTTCACACAGAGCAGTGCCTACAGTTAGCATCACACCACAGGAGAACTGCCATGTTTACATGAGAGCTTTAATTCTGGATAATTCCACTTTAAAAAGACCATGGAAACACTTCATTCCTAATGAAAATTAAAACGGAATTCGCTTATTCCGATTTTAAAGCCGAATTAATTCATTCCTCGATCATGTAAACGTTTATTCTTCTTAAAAATATTTCGTTCGGCTCGTGCTCGTCGGGTCGTCCTCTCCTCCGGTCCTCTCTTCGGACTGAGAAAAAAGTTTAACGACAAAACGCCGGTAGCAGCTGAAGTTTGCGTTTTCTTCCAGTCGACGTAAATCCGTTTGTGTCCCTGTCCGATCAGAACCCTTCCCGACCTCCAGACGTTGAGCGGAATTAAATAACTATTTAATTCAGAACACTTAATTCGGGATTGAACATCATGTAACCGCGGCCAGTGTCGGTAATCACAAAATCGATTCAGATGCATCAGGAAAAGACTTAACGATAATGGACCGTCTCATTGTTTCCCGTTTTGTTTGTGTTGCAGTCAGGGTCCTCTGTCGTCCATCCGAGCCGTCATCAAGAGGAGTGAGTCTTTACCCGCCTGCACCCTGAACTCTTCCACTTTGTTTTATTTGTGTATAAATGTGTTTTGTGTTCGCCAGCGTCCAACAGGTCCACGTCCCTGTCCGAGGCTCCTCCCACAGACCGACAGAGGGAGCGGGACAGAGACCGAGACAGAAGGTACGACGGTGTCCCACCACGGCAAAATAGTCCACAACTCGCAATTAGGGAATCCCAGATAAACCACTTTTTACTGTTGTTTTTTTTTTTCCAAAATTTGTGATTTTCGTTTTTTTGCAGAATGTGCTATTTGAGATCATGAAGAAGAAGCCTCTCTTAATCTTAAAGGCAAATTAACGTTTTTTTTTTACAATCTGAGCCTTCTTTCGGCAATAAAACAAGTAGTTTTACTCACCCATAGCATTTTTCTGTCAATTGGAGCAGTATCGCAGAACTTATGTTGAGCCGTTCTGTTCTACTAATGATCCCGTATCCGTTAACATGGTGCTGTATCATTTGCTCGGGGCATTACTTTGCGGTGTCCAAATAACACAAACTTTAGCACTTTTCAAATCATAGAAGCCCGATGTCTTAATTTAAGATTTCGTTTGAAGCAAAAGTGGCCTGTAATCCGAGATTTAGCCATAGTTTTCAGCTTTGCGTTTCATGTTTGGGTCCCGGGAGCTGAGAGCACAGTCCGCGCATGCGCACTGGCGTCCTCATCTACTCGAAACTATGGCTAAATCTCGGATTACAGGCCACTTTTGCTTCAAACAAAATCTTACATTAAGACATCGGGCTTCTATGATTTGAAAAGTGCTAAAGTTTGTGTTATTTGGACACCGCAAAGTAATGCCCCGAGCAAATGATACAGCACCATGTTAACGGATACGGGATCATTACTAGAACAGAACGGCTCAACATAAGTTCTGCAATACTGCTCCAATTGACAGAAAAATGCTATGGGTGAGTAAAACTACTTGTTTTATTGCCGAAAGAAGGCTCAGATTGTAAAAAAACGTTAATTTGCCTTTAATCTTAATCCATCTTTCAGATAACGGCATTAGTGACGTTAAAAACATACATTTTTAATTTCAAATTGGCTTGTTTTTCAGAAAGAAACGGGGCGTGTATAAATCAACATATTTTCCCACGCTCACGCCCCCGCCAATCAATAGATACAATATGTGTATAGGACTAAACCAGGACTAAACCGGGACTGAACCGGGACTGAACCGGGACTAAACCAGGACTAAAGCAGGACTGAACCAGGACTGAACCAGGACTGAACCAGGACTGAACCAGGACTAAACCAGGACTGAACCGGGACTGAACCGGGACTGAACCGGGACTGAACCGGGACTAAACCAGGACTAAAGCAGGACTGAACCAGGACTGAACCGGGACTGAACCGGGACTGAACCGGGACTAAACCGGGACTAAAGCAGGACTAAAGCAGGACTAAAGCAGGACTAAAGCAGGACTGAACCGGGACTGAACCGGGACTAAAGCGGGACTAAATTGTGACTAAACCAGGACTACAATAGGACTACAGTAGGACTAAACCAGGACTAAACCAGGACTAAACCAGGACTAAACTAGGACTAAACTAGGACTAAACCAGGTCTAAACCAGGTCTAAACCAGGACTAAAAGAACTAGACCAGGACTAAAGCGGGACTAAATTGTGACTAAACCAGGACTAAACCAGGACTAAAACAGGACTAAAACAGGACTAAAACAGGACAGGTACAGTATGTGTGGTGTCCTATACTATTTTGTATTGTATTAAATTGACAGTACATGTGATTTTTAACTTAACTTTTAAACTTAATTTAACTTAATTATTGAATGATTATGTGGACTTTTCGTAATAAAAGAAGAATCTGTCCTAACCCTCACCCTGAAAGGACAGATTCGGGATCACTTGTGTCCTGTTTCGCTGCGGTCGGTCACAATTTTCAGTATTGTTATATTTGGATATATTTACTGTAGAGGTTTTTTGTCAACGAAAACGAACAAACAAAAGCGTCGAGCAAAGTTAGAACCAAAAACAAAATCCCCCTCGGCACCGTGGGGATGTGGTTTACGCAGGAAACTAAAACAAAACTCCATGTCCAGGCCCAGAGATGCATTTTCCAAGATTTGTTCCAGGTTTTTCAGGCAAACGACAAAATGTTCAGGCCTACATTTCCTGCCCCTCCTGCCCCTCCTGCCCCTCCTGCCCCACGGATTAAACCAAAAACGGAAAAGAAAAGTAAATAATGACAAATTAGACTAAACAAATGAGCAAACATAATATTAACATAACAAAAATGTATTAAATATGCAAATTAACAAAAAATGTCTGTAAATTTGTAAACTTATTGACATAAATATAAATAATAAACCAATTTTAGAATAAACAAAACAAGAAATGACTCTCATCCCTCTCTCTTTCCTCTCTCTTTCCTCTCTGTCCTCTCAGACGCCCGGAGATCACCATCCTCTCTGCGGAGCCCATCTCGTCCTGGTTTCCTGGGGCCGGGTTTCCTCCTCCTCCTCCTCCGGCCGCTCAGATCTGGGGCCCGTCGCTCACGCCCGCCGCCCTCGACATTCAGGTACGTGCCCCAGGGAATATATTGTCATTTGTTTAACGCGAAAATACAGAAAACTGAGCTAGAAAATGACCATAAGGCACAAAATGCACCACCTGAAGTCCCTCAGGAAGCTCCTGCACACAGACCCACAGGAGAGTCCAGAACTGACAGTGTTTCTTACTCTTTTCACGTATTTATTTACATCCCAACCCCGCGTCTTAAACATGTGCATTTTGCAATAACAATCAGTGTACAGCTGTGTACACCTTCATTCAGTTTTCAGGTTTTTCTTCAAAAAAACGTCTGTCTACACTGTCAGTGCTGAGTGCCGATCTGGTGGCAGTAACTCTGTCACTTGCTGTTGAAAAAACCCTTTCACTAGATACTGAAGAAACAAAAACAAAAGTACGTGTTTCGTATTAAACTTCTACCGGTGTACGGGCGAGCCCGTGTCTGGAGCTGCGGATACCGCACATCACCGAGCTAGTGTGCGAGCGCAGCTGTTTCGCACGTGTAACATGTATCACAGGGCAGGTTAAACTTTATAAAACTTCCTACCTCCCCGTGCCTCAATTTCACGCTCTCTCTTTTCACGCTCTCTCTCCTGTTCATAGCGCGTGTGGGTGCCCAATGAGCACGCACACCCACAATGTGCATTTTGGCGGCGGCGTGGGGGGGTCCGTGACTTTCCGCTTTTTTCAGGACTGATGACTTTCATCCCTGTGTTTACATGTTCATCAGGGCTCACAAATGGCAATGGTTAAAGAGTCCTCAAGGAAACCCTTGCAAAATGAAAGTCCCGTGGTCAGTTCAATATTAAACATTTGTACCATGTATTCTCCGTCAAAATGCGCGCCCCGAACCGTGACCCCCGTACCGCGACGGTTCAATACGAATACATATACTGTGCCACCCCTACCTACGGTAAATAAGTGTCCTCACTTATGAGTTCATGAATTAATGAAGTCTTGTTTTAGCCACTTAAAATCTTCTACAGGCATCAACAGTTCCGTGAGATTGAGTTCAGGGAGTTTACCCTTAAAGTTAAACTTGAAACATGTGAAGAATCCCTCAGTCGTCCAGGTAGAATCCATGGTAAAAGGAGAAATTCAATTTGTCAACTGGATAAAGTTTATTTGGTCGAAAACGTTTCGCAGCTCATCCGAAGCTGCTTGGATGAGCGTCTTCGACCAAATAAACTTTATCTAATTGACAAATTGAATTTCTCATTTTACCTTAAACTTGAAACTTTATTTTAAGGCTTCCAGAGGCGACAGGCTGGCCATTTTACAATTGTTTTTCTGCCGTGTTTCTACCATAGGCGCTGTTTGAAAAAGCACGTACCGGTATTTACGGTAATTAAAAAAAAAATATATATATATATATAAAAAATACACTTTTGTGTTCCCATCTTTCTGTGTAAATATCTCAAGTAACAATGTGGCTTATAGTCACGTGCGGCTTATATATGTACAAATCAGATTTTTTTTTTTTTTTATTTGGTTGGTGCGGCTTATAGTCAGGTGCGCTCTATAGTACAAAAAGTACGGTATTTACAGATGTCCAAAAATGTGCAGTGTGCATAAAAATGTGCAATGTGAATTGGCGAGTTGAAGGTGCGGGAAGTGCGCCCATGCTCACTTCCTGTTTGGAACATGGCGGGTAGAAGGTTGGTTATGCCCGTTTACTAGTACATAAACAGTCTGTGTATAAATAAAGCAGGGGTGCTGAACCTTTTTTTAACCGGGATCTACTTTTGAGGTTGATGGTGATTTCCTGCATTCTAGTCAATTTTAGAATGACCTGTTAGACATGAGCTTTTGGAGTGAGATTATTTTCAAAGTCGCATAGGGGCAAAAAAATTTGGGTCACTTCAGGCAGCAGTGTGAACGTAGCCCAAGATATGTGGTCCTAAAACCGATACATATCCCATCTTTTGACATGCGACTTCAGTCTGAACGGCCAGGTCGTGTTCATCCGACCTGGGTGTGTTTCCTCCAGTGAGAGTGGTACAAGTCGGCGCTCGCAAACGTACACAAACATTCTTCTTGTCATGTGAAAATAGTACATGAACTCCATGTCAGTGAAGCGGCGAAGCACGTAGCAATCCCACCGCTCTTGTCTGCGACTCTGCACCAACACGTTCATTTCTACGGACGTTGCTGCCACTGCCCCACAAAACGCCGTGGCCAAAAATCTCGTCCTTGTCCTTCTCCGTCTCCTTTAAAACAAATAAGCTGTACATGTTCTGGCTCCGGTACGACAGCAACTTTAGGCGACTTCCGTAAACACTGAGCACGCTCGCTGCACGTGACCTCGTTGTGTCCTCCAAGGCGCATGCGGGACACTTTTGGGGCGTTTAAAGTTCACACTGGAGATCACATACAAGTAGCATTTAATTAGAAATGTGAACGACCCCGCAAAAAAATCGTATTTCACAAAAAAATGGGAATTGGGCATTAAGCCCTGCAGTCTGAACGTATCCATATGTGATCGACTGACACTCTGCCTGCGATCGACTGGTTGGGCACCCCCATCTTTACACCCCCAGTTACCGGGCGGTGTAAAGATGCTCCTCCTCTTCCCTCTGCAGCCTCCTCCTTCGTACGAGGAGGTGATCCGGGAGAAGAACCAGGAGCAGGCGGTGTTCCCGGCAGCAGCACGTCCTCCGTCTTTGTCTTCGTCTCCGCAGCAGTGCGTCTGTACCACCACCATCGCCACGCAGACGGACACCGGGCCTCCACAGGACTCACAAACACAAGGTACGGCACGCAACGGCAATACTCTGCATGAATAAAAGATGCACTGTGGAACTTTCTACAGTCAAAAATATCTGCAGCTTTTTACCATCTAAAAACACATTGCAAAAAAAGGTATTCTCTGCCACTAATGCCCCAGTGTGGCACCTGATATTCCCTGTGATCTCCAATCCAAGTCCTGAACAAGGTTCTAATAGTTTTAGATTTTTCATTATAGTTTAGATTTAATTAGTTTTGAGAGCGGCTCTGATAGTTTTAATTTAGGGCTAAACCAGGACTAAACCAGGACTAAACCAGGACTAAACCAGGACTAAACTAGGACTAAACCAGGATTAAACCAGGACTAAACGGGACTAAACCAGGATTAAACCAGGACTAAACTAGGACTAGACCAGGACTAGACCAGGACTAAACCAGGACTAAACTAGGACTAAGCTAGGACTACTTAGGAAACTTAGTCCTAGTTTAGTCCTGTTTCAGTCCTGGTTTAGTCCTGGTTTAGTCCTGGTTTAGTCCTGATTTAGTCCTGTTTTAGTCCTACTTTTAGTCCTACTTTTAGTCCTACTTTTAGTCCTAGTATAGTCCTGGTTTAGTCCTGGTTTAGTCCTACTTTTGTCCTGGTTTAGTCCTGGTTCAGTCCTACTTTAGTCCTGGTTTAGTCCTACTTTTAGTCCTGGTTTTAGTCCTAGTTTAGTCCTACTTTTAGTCCTACTTTTAGTCCTGGTTCAGTCCTGGTTCAGTCCTGGTTTAGTCCTGGTTTAGTCCTACTTTTGTCCTGGTTTAGTCCTACTTTAGTCCTGGTTTAGTCCTGGTTTTAGTCCTGGTTTTAGTCCTGGTTTTAGTCCTGGTTTTAGTCCTACTTTTAGTCCTGGTTTAGTCCTGGTTTTGTCCTAGTTTAGTCCTACTTTTAGTCCTAGTTTAGTCCTGGTTTAGTCCTACTTTTGTCCTGGTTTAGTCCTACTTTTGTCCTGGTTTTAGTCCTACTTTTAGTCCTGGTTTTAGTCCTACTTTTAGTCCTGGTTTTGTCCTACTTTTGTCCTACTTTTAGTCCTGGCTTAGTCCTGGTTTTAGTCCTTGGTTTAGTCCTGGTTTAGTCCTACTTTTGTCCTGGTTTACTCCTACTTTAGTCCTGGTTTAGTCCTGGTTTAGTCCTGGTTTTAGTCCTGGTTTTAGTCCTGGTTTTAGTCCTGGTTTTAGTCCTAGTTTAGTCCTACTTTTAGTCCTGGTTTTGTCCTACTTTTGTCCTACTTTTAGTCCTGGCTTAGTCCTGGTTTTAATCCTGGTTTAGTCCTGGTTTAGTCCTGGTTCAGTCCTGGTTCAGTCCTGGTTCAGTCTTGGTTTAGTCCTACTTTTGTCCTGGTTTAGTCCTACTTTTGTCCTACTTTTGTCCTACTTTTAGTCCTGGTTTTAGTCCTGGTTTTAGTCCTTGGTTTAGTCATGGTTTTAGTCCTGGTTTTAGTCCTGGTTTAGTCCTGGTTTAGTCCTGGTTTTAGTCCTGGTTTTAGTCCTGGTTTTAGTCCTGGTTTAGTCTTGGCTTAGTTCTGTGTTTTGTTTGCAGGAGTCCGGAGACCCCTGAGACCCCGGAGACCCTCGAACTCAAATCCTCCAAAATCCACCGACGTTTTGGACCGACCGTTTTCTCTTTTGGCGAACGGCGACTCTGCGGCGTCCACGTCCACCCAGACTCCTCCTCCTCCTGAAACTGACCAACCAGAGACCGCCACCGTGCAGCCGCGCCCCAGACCCCGCCCACGGTCCAGAATCAACCTTCAGCCAATCCGAGACGAGGTCAGAGTCCAGACGCTGGTCAAACTCCGAGAGGACGGACTGAAGACGCTCGCCGCGCAGAGAACGAACGCACAGGTGTTCAGTTTACGTTTACAGACACAGAAATCATTTAAACGGCCCAGATTATGTAACACACAAACCTGCAGATTTAACACGAGTTCTTCTCTCACACTGAAAACACTCTGCTCCACCTTGTGATGTCATCATGTGGTGATACAGGAAGTGCTCCACTGTGTTTTTGAACTCCACACACCTTCACTAGAATCATGTGGATCACTTCAGTCCTGGAGTCGCCGACCTTGACTGAACTAAAGGTAAAAGTTCACTGTTCCCTTGGAAACTCCCACTTGATGACATCATGAGGTGGAACAGAGCGTTTGGAGCTTTGGAGATGTTACAGATGAATAATAAAGAGTTCCTCAAACATGAGAATGAAACAAACACAACTCCAGGAGTTTGTGAGGAGGAAACAACGTTAGAACATGACTTAAAGCTCACAGGAGTCCATCCATGGTCTTCCTCTTATCCAGGGTCGGGTCACCGGGGCAACAGTCTAATCAGGGACTCCCAGACTTCCTTCACCCCGGACACCCCAAGGTGTTCCCAGGCCACCCGGGAGACATAGTCCCTCCAGCGTGTCGTGGGTCTTCCCCGGGGCCTCCTCCCGGTGGGACATGCCCGGAACATCTCCCGAGGGATAAAAGGAGAAGTTCAATTTGTCAACTGGACAAAGTTTTCAACCAAACAAACTTTGTCCAGTTGACAAATTGAACTTCTCCTTTTATCATGGATTCTACCTGGACGACTGAGGGACTTTTCACGCATCTCCCGAGGGAGGCGTCCAGAACAGATGCCCGAGCCACCTCAGCTGCTCCGCTCCACGTGGAGGAGCGGCAGCTCTACTCCGAGCTCCTCCCATGTGACTGAGCTCCTCACCCTATCTCTAAGGGAGTGTCCAGCCACTCTGCGGAGGAAACTCATTTCAGCCGCTTGTATCAGTGATCTCGTCCTTTCGGTCATTACCCAGACCATAGGCCATAGGTGAGGGGAGGAACGTAGATGATGGTAAATCGAGAGCTTTGCCTTTCGGCTCAGCTCCCTCTTCACCACAACGGTCCGGTACAGTGACCGCATCACTGCCGACACTGCACCGATCCACCTGTCAATCTCACGCTCCATCCTCCCCTCACTCGAGAACAAGAGATATTTCCTTTAGACATCCTTTATTTATCCCCGTATTTGACTCATCCTTTCAGGAGCAGTGGGCAGCTCATCTTTCAGGCGCTCGGGGGGCAGTACCGTGAAGGGTCTTGCCCAAGGACCCACACTGGCTTGCTCATTGCCCAGGAGGGAATTTGAACCCAGGTCCCCCTGGGTGAAAGTCAAGTGACCAGTTGAGCTGTCTTCTTATACTTGAACTCCTCCACCTGAGGCAGGGACTCTCCACCACCCGGAGAAAGCAAGACACCTTTTTTCGGTCGAAAGAGTTTGTTTTGCATAATCTCGGAACTTGACCAGGGGTCGGCAACCCGCGGCTCCGGAGCCACATGCGGCTCTTTGATCCCTCTGATGCGGCTCAGTACAGCGGTCCCTCGTTTATCACGGGGGTTACGTTCTAAAAATAACCCACGATAAGTGAAATCCGCGAAGTCGTCAGCTTTATATTTTACAATTCTTCTCCATGTTTTAAGGCTGGAAACGCCTCACCACACACATTCTACACTTTTCTCACACTGGAATTAACGTTTTCTCACATTTCTCTCTCGTTTAAACTCTCAAACTTTCGTAGATTTTCAACAAAAAAGCACAGTATTATAGAACGAAACCAAAGTGTATTTCGTGTGTATTTCACAGTTCCTCTGACCGAGCCTCTTCGTCCTGGCGCCGCTTCGCTGTGGCGGGTTTTGTCGGGGAGAAACAATCATACAGCATCACATACACACACACACATACATTACATACAGAGTCACACTGCGATCCAACATTTACATAAATCTGACAAACTGAACGCATTCTATACAGGAGACACGGAGGAGAAGGACTGACGAATCAGCAAAGGTCTACAGTCCCTTAGCCAATCAGGACGCAGAAATGCACGTTGATACACTATAAAAAAAATTGAATAAAAATCTGCGAAACAGCGACGCCACAAAAAGTGAACCACGATATAGCGAGGGACCACTGTATTTAATTAAAATGTATTTTATTTTAGTTCATTCATTTTCAAAATGTAATTCTATGGCACAAAGGTAAAAACCGTTATATGCAGTGTGTTTCAAAAGGGTTTTGTGGCTCCCAGTGTTTTCTTTACTGTGTGAAACGGCTCCAAACGGCTCTTTGAGTGGTAAAGGTTGCCGACCCCTGAACTTGAATATTCTACAAAATGCACAAAAACACAGGTCGGCATCTTCAATTTAAAAAGTCTTTCTCGCGTTGATAATTGTTTTTATTATTTTTACAGAATTTAAACCAGGCAGCGGTCGGTGGGAAATACCTGCAGGAACTTTTGGAGGCTTTTAGCTCAGACGACTGGGGTTTCCCGGAGCAACGCAGCGGCAGCCAATCAGAGAGCGACGACGACTCAAACCGGGAAGAGGAGGACGACTACGACGACGACGACGACATGGCCACTCTGAGGGCACGGATCCAAGCGTTTGAACAGATGCATGATGGGAATTTTGAAGACGCCGCAAGAACTGAGCCTTGTGTGCTCCCGAAGCAACGGCCGGAGCCAAAACCGCGCCCGAGGTTACCGCAAAATAAACCTCCAGTAGTCTCGCCGAAACCGAAGAATACTGCGAACTCTGGCGATGTTTCGAACGCCGTGGACTGCAAAGGATCCTGGGAAGATGACAAAAAGGAGCAAGCATCGGAAAAACCGCAGTTGGCGTCTAAACCGGAAGCGAATGCGGATACCGTCCCATTGCCTCGAGCCAGTCCCTCTTTGCCTCCCAGACCCTCCATCGCACCCAGGACTAAACCGGCGGGAGCATCCCAGGAACGAGGCTCGATCCTGGGGCAGACGACGCCGCCGCTGCCCCCGAGACCCGCGGTGGAGGTGAGGACCAGAGCGCACAAGGCGGAGGCGCCGAACGGAGACGAGAGCGCGGCCAAAACAGGTTTGTGACTAAACTACACCGACTCACACGTTTGTTAATTATAAGTGTGTCACTTGCTCGTTTCCATGGAGACGTCACTGCTCTGCCTGGAATGTCCCACAGTGTGACTTTAAACAGCTCTACTTTAGTCCTAGAGTAAGACCTGGTTTAGTCCTGGTTTAGTCCTAGAGTAAGACCTGGTTTAGTCCTGGTTTAGTCCTGGTATAGTCCTGTATTAGACCTGGTTTAGTCCTGGTATAGTCCTGTATTAGACCTGGTTTAGTCCTGGTTTAGTCCTGGTTAGTCCTAGTATAGTGCTGGTTTAGTCCTGGGTTAGTCCTGGTTTAGTCCTGGTTTAGACCTGGTTTAGATCTGGTTTAGTCCTGGTTTAGACCTGGTTTAGATCTGGTTTAGTCCTGGTTTAGTCCTAGTATAGTCCTGGTTTAAAGGGATATGCCACCCCCAGGTCAAATTTGGGCATCTCCCCACAGTCCAGAGACTAAAATAAGTGGTGGAAAGCGTTTTCCTGCTCACCCAGCCATTGTCCGAGTCTGTCGCCACTGACCGCCGCGGTATCTGCAGCTACTCCGCGTTAGACTGGAGTCTAACGTCGCCAGAGAAAGATTTCGGCCAAAAGGAATTAATTTGCTCGATGCGTTTCCCAATTACTTTGTGTGTAGTGCGCATTCATATCGAGTGCAAATAAATGTGCAAATCAACACGGAGAGCTTGCCTTGGTCATTTTGGGTGGGAACTATTTTCCAGTGCGTAAGAATACAGCCGTATCACGCACCACGTTGTGCAACAGGGGAACTCCCTTCCCGGTGCGTAACTGGGATTCCCCTGGCAGCGTACTGCGTGATACGGCTGTATTCTTACGCACTGGAAAATAGTTTCCACCCAAAATGACCAAGGCAAGCTCTCCGTTTTGATTTGCACATTTATTTGCACTCGATATGAATGCACACTACAACAAAGGATTAGTTGGGAGACCTGGCAAATTTAGTCCTTTTAGTCCTAGTAAATCTTTTAGATCTGGTTTACGTCCTAGACTCCAGTCCTGGTTTAGAGGTTTAGCACCAGATACCGCGGCGGTCAGTGGCGACAGACTCGGACAATGGCTGGGTGAGCAGGAAAACGCTTTCCACCACTTATTTTAGTCTCTGGACTGTGGGAAGATGCCCAAATTTGACCTGGGGGTGGCATATCCCTTTAAACCTGGTTTAGTCCTAGTATAGTCCTAGTATAGTCCTGGTTTAGTCCTGGTTTAGTCCTGGTTTAGACCTGGTTTAGACATGGTTTAGACATGGTTTAGACCTGGTTTAGACCTGGTTTAGACCTGGTTTAGACCTGGTTTAGACCTAGTATAGTCCTGGTTTAGTCCTGGTTTAGTCCTGGTTTAGTCCTGGCTTAGTCCTGGTTTAGACCTGGTTTAGACCTGGTTTAGACCTGGTTTAGTCCTAGTATAGTCCTGGTTTAGTCCTGGTTTAGGAGAGATTAAAGTAAAATGAGCGCTTTAATAAATGTTTACTCTATCACATTAAACGGTTTTATTTTAATCGTTTTATATTTTAATCGTTTTATATTTTCATCGTTTTATATTTTCATCGTTTTATATTTTCATCGTTTTATGTTTTCATCGTTTTATATTTCCAGTGAAAGTTGGAAGTCCTCGTCCAGGCGTCCCCACCAAACCATCTGCGGTGATTTGTCGACGATCCAGCGGTGAGGCCCTTTAATTAAAATCTCATTTTTACTGTTAGAAAAAAAAAGGTTCTATAATCACATCGCCCGCTCTAGCTCGCTCTGATTGGTCCAAACGCTCCACGCTGTGCTCTGATTGGTCCAAATGGGTGGGAGGAGCTCGCCCAGGTTGAAGTAAATGTGGAAGAGAAAATAAAAATGACACCTCAGGGTTCTTCAGGTTCTTCAGGTTCTTCGGGTTTGGTTAAAGTTCTGAGGTTCAACTTCACTAGAATCTAGTAGACCTGGTTTAGTCCTGGTTCAGTCCTGCTTTAGACCTGGTTTAGTCCTGCTTTAGTCCTGGTTCAGTCCTGGTTCAGTCCTGGTTCAGTCCTGGTTTAGACCTGGTTTAGACCTGGTTTAGTCCTGGTTTAGACCTGGTTTAGTCCTGGTTCAGTCCTGCTTTAGACCTGGTTTAGTCCTGGTTTAGTCCTGGTTTAGACCTGGTTTAGTCCTGGTTTAGTCCTGGAGTCGCCGATCTTGCTGAACTAAAGGTAAAAGTTCACTGTTCACTTGATGACATCACGAGGTGGAACAGAGCGTTTGGAGCTTTGGAGATGTTACAGACGAATAATAAAGAGTTCCTCAAACATGAGAATGAAACAAACACAACTCCAGGTGTGTGAGGAGAAACATCAGAACATCAGAACTTGGATTAAATCTCAGAGTCGGTTTTGTTTCCTCTGGGACCTTTAACCGGCTGGTGTAAACGGAGTAAATCGGGGGGGGGGGGGGCCGATATGTGTTAAAGAGGGGCTATTTACTTCTCTGGGGCATTACAGAGGGGGTATTTACTTCTCTGGGGCATTACAGAGGGGGTATTTACTTCTCTGGGTTATTGTAATGCCCGGGTCGTATCGTCAGAGTCGATCTTAAAGTTTCTCTGACTGAAATAACGTAATTCTCATTGTGTCTTGGGTTTCTTTAGCTCCAAACCTGGTCTCAGACCTGGTCCCGGCTCCAGACTCAGCTCCAGACTCGGCTCCAGACTCGGCTCCGGTCCCCAGTCGGCCCTCTGGACCCCCCAGACCGGCCCTGAGGAAGTGCCCCTCGGTCCAGACCGGCTCCGAGCCCGTCCTGCCGCCACGGTAAAAACACTCATCTGGTGTCGAGTTTAAACAGTTTACACCGACGACCGTGACATACCGTGAGTACAGAAGTGTTCAGACCCTGAAATGTTTTCACTCTTTATTTTGTTAATTTTTTCTCATTAATGTTCACACAGCGCCCCCTACTGACAGAAAAACACAGAATTGTGACATTTTTTGCAGATTTATTAAAGAAAAAGTGAAATGTCGCATGTATTCAGACCCTTTGCTCAGTGTTTTGTAGTAGTATTTAGTATTTATGAGTCTTTTTGGGAATGATGAAGTTTTCCAGCCCTGGATTTGGGGATCCTCTGGGCCTGGTTTTCTCCACACATACCGCTTAGAATTAAGGACAAAAACTTCTATCTTGGGTCGTTTTCACACCAGGAAAGTCCGATAGTTCACTTGCTTTGGTCCGGACCAAATTTTTTATTTTTTTTATTTTTTATTTTGGTGCGGTTCACTTTCACACTGCAGTTTTTCCCCAAGTGGACCAACATCTATAAACAAAAGCACGTGTGCTGAGGTCGCTCAGCCATTGGACAGAAATGAGCCGTGTCCAAACACGAAAGGAGGAGAATCATGGTGTTGCTGTTTTCAGTGTCGTCATAGTGATATGGTTTGCTCAGTTTTTACAGTTCGCACAAATGTTTGAGCAGCATCGTGAGGTTTACACTATTTTACAATCAATTTACAAACGACGAAGACACAGGACAAGACGACTACGGAGGACAGAGCTCGTGTGCATCAAGTTCTGACTCTTGCTCTTCATGCAAAACATAAATAAGCCTTGTAAGTTTTGTTTAGTTTAGTTTCATCAGCCTCGGTTTCCCATAATGCTCGACATACGACGGGAGCTCGTTAAGTACAAAAAACCAACTCGTGTCGGATCGAGTCCGGTCTGCATTCTCACCTCAAACCAACCGCAACAGAGTTCGAATGGAACCGTGTCGATACCGAGCTTTTTAGGTGGTCTCGGTTTGCTTGATTGCTCCGGATCGAGATTTTTGGTTTTTATTCACACCAGAACAAAAGGTCCGAATCAAAGGAACAAACGAACTCTGGTTCGTTTTAAATGAATCAAACAAGGTGTGAAAACGACCTTGGTCTCATCAGACACAAAATCTTATTTCTCTCCATCTTGGAGTCCTTCAGGTGTTTTTTACAAACTCCATGTGTCTTTCATGTGTCTTCACTGAGGAGAGGCTTCCGTCGGGCCACTCTGCCATAAAGCCCCGACTGGTGGAGCTGCAGTGATGGTGGACTTTCCTAAACTTTGTCCATTTCCTGAGCGTATCTCTGGAGCTCAGCCACAGTGATCTTTGGGTTCTGCTTTACCTCTCTCACCGAGGCTCTTCTCCCCCGTTCGCTCAGTTTGGCCGGACGGCTCTAGGAAGGGTTCTGCTCGTCCCAAACGTCTTCCATTTAAGGGTTCTGGAGGCCCCTGTGCTCTTAGGAACCTTAAGTGCAGCACAAATGTTTTTGTGACCTTGTCCAGACCTGGGCCTTCCACAGTTGTGTCTCTGAGCTCTTCAGGCAGTTCCTTTGACCTCATGATTCTCATTTGCTCTGACCTGAACTGTGAGCTGTGAGCTCTTGTATAGACAGGTGTGTGGCTTTCCTGATCAAGTCCTGGTTTAGCCCTGGTTTAGTCCTGGTTTAGCCCTGGTTTAGCCCTGGTTTAGCCCTGGTTTAATCTTGGTTTAGTCCTGGTTTAGTCCTGGTTTAGACCTGGTTTAGACCTGGTTTAATCTTGGTTTAGTCCTGGTTTAGACCTGGTTTAGACCTGGTTTAGTCCTGGTTTAGACCTGGTTCACTCCTGGTTTAATCTTGGTTTAGTCCTGGTTTAGCCCTGGTTTAGTCCTGGTTTAGCCCTGGTTTAGTCTTGGTTTAGCCCTGGTTTAGTCCTGGTTTAGCCCTGGTATAGTCCTGGTTTAATCTTGGTTTAGTTCTGGTTTAGTCCTGGTTTAGTCCTGGTTTTAGTCCTGGTTTAGACCTGGTTTAATCTTGGTTTAATCCCGGTTTAGTCCTCTTTTAGCCTAAATCCACCTGTGATTGAATAAATGTAAAGTAGAGCTGTTTAATGTCACACTGCGGAACATTCCAGACAGAGCAGTGACGTCTCCATGGAAACGAGCAGGTCTATCTAAAAGTGACGTGATGACAGTTAATTCCTCTTCAGTTTCACTTCTCTGTGTTTTTCTGTTTATTTCAACACTTTTTTGTTTTTATTTATTTTTGTTTCCAGGCCAACGGGTGTGAAGCTCCTCCCCCTCCGTCCTCCTCCAATCAAATCCCTCCCCGGGCGCCCGCCTCCTCCGAGCGTCAACGCCAACCCGCCGCCATCTCTGACCAAAAGCCCCTCCTCCCCGTCGCTCCTGAGTGACACTTCAGTCTCGACCAATCAGACGCAGGGATCCACGACCTCGGCCAATCAGAGGGTGTCGAAGAAAAGACCCCCCCTGCCTCCTCGACCTAAACCGGGGCACCCGCTTTACCACGGCGGCGCGGTGAGACGACACTTTTAAACGTTTTACTTTTTAACGACTTTTCTGATGAGACGTGGAAATAAAAAATAATCAAGATATTGATTTTAAGGACTTAACCAGGACAAAACCAGGACAAAACCATTACTGAACCATCTCTGAACTGGGTATAGACCGGGACTAAACCGGGACTAAATTGAGATTAAACCAGGACTAAATCGGGACTAAATCAGGTCTAAACCGGGACTAAACCAGGACTAAACCAGGTCTAAATCAGGACTAAATCAGGGCTAAACCAGGACTAAACCAGGACTAAACCAGGACTAAACCAGGTCTAAACCAGGACTAAATCAGGGCTAAATCAGGGCTAAACCAGGGCTAAACCAGGACTAAACCAGGACTAAACCAGGACTAAACCAGGACTAAACCAGGTCTAAACCAGGTCTAAACCAGGACTAAACCAGGACTAAACCAGGACTAAACCAGGACTAAACCAGGACTAAACCAGGTCTAAACCAGGACTAAACCAGGTCTTTTGTCATGTTGCAGAAACAGGAAGTCCTGATCGTCATTGATGATCCAAGTCCCGCCCCCTCAGATCCCAACAGCCAATCAGGCGATGGCTCCAGTCTGGTCTCTGCTCCGGTCTTAGACTCCACCGTGTGCCTCCTGGACCTGGATCTGGAACCGGATCTGACCCAGAATCTGACCCAGGACCGGACCCAGGACCGGACCCAGGACCAGACCCAGGATCGGACCCAGGATCAGACCCAGGACCGGACCCAGGATCGGACCCAGGATCAGACCCAGGATCAGACCCAGGATCAGACCCAGGACCAGACCCAGGACCAGACCCAGACCAAAGCGGGTCTAGAGGGACTTTCACAGACTCAGGTGTGCTTCAGCTCAGACCGGGCGCCGTCCAAAATAAACTCCGGTATTTTTCACATGGTTTTCTTTATTTTCCAGAACATTCTTCCCCTGGACTCGGCCGATCAGAAGAAGGATCCCGAGCCCGCCACAGTCAGGTCCGTTTGTGTTCAGGGATGTACAAGTTTGAACCACAGCGCCGTTGTGTCCTTAGGCAAGACACTTCACCCACATCACCAAGGACTAAACCAGGACTAAACCAGGACTAAACCAGGCCTAAACCAAGGCCTAAACCAAGGCCTAAACCAGGCCTAAACTAGGCCTAAACCAGGCCTAAACCAGGCCTAAACCAGGACTAAACCAGGACTAAACCAGGCCTAAACCAGGACTAAACCAGGCCTAAATCAAGGACTAAACTGGCACTAAACCGGGATTAAACCAGGACTATAAATGGGACTAAACTGAGGACTAAACTGGGGCAAAACCAGGACTAAACCAAGGACTAAACTGGGACTAAACTGGGACTAAACTGGGACTAAACTGGGACTAAACTGGGACTAAACTGGGACTAAACTGGGACTAAACTGGGGCAAAACCAGGACTAAACAGGGACTAAACGGGGACTAAACCAGCACAGCCGGCGCCACGAGGGGGCGTTTGGGGGCGACGCCCCCTCACGTCATCAGTCCCGCCCCCTCAGGTGAGAGTTGTAAAAGAAAAAGGAAATTAAAATAAATACTGCAAAAATACTAGCCCACGCTATTCAGCAATATAAATGAGTTAAAATATAGATCAAATTAATTATTTTTAAAACAAACGGATACGGCAATTGTTCAAAGCGATTTGATAGGCTGAGGGTTGCGCCGCGCACCGCACAACTTGCGCGGGACATGGTTGCTAGGCTTCATTGTAGTGGAAGTGGATTAAATGATGGATATACGAATGTGGATTAAACCTAGTAAGATTCCTCCAGAGGATCCGAGACCTTGTTCACCAGCACCACCCGACACAGCCTTACAGACTTCTTCAGCGGAGCATCCAACCGAAGGCTTCAACTTTTCTGAGGTAGGCTAGCTTCTAGTTCCTACACAGTATTTTATGTTAAGGTGTGGACTTTATAGTGAGAGAAAAGTTATGTGTTGTTATAAATATGTGTGGTGGAGTGCTATGTGGCGTTAATGTACTGTCTCTTGGCGTTGCTCAGATCACTTGTTGGCTTGGTTTTGTGGTATGCAGGAGATCACGAGGGTCTACGTTCAAATAATAATAATTTAAAAAAAACCTCATCACTTTTTACTCTTAGCCAGTCTCTTACAAAGGTGTAGTCTCAATACACGAGCGCGCCTGACTCATTACACACGCGAGCGAGGAGCGAACTTTGTTGTGGGATGTGTGTGTACGTGTGTGCGACGCGACCCCGCCCCCTCTGATAAATTCATCGCCCCCCTATTATTTTATGTCTGGCGCCGGGCCTGTAAACCAGGACTATAAATGGGACTAAATTGAGGACTAAACTGGGGCAAAACCAGGACTAAACTAAGGACTAAACGGGGACTAAACTGAGGACTAAACTGGGACTAAACGGGGACTAAACCAGGACTAAACCGAGGACTAAACTGGACTATAACCCGGGCCTCTCCGTCCGTGGCCTGGGCAGAACAGTCTCGAGCTTTGAGGAGGTTCTGCAGTGTGTAAAGCTCGCCTCTCCGTAGATCTGACCTGTAACCCGTTTTCTGTCGGCGCAGCGGTCCTCGGTGCGTCGCTCTCTTCGATTACTCCGCCGCCGAGGACGACGAGCTCACCTTCTCTCGCGGCGACGTCATCGCTCTGCTGGGCGTGATTGGTGGAGATCGAGCCTGGGGGCGGGGCCAGCTGCGCGGACGAATCGGAATCTTCCCCCTGAACTTCGCTCGGACCGTGGAGCCTCTGCCGCCGGCGCCACCTGCTGGACAAACGCCCAAAACTGCACCAGTGACCGACGCACACAAAACTGGTAAAACACTTTAGAAAAACAACACTAAACATAAATGCAACTAATTTGTCTGGAATGTTCCGCAGTATGGCATTAAACCTTTCTATCTCCATGGAGACCAAACCAGACAAAGTTCCAGGTCAGATCTGTGGAGAGGCATGTCTGTTTTTCTCAGTATTTCTGAGCTGTAAAACCACCTGTGATTGAATAAATGTAAAGTAGAGCTGTTTAAAGTCACACTGCGGAACATTCCAGGCAGAGCAGTGACGTATCCATAGAAACAAGCAGGTGATGGATCCTCCACCAGAAAAATTACACAGTGCAGCTTTAAACTAAACCAGGACTAAATTGGGATTAAAACAGGACTATAAATTGGACTAAACTGGGACTAAAAGAAATTTTAAAGTAGGTCTAAACCAGGATTTAACTGGGACTATAAACCAGGACTAAACCGGGTCTAAACTGAGACTAAACTAAGACTAAACCAGATTTTGAGCTAGGACTAAACCAGGTCTAAACCCAGGGACAAAACCAGGTCTTAATCTAGGACTAAACCAGGTTTAAACCAGGCCTTAATCTAGGACTAAACCAGGATTAAACCAGGTCTTAATCTAGGACAACACTAGGACTAAACCAGGTCTTAATCTAGGACTAAACCAGGATTAAACCAGGCCTTAATCTAGGACTAAACCAGGATTAAACCAGGTCTTAATCTAGGACTAAACCAGGTCTTAATCTAGGACTAATCCAGGTCTTAATCTAGGACTAAACCAGGACTAAACCAGGACTAAACCAGGTTTTAATCTATGATTAAACCAGGATTAAACCAGGATTAAACCAGGTCTAAACCAGGACTAAATCTGGTCTAAACCAGGACTAAACCAGGACTAAACCCAGGGACAAAACCAGGACTAAACCAGGACTAAATCTGGTCTAAACCAGGACTAAACCAGGTCTTAATTTAGAACTAAACCAGGACTAAAGGTGCAGTGACGCTCAAATCGAGGGAATGTGCTCATGTTGTTCCAGTTTAAAGTCAAATATCCAATAAGATTTTTGTGTTGTCGTTCACAGGACCTGCAGCACAAGAGTCCACGGTAAGACTTTTACTTTAAAGCAGCACTATGGAACTTTTCTGCTGATGCTTCTGCCACCTGCTTATCGCCATGGAGTCACTATTGCCTGAGCTTCAAGTTCTAATGATGTTTCTCCTCAAACACCTGGAGTTGTGTTGGTTTCATTCTCATGTTTGAGGAACTCTTTATTATTCATCTGTAACATCTCCAAAGCTCCAAACACTCTGTTCCACCTCGTGATGTCATCAAGTGAACAGTGAACTTTTACCTTTAGTTCACCGAGATCGGCGACTGCAGGACTAAACCAGGTCAAAGCCAAGACTATACCAGGTGTAAACCAGGACTAAAACCAGGACTAAACAAGTCTAAACCAGGACTAAACCAAGTCTAAGCCAAGACTATACCAGGTGTAAACCAGGACTAAAACCAGGACTAAACAAGTCTAAACCAGGACTAAACCAGGTCAAAGCCAAGACTATACCAGGTGTAAACCAGGACTAAAACCAGGACTAAACAAGTCTAAACCAGGACTAAACCAAGTCTAAGCCAAGACTATACCAGGTGTAAACCAGCACTAAACCAGCACTAAACCAGGTCTAAACCAGGATTAATTTAAGTCTAAACCAGGACTAAACCAGGACTAAACCAGGACTAAACAAGTCTAAACCAGGACTAAACCACGTCTAAACCAGGACTAAACCAGCACTAAACCAGCACTAAACCAGCACTAAACCAGGACTAAACCAGGACTAAACCAGGTCTCAACCAGGTCTCAACCAGGTCTCAACCAGGATTAAACTAAGTCTAAACCAGGACTAAACCAAGTCTAAACCAGGTCTTAATCTAGGACTAAACCAGGTCTAAACCAGGACTAAACTAGGACTAAACTAGGACTAAACCAGGTCTAAACCAAGACTAAACTAGGACTAAACTAGGACTAAACTAGGTCTAAACCAAGACTAAACCAGGACTAAACCAGGACTAAACCAGGACTAAAACCAGGACTAAACTAGGTCTAAACCAGGACTAAACCAGGACTAAACCAGGACTAAACCAGGACTAAACCAGGACTAAACTAGGACTAAACCAGGACTGAACTAGGACTGAACTAGGACTGAACCAGGACTGAACCAGGACTGAACCAGGACTAAACCAGGACTAAACCAGGTCTAAACCAGGTCTAAACCAGGACTGAACCAGGTCTAAACCAGGACTATTGGGACTTTAGTTCAGTCGAGATCGGCGACTCCAGGACTGAAATGTAAAATCCAAATGATTCTAGTGAAGGTGTGTGGAGTTCAAAAACACAGTGGAGCACTTCCTGTATCACCACATGATGACATCACAAGGTGGAACAGAGTGTTTTCAGTCTGAGCTCAGCCTAAATCTGCAGGTTTGTGTGTGTGAAACAAAACACAACTCCAGGTGTGTGATGAGTGTGATATTGGCCCTTTAATGTCAGCAAACTATCTCCATGGAAACCCTCTACCAGAAAAGTTCCATAATGCGCAGTTAGTCCATGTGCTTTTCCACTAAAATGTCTGATGCCTGAGGTGTGTTTTTGCGCCGCAGACGGAGGAGTGGGCAGTGGCACTGTTTGACTTCCCCGGGCAGACCGCAGGGGACCTGTGCTTCCAGAAGGGGGCGCTGATCCGAGTGTTGGAGCACGTGGACGCCGAGTGGAGGAGGGGAAGAGTGGAGGACAGAGAGGGACTGTACCCGACGACGTTCACGCAAACAGGTGAAAGTGCAGAAAGTGTAAACATTCTGAAAGTGTAGATTCTGAGCTTTCCAACGATGCCTTACACGTGGAAATCTGAGAACATCTGAGGAGTTTGTGTCCATTTGAATTCAGCACATAAGAAAACTAGTGCTGTCAGGCGATTAAAAAAAATAATCTAAATAATTACAGGATTTGTAATTGATTAATCTAATTAATCGCATTTTAAGAGTGTGAGAGAGTGTGAACGAACCCAGTTTGTGATTGAGTTTGTCAGTTTTTCTGCGGTCGCTTTGTTCAGTCATTTCTCAAATTCTGGGAGCGTGGGTTTGGCGGTTTGTTGGCTTGGTGGTTTGTTGGTTTGGTGGTTTGTTGGTTCGGTGGTTTGTTGGGTTGGTGGTTTGGTGGTTGGCTCAGTGGTTTGGTGGTTTGTTGGTTTGGTGGTTTAGTGGTTTGGTGGTTTGTTGGTTTGGTGGTTTGTTGGTTCGGTGGTTTGTTGGTTCGGTGGTTTGGTGGTTTGTTGGCTTGGTGGTTTGTTGGTTCGGTGGTTTGTTGGTTCGGTGATTTGTTGGCTTGGTGGTTTAGTGGTTTGGTGGTTTGTTGGTTCGGTGGTTTGGTGGTTGGCTCGGTGGTTTGTTGGCTTGGTGGTTTGGTGGTTTGTTGGCTTGGTGGTTTGTTGGCTTGGTGGTTTGTTGGCTTGGTGGTTTGTTGGCTTGGTGGTTTGTTGGCTTGGTGGTTTAGTGGTTTGGTGGTTTGTTGGTTTGTTGGTTTAGTGGTTTGTTGGTTTGGTGGTTTGTTGGCTTGGTGGTTTGTTGGCTTGGTGGTTTGTTGGCTTGGTGGTTTAGTGGTTTGGTGGTTTGTTGGTTTGTTGGTTTAGTGGTTTGTTGGTTTGGTGGTTTGTTGGCTTGGTGGTTTGTTGGCTTGGTGGTTTAGTGGTTTAGTGGTTTGGTGGTTTGTTGGCTCGGTGGTTTGGTGGTTTGTTGGCTTGGTGGTTTGTTGGCTTGGTGGTTTGTTGCCTTGGTGCTTTGTTGCCTTGGTGGTTTAGTGGTTTGTTGGTTTGTTGGTTTGGTGGTTTGTTGGCTTGGTGGTTTGTTGGCTTGGTGGTTTGGTGGTTTGGTGGCTTGGTGGTTTGGTGGTTTGGTGAAGTGCGCTCACGCTCGCTCTATCACCGGTAACGATGGAACTTGTCCGGACGTGTTTATCGTTCAAATGATCCGTCAGGCTGGAGGAAAATTCTCGGCTCCAAATCTCGGTGTTCTTGTTGATTAATTTTTATCACACGTTAATTTGCAGTGTAATCAATTCATCTAATTAACGCGTTAGACTGACAGCCTTAATAAAAACACAAAGCTGAGAAAATCCATGTTGAAGATCTGCTGGTGGAACGGAAAGGAACTCATCTGCAGGACATGAAGATCAGTCCTCCTCCATCACTGACGTCACTGTGGTGTTTCAGGCAGACTTAGAAGGTACTTTGTTGAAATGGAAATGCTTTTATAACAAAAAGTCCAAATAATCATTCAATAATACACAGGATAATATTTTAAGTCAAAGTCACCTGTATCAATTTAATACAATATGAAATGAAATGTATTATACAATGTAAAATGAGTAGGGCTGTCAGTTTAATGCGCTAATTAGATTAATTAATTACACTGCAAATTAACACTTTATAAAAATGAACGCAATTAATTATGCAGCAATTCAATGAGCATTTTAAATTTGGGCGAGCGAATTCCTGCCAGGGCCTTTGAATGGCGAGTTTATTTATAAAAAGAACGAAGATCAACAAGAATGCCGAGATTTGGAGCTTTTCTCAAAAATAATTTTCCGATCACCGAAGCTGCTCCAGCCTGACGGATCATTTCAACAATAACCACGTCCGGACAAGTTCCATCGTTACCGGTGATAGAGCGAGCGTGAGCGCACTTCACCAAACCAACAAACCACCAAACCAACAAACCAACAAACCACCAAACCAACAAACCACCAAACCACCAAAACAAACCAACAAATCACAGCCGCAGAATTTGGGAAACGATTGAGCAAAGCGACCGCAGAAAAACTGACAAACTCAATCGCAAAGTGGGTTTGTTCACTCACAATCTCTCTCTCTCTCTCTCTCTCTCTCTCTCTCTCTCTCTCTCTCTCTCTCTCTCTCTCTCTCTCTCTCTCTCTCTCTCTCTCTCTCTCTCTCTCTCTCTCTCTCTCTCTCTTCAAATGCGATTAATTAGATTAATTAATTACAAATCCTGTAATTAATTACATTAATTTCTTTAATCACCTGACAGCACTAGAAAAGAGAAACAATAAAGATAAAAGTAAAAAATACATTTAAAAAAATTAGCAGTACAGACCCACACAACACACACTGGATGTTTTCTGTTCCTGCAGGGTATAACAACAAAACTGCAGTTTTTTCCTGTCTAGAATACTGCATTATGCAGTACAAAATACTGCATTATGCAGTATACAGTGCAGTCAAATGAAGTATTTTTGGTCTATTGGAATAAGATGTAATATGATGCTAATGTTGACACGAGCCCCCTGCTTTCAGCTAAATATCTCCCTTTGATACAGAAATAATCTGACCCACTAAACCCAGGGAAGAAACCAGGTCTAAACCAGGTCTAAACCAGGTCTAAACCAGGTCTAAACCAGGATTAAACCAGGTCCAAACCAGGACTAAACCAGGACTCAAAGACAAAATGTTTTTAAAGCGATCAATACTGTTATCTGAAACATGGAGCGGATTCTTCATGATCTCAACTGTGTGTCAATCTGCCCGTCTCCATGGAGATATAAAAGCTTAATGCCGTACTGTGTACCGGTAATATTCTTGACAGAACTAACCTCTCCATGGAAACGAGCAGGCTGTGGATGCCGGAAAAGTGCACCTTTTTGAATAGTCTGTTTTGTTTCTCTTTTGTGAGATGAAATGAACAAACCCACTGATGATGTCACTGTGTGGTCCACAGCTCAGCCAATCACAGCGCAGCGTTCAGAGGCCCGAGCCAAGGCGCTGTTCGACTTCACCGCCGAGAGCGAGGACGAGCTCACGCTGAAGGTACGGGACTTCAACACGCACTCTGGAACTTTTCACCAGCTCGTTTCTATGGATGGAACAGCTCTACTTTACATTTATTCAATCACAGGAGGTTTTAGAGCTCAGAAATACAGAGAAAAACAGACACACAGATCTGACCTGGAACTTGGTCTGGTTTGGTCTCCATGGAGATGGAAAGGTTTAATGCCATACTGTGGAACATTCCAGACAAAGAAATGACATCTCCATGGAGAAAAGCTATAAACTATAAATCAGGACTAGACTGGGACTAAACCAGGTTTTGAACTAGGACTAAACCAGGTCCAAACCCAGGGACTAAACCGAGATTATAAACCAAGACCATACATTTGGACCATAAACCTGGTCTAAACCAGGACTAAACCTGGTCTAAACCAGGACTAAACCAGGTCTAAACTAGGACTAAACCAGGTCTAAACTAGGACTAAACCAGGACTAAACCTGGTCTAAACTAGGACTAAACCAGGTCCAAACAGGGACTAAACCTGGTCTAAACTAGGACTAAACCAGGTCTAAACTAGGACTAAACCAGGTCTAAACCTGGTCTAAACTAGGACTAAACCAGGTCCAAACACAGGGACTAAACCAGGTCTAAACTAGGACTAAACCAGGTCTAAACTAGGACTAAACCAGGTCCAAACACAGGGACTAAACCAGAACTAAATCAGGTCCAAACACAGGGACTAAACCAGGTCCAAACACAGGGACTAAACCAGAACTAAACCAGGTCTAAACTAGGACTAAACCAGGTCCAAACACAGGGATTAAACCAGAACTAAACCAGGTCTAAACTAGGACTAAACCAGGTCCAAACACAGGGACTAAACCAGAACTAAACCAGGTCTAAACTAGGACTGAACCAGGTCCAAACACAGGGACTAAACCAGAACTAAACCAGGTCTAAACTAGGACTAAACCAGGACCAAACACAGGGCCTAAACCAGAACTAAACCAGGTCTAAACTAGGACTAAACCAGGTCTAAACTAGGACTAAACCAGGTCTAAACACAGGTACGGCATTTTGAAAAACGATAAACAGTAACACGGCGTTCTTTCTTTCCTTCAGGTCGGCGATGTTTTGACGCAGGTCGAATCCGTGGACGAGGAGTGGATCGTTGGAGTCGTGGGCGATAAACGAGGAATAGTCCCGAAAAACTACATCTCCCTTCTCACATGACTTCCCGTTTCTTGGCGTTCTTCCACGAGGAGCGGGATCTGCACTACAAACTCGGATCTTTGACGAAAAAAATAATGGAAATTCCGGCGAGGTTTTTGTCACTTTATTCAACTTTTTGACTTTTCTCAACACTGTGTTCTAAACGGTGCCCACTGTAAGGGAACTGGTATCGTTTTAAACTGTAAGTCTGCACATTTTTCCACATTTTTTCCCAAATTTTCTACAATTTTCCAAATTTTGCCACAATTTTCCAAATTTTGCCACAATTTTCCACTTTTCAGTTGTCATTTTAAAGGCGCTGTACCTGATTTTTCATTTTGAAGTTCCCATATGACACTATTTTCTGATATTCTAATGCCGTTTCCTCGTCACAACTGCAGATTTAGGCTTTTTCGTTCTTCTCTCAAACTGAACACGCTCCGTTCCACCGTGTGATGTCACGAAGTGGTGATACAGGAAGTGCTCCACTGATTTTTGAAACAGTTTGCGGTGGTCCAAAGACGGTCTTCTGCATTCAGAGCGTCCTAATTATTCACCACAATGAGTTTATGAGCGTTTTTAACGACTCCCGCACTAAAGCTAACGACGACTAACATGTTAACAGCGCACTTCCTGATTCTCACACAATAAAACGCTTTAGAATTCAAATTTTTTGATATTATTTTGACCTCAAGAGCTCAAATACACAGAGAAAAATCAGGTACAGGGACTTTCAGTGTGGTATTAAACCTTTCTGTCGTCACGGAGACCAAACCAGACCCAGTTCCAGGTCAGATCTGTGGAGAGGCGACTCCGCTCACAGTCAGTCTGTTTTTCTAGGGATTTTTGAGCTCTAAAACCACCTATGATTGAATAAATGTAAACGCTGCACCAGAAAAGTTGCACAATGCGGCTTTAATACAGATTTTCGATGATTTCTTGGTCTTGTCGGAAGTAGGATTTTTTTTTTTTTTTGTATGACTCTAAACTAAACTATTTGGAATTGTACCTGCAATAAGGAAATGTATTATTAAGCGACGTATCTGCGACTGAAACTCGGATTTTCCACTTTTGCCCTACATTTATCAACACTGCAAATGTTTGGAATTCACTTTTGCAAGAACGTTTTTGAAACTGGTATTTTCGTAGGAATTCCTGATACGTTTTTTTTTTTGATACTTTGTCGGAAAACTTTTCAACAGAACTTTTTGTGGGACCAAACATTTCAGATTTCCACCCGAATTTGTTCAACTTTCTTAACGTTTTCCACCTGTTTGTCTCCGTGGTGATGTTATTGCTTTGTCTAGAATGTTCCGCAGCACAGATTAAACCTGTTTATCACCACGGAGACGAACAGGTTACAGCACAACGCTACGTTACAGTTCAGATCTGTGGAGAGGCGTCCCTATTCAGAGGGAATTATTGTATTTTTGAGCAAGAGAAACACCCGGAATGAATAAATCCTAGACTGAAACATTTAAAGTTGTACCGTGGAACATTCCAGGCAATGCAATAACATCTCCATGGAAACGAGCAGGTTACAGCACTACATACACTAGATTACAGGTCAGATCTGTGGAGAGGCACCCCCTATTCGCAAAAAGGAATCATCGTATTTTTGACCAACGGAAACAGCCGTCATGAAGGAATGCTCGATGGGAATACCGTGGAACATTCCTGGCAAAGCAAGAACGTCTCCATGGCGACAGGGAGCAGGTAGCAGACCGCCCACCGGAAAAGTTGCGCAGTGCACCTTTAAGGATAAAAACAAACTTTTTAAAGGGAGACTGTCGTGTTAATTTTGTTGCCGTAGTGATTTCTTCTTAACTCTGGATTTTCCCTGAATCTCTGGACTGTGTTTCATGAAATAATGTTGTTGTTTTTTTCCTTAAATACTGGATTTTCTCTAATAATCGCTAAAATGTTTTAATGTTTGAGTTACTTCTGAACAGGGGACTGCAGTGTATTTTCCACAATTCCACAAAAACACTCGACCGGTCCAAGGTTCGGACACGCGTTTTTATTCACGTTTCTTCTTTATTTCCACTGTAGATTCTCACTGAAGCATCAAAACTCTGAATTTAGGCTTCGTATTTAGGCTGAGCTCTTCTCCCAAACTGAAAACGCTCCGCTCCACCTTATGATGCCTTATAAGTCGTTCCCACGATTTATAACTCGTGCGCACGCCTTACAAGTCGTGCCCACGCGTTATAACTTGTGCGTACGCCTTATAAGTCGTTCCCACGCGTTATAACTCGTGCGTACGCCTTATAAGTCGTTCCCACGCGTTATAACTCGTGCGCACGCCTTATAAGTCGTCCCCACGATTTATAACTCGTGCGTACGCCTTATAAGTCGTTCCCACGCGTTATAACTCGTGCGTACGCCTTATAAGTCGTTCCCACGCTTTATAACTCGTGCGCACGCCTTACAAGTCGTGCCCACGCATTATAACTCGTGCGCACGCCTTATAAGTCGTTCCCACGCTTTATAACTCGTGCGCACGCCTTATAAGTCGTTCCCACGCATTATAACTCGTGTGCACGTCTTATAAGTCGTTCCCACGTGTTATAAATCGTGCGCATGCCTTATAAGTCGTTCCCACGTCAATAGGGACGTCTGGTCACTCTATTTTTGTTGAAAACCAAACCCCAAACTAAACGGGACCATGAACGCTCGGACTGATCAGGAAAATGAAAAAGTGCTCTTTAAATCACGGTGGTGTTTTTTCCCTAAAGTTTTCAGAACTTCTTTGACAGTGTTTGCTAATGTGTCTCCATGGTAACCGCTGAACATTCCACCGTAGATATGCACACAGAACTCTCCCCCCAGTGTGATGTCACAGCTAAGTATCAGTTGTTCCTGCCCCTTAGCGGTCAGGAGTGGAAGTACAAGCTCGTTTCTTATGGTACAATTTCATACGTTTCATGATTCAGAGTTTGAATTTCAAATGTTTTCCACCATTTTTTGTAACATTTTTAAGTTTGGTTTTGTTTCCGGTTCATTCCAGTTTCATTCCTGCATTTGAACAACAGTATTTTGGTCGTTAAGAGTAAAAATTAAAGGTTTATTCTGCTGTTTTCTGATCTGTTCTAAAGTCGTTTCCTCGTCACAAACACCTGGAGTTTTTGTTTTGTTTCACACACAAACCTGCAGATTTAACACGAGTTCTTCTCTCAGACTGAAAACACTCTGTTCCACCTGGTGATGTCATCATGTGGTGATACAGGAAGTGCTCCACTGTGTTTTTAAACTCCACACACCTTCACTAGAATCATTTGGATAATTTCAGTCCTGGTTTAGTCCTAGTTCAGACCTGGTTTAGACCTGGTTTAGACCTAGTTTAGTCCTGGTTTAGACCTGGTTCAGACCCGGTTTAGTCCTAGTTCAGACCCGGTTTAGACCTGGTTTAGTCCTTGTTTAGACCTAGTTTAGACCTAGTTTAGACCTGGTTTAGACCTTGTTTAGACCTGGTTTAGACCTAGTTTAGACCTAGTTCATACCCGGTTTAGTCCTGGTTCAGTCCTGGTTCAGACCTGGTTTAGACCTGGTTTAGACCCGGTTTAGTCCTTGTTTAGTCCTTGTTTAGACCTGGTTTAGACCTGGTTTAGACCTGGTTTAGACCTGGTTTAGACCTAGTTTATACCCGGTTTAGTCCTGGATCAGACCTGGTTTAGACCTGGTTTAGACCCAGTTTAGTCCTGGTTTAGTCCTAGTTCTGTTTTTTAAAATTCAAAATCAGATTAAACAAATTATCTTCCACAGTAATACAGGAAGTGCTCCACTGTGTTTTTAAACTCCACACACCTTCACTAGAATTATTTGGATCATTTCAGTCCTGGAGTCGCCGATCTCGCTGAACTAAAGGTAAAAGTTCACTGTTCACTTGATGACATCACGAGGTGGAACAGCGTTTGGAGCTTTGGAGATGTTCCAGATATAATAAAGAGTTCCTCAAACATGAGAATGAAACAAACACAACTCCAGGTGGTTTGTGAGGAACATCAGAACATGACAGTTTTGGACCTTTACATTTTTCACTATTTCCACAAAAAATTTAACTTTATTTTTAAAACACGTCAAACCATTTCAAAACACTGCCCTATTTAACTGAAATGATCAGATTTGTTGTTGTGTCGTACATGTTTGTGATGATTTAAACACTGTGGGTAATGTCACCAAAATGTTCACTTTTTACTGTAAATAAAATGTTCCACAATGTGCTTTAACTTTGTATTTTTCTCTGTTTTCGTTTGACACGTGACTTTGCTCAGGTCCTTTGCAGTGTGGTGCCTGGAATGTTCCGGAGTGTAGCATTAAAGGGCCCATATTACTCTATTTTCTGATGTTGTGATTAGAGCTGTCATTTTAACACGTTTTTTAGATTAATTAATTACACCGCAAATTAACGCGTTATAAAAACGCAATTAATTATGAGCGGAAATTCACTGCACATTTTAAATATGGCGTGCAGGGCCTTTGAAGATTGCAAGATTAGTCCTGGTTTAGACCTGTTTTAGTCCTAGTTCAGACCTGGTTTAGACCCGGTTTAGACCTGGTTTAGTCCTAGTTCAGACCTGGATTAGTCCTAGTTCAGACCTGGTTCAGACCTGGTTTAGTCCTAGTTCAGACCTGGTTTAGACCTGGTTTAGTCCTAGTCCTTTGAACGGCAAGTTTATTTATAAAAATGTGACTGAGCGTTGTCCCCGGGGAGAGCACGTGAAGACGCCCGTTTCCTTATCCGCTGCTCCGCCGAACCCTTTTCATTATCAGCCATAAACTAACTCCCTATAACCTCTCCAGCATGTTCTGCCGCGACTAAAGGTGCACACTTAGAAGCGCCAGTTTTGTTCATCCAAATCACGCTAAACCCGATCATTTACTTCCCCTCGTGCTGCCGCCTTCTCCCTCCTCCCGGGTACGCAAACCCGGACACTTCCACACCGGGAGGTCCGGGGGTCATGTGAGCCATGAGTAATTTACATGGACAGTTATTTGTATTCTCTGTATATTTGAAGCTTTGTACGAGGGTCATTCAAAAAGTTCTAAGACAAATTTAAAAAAACAACTTTATTTTTGAAAGTAACAAAATTATTTTTCTACATAAAGTCCACCTAAGTGAATACACTTCTGTAAGCAATGTTTCCACCGAAAAATTCCTTCTTGATAGAATTCTGGAGCTTGTCTAGTCAACCAGGTCACAACCTCCCTCTTTGCTTCAAGTACGGACTGAAATCTTGTTCCTTTTAAATGTTCCTTCAACTTTGGAAATAGGAAAAAAAAAAATACATCCATAAACATTGTGCAAATCTTCAATAATTTATTTAGGTTTTCACTGAAGTTTTGTTAGAAATTTAATGTTTGCTCGGACTTCAGATTGGCTCATTTTGGCGGGTCAAAAAAGTGGGTTGTGCAATATGTAACGTAACTCTTTGAATAACAAATCTAGAATGCCGAAATTTGTCAAATGTGTTTATAAGTCATCAGTGGTACGATTCAGGGTCACTTTGTTGAACTAGTTCGACTCATTTTCAATTTATGGCATTTGTCTTAGAACTTTTTGAATGACCCTCGTATATTATTTATTGGCGTTGCATGAAAGCAACTGTACGTGCTCACCTTTTGGCACCAGAAATATTCGCCATTTAACAGTGGAATGGTGTAAATGAGCTTTAATGAATGTTCTGTAATGTGGGAGGGAGGATGGGGGTATACAGGTGCACTCTGCAGGTCTGCCAGCAGTCTTGGTTACAGTGGAGGTAACGTGCACGGAGAGAGAGAGCGAGCCAAAGACTGAGGGGGATAGTGTAGGGTTTTACCGGCTGGTTAGCTCAACTGGTAAGTCACTGACTTCCCCCCGGGAGTTGTGGGTTCAAACCCCCCCCCCCCCCCCCCGGCAATGAGCTAACCAGTGTGGGTCCTTGGGCAAGACCCTTCACGGTACTGCCCCCCTGGGTGCCGAAAAAGATGGCTGCTCACTGCTCCTAAAAAGGATGGGTCAAATGCAGAAGTCAAATTTCTTCAAAGTCCGGTGAGTTCGCGTGGACTCGTAATGAAGCTTGTTTTTCTTCTCAAAACAAAACATTTGTCCGAAAGGTGATATATTTGCGTCCCAAACAGTTGTCCACGAAATATCCAGCAGCGAATTTTCACATTTGCATATCTCGTCTTGATTCGTATCACTGAGCGCCTGTTACTTATTATTAGCCTGTTAACCTTTAGCGGAAGTGAACGACGGATGAGGTCCGCCGTAAGGGGAAGTTTACGAGTGAACAGGCAACAGGCAGCTAATGTGAGCGCAGTGATACGAATCGAGACGACATATGCGAATGCGAAAATACTGTACTGAAAACTGTTTGGGATGCAAATATATCCGGACAAATGTTTTGTTTTGAGAAGAAAAACAAGCTTTATTACGAGTCCCCGCGAACTCACCGGACCTAATTACCTGAGCTCCAGAACGCGAGCAGAACCGGGCTGAGCGCAAACTGTCAAAAGTTAAACTGGTGTTACCGCATGAAATGTTTAGAGGGAAACCCATACAGATTAACATTAAAAAACGCACTATCCCTTTAAAGGGGAAGTCTGCAGTCTTTTCACTGTACCACTGTAAATCAGCACAATAAACCACCTAAAAATGTATTAAAATGTGATTAATTAGATTAATTTATTACAAATCCTGTAATTAATTAGAGATTTTTTTTTTAAATCGCCTGACAGCACTAGTTGTGATGTTTTCCATCCATCCATTTTCTTCCGCATTTTCCGGTGGTTCTTCCGGCGGTGGGTCCACGACGATGGCCCCGCGTCGCTTTTTGACGCAACTGGCCTTGATATACTTGCGTCATGGTAAATTTCAAACTGAAAAACACTCTGTTCCACCTCGTGATGTCATCATGTGGTGATACAGGAAGTGCTCCACTGTGTTTTTAAACTCTACACACCTTCACTAGAATCATTTGGATTAGTGATGGATCCGGCAACACTGATGTTTCGGCGCGTGCATCAAGCTCAGAGCAAAACCCCGTGTCGTTGTGCACATTGGTTTGTTAAAGTTTTTGTATGAAAAGCGCTTTATAAATGATGATTTATTGAAAGTCACGTGACCGATACAGGATCAATACAGGACCTGTGTCGAACTGACACTGACGCCAAACTGTGTTTATGAGGAAGAGCATCTGCCAAAAGAATCTCTGATCTTTTACGGTTCATCAGATTCATCAGAACTCTGGAGCCCCCGTGTGAGACGTATTGATCTCATATCGGAAAATAAGGGATTTATTTTAATTTCCTTTTTTATCCTGTTCCTCTCAGTTTCACTTGATCTGCATTCAGATTCATGTCAAAGTGACTCTGAGTGACAAAAAACCCAAACAGACTCAATGAAAAACGTTGGAAAAACTTATTTTGAATAAAAATTAGTTAAAAAAAAAAAAAAAAGTCCCAGTCCACAGGCATCCTCATCCACAACACGTTCACTTTACGTGATCCATGTTCACATTATTTATTGACTGAATCTAAAAATAGCCAAGATATTTTAAATTTAAATGAAGATCTGAAATAAAACAATCTAAAATACAATAATATCATTTAAGTCATTGTATTTACTCGGTCGTCAGATCAGTGAGTTTTCAGATCAGCAGGTGGCAGTGTTCAGTCACACAGTAAAGGTAAAAGGAGCTGTTCACTTGGAAACCACCACTTGATGACATCACAAGGTGGAACAGAGTGTTTGGAGATGTAGAGACTCATAAAGGTAATATCGGACCTTTAAGTCTTGGACCATTGCTTTGTCCTTCCACTTGAGTAATAATACTTTGAAGGAACTTGAGTGCAGGTTTTTCTGATCTCCACCTCTGGAACGTCGGGAATAAACGGATATAAACGCACAGAAAAAAACCCCACAGAAATCCTTTGTGTTACAATGCCATTTATGTTTTATTTTCACAGTTTTCTTTTTTCAAAATTCTGCAAACATCCTTCAGCCTTTTCCAAAAACACTGAACACTGCACAGAGCTACTGCCCCAGAGTTCATCCGTTTAAAGCTCCGTTGTGTAACTTTTCCGGTGGATCGTCTTTGCCTGGAACGTCCCACGGTACGGCATTAAACTCATCTACCACCACGGAACACTACAGAGCAGATCTGCGGAGGGGCGTGTCCGTTCGCAGTAAGAATGCAGGTTTTTCCGGGAGTTCTTTTCAATGTAAAAACACTCATAAATGAACGAATGGAAGAAGCTAGAGAAGTTTAATGCCGCACTGCGAAACATCCAGACACAACAATCACATCTCCATGGAGACGAGCAAGCGGCACACACACACACGCACCAGGAAAAGTTACATATTGGATCTTTAATTAAATATTTTTAGGACAAAATCTTCTGAAATACTAGTTTATTCTTCTGAGAGTCCTCGGGCGATTGCAAAAGTACGGAGCCTTGGAAGTGTCATAGGTGAATAAATAATAAAGCGTGGGAACTACTTATAAGGTGTGTGCACAGGTTATAACTTATGCACACGAGTTATAACCCTTGCGCATACTTTGTGTTATAGCGTGCGCTCGAGTAGTTAAAAGTGAGGGGACGAGTTACAAATCCTTCCCTCGCTTTCATTAAGGCGTGTGCACGAGATATTAACAGGTACGCTTGAGTTATAAAGTCGTGCGCACGGGTTTTTAAAAGGTGAGGGAACGTCTTAAAACACGTTCCCTCGGTTTATATCCAAGGCGTGGGAGCGCTTAGAACACATTCCCTCACTTTCCATTGTGTAGAACTGGGAATGACATGCGCAATGCAAACATGTGCGACGAAACATGCCGAAGGAAGGAGCACATCCACCATGGAACTCTTCTTCCACAACAGAACGTGTTCTAATGCGCTCCCACGCCTTGGATATAAATCGAGGGAACACGTTTTAAGACGTTCCCTCACCTTTTAAAAACCTGTGCGCACGACTTTATAACTCGAGCGCACCTATTAATATCTCGTGCACACGCCTTAATGAAAGCGAGGGAACGATTTGTATCTCGTGCCCTCGCTATAACGCAAAGCGCGCGCACGGGTTATAACTCGTGTGCACGCCTTAAGTCATTCCCAAGCTTTATAACTCGTGCGCACGCCTTATAAGTCGTTCCCACGCTTTATAACTCGTGCACATGCCTTATGTCGATCCCACGCTTTATAACTCGTGCACATGCCTTATGTCGATCCCACGCTTTATAACTCGTGTGCCCGCCTTATAAGTCGTCCCACGCTTTATAACTCGTGCGCATGCCTTATGTCGTTCCCACGCTTTATAACTCGTGCGGACGCCTTATAAGTCGTTCCCACGCTTTATAACTCGTGCGGACGCCTTATAAGTCGTCCCACGCTTTATAACTCGTGCGCATGCCTTATGTCGTTCCCACGCTTTATAACTCGTGTGCACGCATTATAAGTCGTTCCCACGCTTTATAACTCGTGTGCACGCATTATAAGTCGTTCCCACGCTTTATAACTCGTGTGCACACATTATAAGTCGTTCCCACGCTTTATTATTTATTCACCTATGACACTTCCAAGGCTCCATACAAAACTATTCAAACCTAAGAATGATTTTTTGTGGATGGTGGAATGATTTCGACATTCACGCCGCACACTTAATTTAAAAAACACACAAAGGCAGAGACGGTGCAGCCACCCTGGGTTTAAATGGAATTAATTAGAAATATTTTTAATCAAAAGCTCCTATATTACATAAAACTGACTCTTTTAAGGTTTAAATCGTGTTCTAATGTTGTTTCCTCCTCAAAAAGCAGAGCTGGAGTTGTGCTTTGTTTGAGGAACTCTAATTATTCGTCTGTCTACATCTCCAAAGCTCAAAACGCTCTGTTCCACCTCGTGATGTCATGAAGTGGTAGTTTAACAGCTCGTTTAGTTCAGCGGAGATCGGAAATTCCAGGGTTGAAATGATCCAAATGATTCAGAATGGAACTTTTCTGTTTGAGAGAAGAACTCAAACTCAAAACACAAAATCTGCAGTTTGGTTTGTGCGTAAAAAAAACAAAACAACTCCAGATGTTTGCGACGAGGAAACGACATCAGAACCGAGCCGATAATAGTGAGATACAGGCCCTTTAAAAAGATTGTCTTAAATTAAAACCCTGTTCGTTTTATTCGCGTCTTTACACTTTTACCTTCAGGCACCACAAACACAACTTCAGAACGACTTTAAGGGGCGTCAAACATGCGGTCCGGGGGCCAGATCCGGCCCTTCAAGACCTTAAATCTGGCCTCCAGGCCGCATGTTTGACACCCCTGTTTTAAACCAATCACACGGTTCCTTATACCTCCAGACCCCGCCTCCTCTTCCAGACCCCGCCTCCTCCTCTGGGTCCCGCCCCCTCCCCCCAGGCCCTGCCAAGTTTGAAACGAGATTTGGGGCGGAGTTTAGCCGTTTATTCCCATTTTTAAATATTCTAAAACGCTAAAACGAGTCGGTTCGGACCCGGGAGGCTGCACAGTTCCAGGTTTGGCTTAAAGCAAAGTGAAATCATTAAGACTTTAGGTATATATAAAGGTCAAAATTCACGCCGCAGACTGGGCCAACGCTACAGAAGTAAAACCGAAGGAGATGCGACAATTCGGCCATTGTTATTAGTGGTTTGTAAAGATTTGTACGGAATTTTAACATCAACAAGGTGCTACGAAAAAGAACATTTCATGATTTTGTTTTGGTCCCAATCGGCGGCGAAGGTTCAAGGCCATGAAGAAACACGTTCAAAGGTCATAACTCTCACACCTATGTACACAAACATACACACACGCACACACACTGTATTATTATCAGAATCACCAGACAAGATGGCGGATGGCAGAATGGAGCGATATGATTGGTTGAAAAACCTTTAAGTTGTCACATCTTTAGAAAATTACCAAAAAGTACGAACATTTTTAAATCTTTAGTGTCTTCTTCTTTTAAGATAAATTAAGTAAACATTAAACAACTCAAGTTATTTCAGTGTTTTAGACGAAGCGAGTTACTACGGCTGTGTCCGAATGTCTCCCCCCACTCGCTAACCCCTCGTTCACTACACAGACCTGCACTCTCTAGTGCCCCCCACGCCGCCCCCCACACTGCCCCCTCCAGCGCCCCCTACAGCGCCCCCTACAGTGCCCCCTCCAGCGCCCCCTACAGCGCCCCCTACAGTGCCCCCTCCAGCGCCCCCTACAGCGCCCCCTACAGCGCCCCACAGACTCAGACTCACTACAGTCTGTACGTGACTCTGAGTGTAAAACTAAACTCTGATAAAAGTTGATTTGTGTCATAAATAAAGATCAGATCAGACGGACAGTTTATGGACGAATAAAAATCAGACGAGTTTTAGTCTGGCTGGATTTCACCTTAACCCACCGGATTATTGGATTTTTGTCTGAACTGTGGAAATGATCGATCGTTTAACATCTGAACTCCAGAACCGTTTATTTAGTCGAGTTTTATTCAGAATCAGAACTTTTATTCAGTCGTGTGACTAATAGTACTATAGTAGTAGTAATGGTACTATAGTAGTAGTAATGGTACTACAGTAGTAGTAATGGTACTACAGTAGTAGTAATGGTACTACAGTAGTAGTAATAGTACTACAGTAGTAGTAATGGTACTATAGTAGTAGTAATGGTACTATAGTAGTAGTAATGGTACTATAGTAGTAGTAATGGTACTATAGTAGTAGTAATGGTACTACAGTAGTATTAATGGTACTACAGTAGTAGTAATGGTACTATAGTAGTAGTAATAGTGCTACAGTAGTAGTAATAGTGCTATAGTAGTAGTAATAGTACTATAGTAGTAGTAATAGTGCTATAGTAGTAGTAATGGTACTATAGTAGTAGTAATGGTACTATAGTAGTAGTAATGGTACTATAGTAGTAGTAAAAGTACTATAGTAGTAGTAATGGTACTATAGTACATTCGGACACATTCTACATTCTATCGAAGCATAATCTGATTTCTGGAGTTATCGGATTACTGGAATAGGAATATTACAAAAGAAAACAGCCAAACAAATTGTGATTTAGTCCAAAAAACGACTTAAATTTGAAAACGTGATTTTTTTGCTAAAGATGTGACTTCTTCTTTTCACGGTTGTGTTTATAATATTTGCTAAAACGGTTCTACTTCAACACAGACACAGAGACAGTGTGGAGGCATGTACAATATTTACACAAGACTCGCCTCAAACCAGAGTCAAAGCACTTTAAAAACCCCAAACACCATTCAAACGGGCATTTTAAAGCTGCACTGTGGAACTTTTCAGCTTCAGGGTCCGTCACTTTACATTTATTCACTCACAGGAGGTTTTAGATACCTCGAAAAACAAAACAAACATTCTGACTGTGAGCAGGGTCGCCTCTCCACAGATCTGACCTGGAACTTGGTCTGGTTTGGTCTCCATGGAGATCGAAACGTTTAATGCCATACTGTGGAACATTCCAGACAAAGCGACAACATCTGCATGGAGAAAAGCGTTTGAAGGACCCTCCACCAGAAGTTACACAATGCAGCTTTTAACTTATTCTGAGTGTAAAAAAAAAAAGGAGAAAAAAAAGGAACTGATGTATTGATCGTTTGCAGCTGATGTCATCAATAATCCCCTGGGGTGTGATGCTAACCGGAGGCACTGCTCTGTCTGACCACAGGCTCCTGAACGTGCGCTCTTTGAATCACTTTTGTATTTTTTCGTGAGTTTTCAGACCATTTTAAAACTCGTCAGACATTCCGTCACAGATAAGGTTAATGTTGTTAAATAATGTTTGATTGATCGATTTATTGATTGATAGAGATCCACGTAGAACACCCCCAGTGTGACGTCGCTCCAAAAATGATTATCTAAACAGACTTGAATGTTATGTTAAGTTATTTTCTTGTTCTATTTAGATGGATTTAAAGATACACTATGGAACTTTTCTGGTGGCCTCCTGCTCCCGTGGAAACGGCTGTACGATCACTTTTATCAGTTTATAAGAGACAAAAAGATCATTTGAATCTTAATGTTTTTGTTGAACCTTGTTTGAGCTTTAGGGGGCGCCGACGTTTCACCTGTTTTCAGTCAGTTCCACCTGATCCTCGATTTTCTGATGTTCCTCCTCAAAACACACCTGGAGTTGTGTTTAAATCAGGTCTAAACCAGGGTCTAAACCAGGTCTAAACGAGGACTAAACCAGGTCTAAACCAGGTCTAAACCAGGACTAAACCAGGACTAAACCAGGTCTAAACCAGGTCTAAACGAGGACTAAACCAGGTCTAAATCAGGGTCTTAACCAGGTCTAAATGAGGCTAAACCAAGACTAAATCAGGTCTTAACCAGGTCTTAACCAGGTCTTAACCAGGTCTTAACCAGGTCTTAACGAGGACTAAACCAGGTCTAAATCAGGACTAAACCAGGTCTAAACCAGGGTCTAAACCAGGGTCTAAACCAGGGTCTAAATCAGGGTCTTAACCAGGTCTAAATGAGGACTAAACGAGGACTAAACCAGGACTAAACGAGGACTAAACCAGGACTAAATCAGGTCTAAATCAGGACTAAATCAGGTCTAAATCAGGTCTAAACCAGGACTAAACCAGGTCTAACCAGGACTAAATCAGAACTAAACCAGGGGCTAAATCAGGTCTAAACCAGGTCTAAACCAGGGTCTAAACCAGGTCTAAACCAGGTCTAAATCAGGACTAAACCAGGTCTAAATCAGGGTCTAAACCAGGTCTAAACCAGGATTAAATCAGGTCTAAATCAGGACTAAATCAGGTCAAACCAGGTCTAAACCAGGACTAAACAGGACTAAATCAGGTCTAAACCAGGACTAAATCAGAACTAAATCAGGTCTAAACCAGGGTCTAAACCAGGGTCTAAACCAGGTCTAAATCAGGACTAAACCGGGTCTAAACCAGGGTCTAAACCAGGTCTAAACCAGGTCTAAATCAGGACTAAACCAGGGTCTAAACCAGGGTCTAAACCAGGACTAAACCAGGGTCTAAACCTTCCAAGCTACTTCGTCAGTTCTGGAACTGGATGAGCTGCGAAACGTCTTCGACCAAATAAACTTTGTCCAGTTGACAAATTGAATTTCTCCCTTTACCTTTGACTTGAATGTTCCTCAGTATGGCATTAAAACTGCACCAGGCCAAGTTCTAGGTCAGGTTTTTGAAGATATTCCCAAGCAACGAGTCTCCTCATCTGGTCTGGTCTATTGCCATACTGTGGAACATTCCAGCCAACGCTATAACATCTCCATGGAGACGAGCGGTTCGTGTACCCGCCACCAGTAAAGTTACGCAGTGGATCTTTAATAAACAAGGCAAATGGTCAGGTTCTCTGTCTGTTAAAACCCCAGAACAGCTGCGGTTACTCGTGAACTGCAGAAAATATTTCGGCACAATATTCACAGTTGAGATTCAGGCGCGAACCTTCAAAACGAGTGTCTGAGATGAGCGAAGATCAGATGGTTCCGAAAATGCGTGGAAGACGTCCCAAGTCTAAGCAGAGTTTTCGTAACAATAAATGCCAAGTCAGAGAAGTTTGAGATCTATGCCCAGGCGTGTCCAGGCGTGCCCAGGCGTGCCCAGGCGTGCCCAGGCGTGTCCAGGCGTGTCCAGGCGTGTCCAGACGTGCCCAGACGTGTCCAGACGTGTCCAGACGTGCCTAGACGTGCCCAGATGTGTCCAGACGTGCCCAGGCGTGCCCAGACCTGTTTGGAGCTCAAAATGGAAGCAGTAGCAGCAGAGTTGGTAACGCAAAATCGTAAACACCAGAGCCAGTCGCCTTATTTTGACGTCATCAGTGTCCGACACCAAAATCCGATCATTATGGCACTTCTCAATACTTTTTCCTCGATTCCTTCTCCTCGATCTTCCGTTTTTCAGCTGTCATTCAAATGCGTCATATTCCGTGTTGTGCCGAAGAAAACCCACGGAGTGAAGGACTAAACCTGAGGGAGGCTTCAGGAGCAGACGCCAGAGAAAAGAATCGAAATTTATCGGTCTCAGTGAGGAGTTTATTTCTTCTCTCCTCGCCGTGTCTCCTCTGTGGGCGGGACTTCCTCACCCACTTCCTGCAGAATCGAGGAGAAGGAATCGAGGAAGCGAGGAAAGGGAGTCACGGATCACGGAATTTGTGATTTGAGGAATCGGAATTCTTCTGGACAAGGGGAATTATGCAAAAAAACAAGTTCAAAAACACTTTAAAATCCATTCCACTTCCAAATACAACAGTCATTCCAAAATCCACTGATTCACTGACGCGTGTCACCAGGTGTTTTTGAGGAAGTTGCTCCGAATCTCCTTTGCTCCCTGTGTTAAGTCACTCCCCCTTCAGAGCTCTATCCCAACACTCCACTAATGAACCTCCTGCATCAGGTTTGTCCAGTTTTGTCTCATGTTTTTGTAGCTTTATGGAGAACTGTCGTGTGGAGTGTGGGGGCGGAGCCTCGTACTGCTAAGAGAGATCGCTAGATGCCCAGACGTGCCCAGACATGTCCAGGTGTGCCCAGACGTGTCCGGACGTGCCCAGGTGTGCCCAGGCGTGCCCAGGCGTGTCCAGACGTGTCCAGGTGTGTCCAGACGTGCCCAGGCGTGTCCAGGCGTGTCCAGACGTGCCCAGACGTGTCCAGACGTGCCCAGGCGTGCCCAGGCGTGCCCAGGCGTGCCCAGACGTGTCCAGACGTGCCCAGACGTGCCCAGACGTGTCCAGACGTGCCCAGACGTGTCCAGACGTGTCCAGACGTGCCCAGACGTGCCCAGACGTGTCCAGACGTGCCCAGACGTGTCCAGGTGTGCCCAGGCGTGCCCAGGCGTGTCCAGACGTGCCCAGACGTGCCCAGACGTGTCCAGACGTGCCCAGACGTGTCCAGACGTGCCCAGGTGTGTCCAGAAATGCCCAGGCGTGTCCAGACGTGCCCAGACGTGCCCAGACGTGTCCAGGTGTGCCCAGACGTGTCCAGACGTGCCCAGGCGTGTCCAGACGTGTCCAGACGTGCCCAGGCATGTCCAGGTGTGTCCAGACATGCCCAGGCGTGTCCAGATGTGCCCAGGTGTGCCCAGACATGTCCAGGTGTGCCCAGGTGTGTCCAGACGTGTCCAGACGTGCCCAGGCGTGTCCAGACGTGTCCAGACGTGTCCAGACGTGCCCAGGCATGTCCAGGTGTGTCCAGACATGCCCAGGCGTGTCCAGACGTGCCCAGGTGTGTCCAGACGTGCCCAGGTGTGCCCAGACATGTCCAGGTGTGTCCAGACGTGTCCAGACTCAGACATGCATGGATGACTCTAAAACCTCTCCAGGCAGGTTTGTGATCAGGAGCAAAGTTAGAACATGAAAGAAACATCCAAAAAAAAGTTTATTTTGCAGAATACACCCTTTAAATTCATTTGTGTGGTCTGGTATCTTCATTTTCTTTTACATTTCTCATCTCCAAAATAACTTCTCACATTTGGACTAAAAGTGGAACAGGAGCCGTTTTGTCTCAGCGTTTTGGTCTCAAACAAAAAAAAATTGTCTTCAGATGAATAAATAAATCCAGAGATCTTGGTCACAGCATTGGAAAAAAACAAAGTTCCTTCATGAACCTTTAACATGAGCTTATCCTGAATCCAGAAGTAGTACTCGCAGTAGTAGTACTCGCAGTAGTAGTACTCGCAGTAGTGGCACTCACAGTAGTAGTACTTCCAGTAGTAGTACTTCCAGTAGTAGTACTCGCAGTAGTAGTACTCGCAGTATTAGTACTCGCAGTATTAGTACTCGCAGTATTAGTACTCGCAGTAGTAGGACTCACAGTAATAGTACTTGCAGTAGTAGCACTCGTAGTAGTAGTACTTGCAGTAGTGGTACTAGTCGTACTCGCAGTAGTAGGGTATTCAGGCTTTAGAGTTGAACATTTAGTGTATTCAGTAGTAGTACCATAGTAGTAGTAGTGGTAGTAGTAGTAGCTGTTGTTGTAGTACTTCTAGACCATAGGTGAAGGGATCTGTCTTGTCTCCAGAATAGGGGACTCTTCTTGGTCCTGGTCCTGGTCTTGGTCCTGGTCCTGGTCTTGGTCCTGGTCTTGGTCCTGATCATCTGGGGAGCTCATGTTGTTGGCGTCCCCTAGTGGTTCATCCTGGAAACACAGTGGATGAAATAAACTTTCTTAAAAACACGTTTTGAAAATAAATCAGACACTGGATTGTAGGGGTGTAAAGATTAACCGATTTAGATCGGTTATCGGTCTATGACCTCTGCGATCCGAGTGTACTGCTCAACGGAGCCCGGATCGGTCCAAATGCACAACGAAAGGTCCGATGCACCGGATTTACGGCCAAGAATCGGTTTGCTAGCTCCTGAGCGGTCTCTCTCATGGCGCAGAAGCCGCTCTGTCTCTGCGTTCTTTAGCGAACGGTGGGTGGTTCACTTACCTGGGGTTGAAGCTTATTGGCTGGTTAACTGCTAATGATGCGAGCGGCGCGGGCTGTATGCGGAAGCGAACACAAAATGGTTTCCCGCCGCTGACGTCGTGTCTCGTCAGGAGATCTACGCTACCGGTAAGCTAAGCTGTTTCCATTTATTGAGCTGTTGTTTAAGTTAATTTGGTGCACTGCCGCTATTTATGTACAGGGGGTCCTCGGGTTACGACGGTCTCGACTTACGACGTTTCGTGGTTACGAACGCGCCCCCATTAAAAAATATATATATATATTACACGTCATTCCGTCTTACGCGGTTTAGCGTGGTAAGCGACGTAAACAAACGCGAACGGCGCACGGCGGAAGAATACGCTCTGTTGTGGTTGTAGGGCGGAGAAGACGGCCTCGTGTGCGTGCCCAATGTGGGCGGAAGTACCTGATGTGGGCTCTGATCTGCTCCTATGAAAGCGACAGTGATAACCAAGCAGCGTAGTGGTCTAATTATTGAGATGGAAAGGTTATTGGTGCTTTGGTTGGAAGATCAAAGTCAAAATCCGACTTACGACGAAATTCGGGTTACGACGCGTCTTAAGAATGGATCAACGTCGTAACCCGAGGACCCCCTGTACATGGTTCATATGCATGGTTATCTTTTGTGCCAGTGTTGTGTCGCGGTGATAAAACTTTCACTGTTGGTCTGATGTTTCACTGAGCTCAGTAGTCTCCATGGCAGCTACAGACCATAACAATTGTATGATACTAGCATTTTTATTGTCACGGTTAGTGGATTGGGTGATTTATTTAGACAACATTCATGTATTGGCAATGTATATTTGATTTGGGCTAAAATTGTTTTGGCTAATTTACTTTTTTGTGAAAATACAATGTATAATCAGAATTGGTGCATTTCTGTATTTCCTTATGATTTGTGTGTATAGAAATGTACTTCACACACACACAGATGATTTTTGTCTTGAGACTGAAGAAATGTTATGAGATGGAGAGAAAGTATTAGTTATTCAGTGTTAAGAGCTTTCTCTGATTTATGAATTACAGGCATAAAAAAGACATGTTGGATTTAACATTCTAGTGTTTTCTATAACTGCCTAGTAATATCTATCTTCTTGTCAGTGATATGTTACACTTTTACAGTTACTGAAACTCATGAGTGACTGATGCACTAATTACTAACTAATTCTGATTCATTCTGATTTTTTACTTTAATAGGCAACTTGCTTGTTTTATAAGGTCTTTTATTTTTGAAATCTAACCTTATTGTTTTGTGTTGCTTGAGGGAAGGAATGTGTTGTATTTTAAGTATGAGCAGAGTTTTGCAAACCGGATTACCAGTTTTTCAGTAGGCCTGGTGTATTGTCTGTTGGACACTAAATAAACAAAAGGATACTATTTTGAAATTTCATTTCTGTTTCTCTCCTTTTCTTCTCAATAACTTTAAAGCACTTGGGAGTAAAGTTGTCAATTTGTATTGAATCGAAATTAACCGAACCGGATCGGATCAAATTGTATCGGATCGTTTACTAATTTTATGAATCGTCCCTGAATCGAATCGTAGCCTGTGAATCGAGATTTGAATCGAACCGTTTTGTGAGTGAAAGATTCACACCCCTACTGGATTGTGTAACTTTTCTGCTGGAGGTTCGGTGAAACACTTGCTCCATGGAGATGTTATCGCTTTGTCTGGAATGTTCCACAGTGTGGCATTAAACCAAAAAGTTCCAGGTCAGATCTGTGGAGAGGCGTGTCTGTTTTTCTAGGTATTTTTGAGCTCTAAATCCACCTGTGATTGACGAAATGTAAAGTAGAGCTGTTTAAAGTCACACTGTGGAACATTCCAGGCAGAGCAATGACGTATCCATAGAAACAAGCAGGTGATGGACCCTCCAACCAAAAAGTTACACAGTGCAGCTTTAAAATGAGACCGTACCGTGACCCAGGGGTGGGACAGGACCTCCTCAGCCGTGAACCGAGCATCGACGTTCACCTGCAGCATCTGACTGATCAGCATCTACAAAACGCACAAACAAACACACAAAAACACACACACACACACAAACAAACAAACATACAAACAAACACAGACACGTAAGAAACAGATTTACTTAAAGCAAGTCCTAAACCAGGACTACATCTGTGTTACATCGTATACACTGGTCCCTCGCTCTATCGCGGTTCACTTTTCGCTGTTTCGGATTTTTTTTTTATTTCATTTTTTTTTTATAGTGCATCAACATTGTGTTGTGCGTCCTGATTGTCTTCTCCTCCGTGTCTCCTGTACAGTACAGAATGTGTTCAGTTTGACACATTTATATAGATGTTATAGAGGGGGGACCCGGGGGGGGGCTCCGGGGGGAGGGGGACCCGGGGGGGCTCCGGGAGTCCCGCTGGATGCACGAGGAGCCGAGACATGAGTCACTGGATCTGTAGGAAGCGGCTCTTTTTGGGCTGAAGCCAGTGCTGAGTCTGTCCCTGGTCTTTGCATCCTTCCTCATGCTCCACGGCTCACGGAGAAGGACGCACTGGGGCTGAAAGTGGGTGGCCCCGGAGCGGCTCAGACTGCTTCTCATTCAAACACAGTGTGAGCACAGAGGGAGGATCAGGACGCACCGCGCTCATCCAACGGCACTGCCACGTCTTGGGACACGATGCGCATTAACCTCCCGGAGAAGTGTGCGCGCGGACACGTGCACCTGCTCATCCTGGTCAAATCCGTGATAGAGCAGCAGGACCGGGGCGAGGCGGTGCGTCTCACCTGGGGCCGCGAGTACGAGACCGAGGCCGGCAGTGTCTGGTTTCTTCTTGGGACCGCGTCCATGGCTAACAACGCAGTCCAAGCCGTGAAGTGAACACGCACATCATAAACACAAACTTCGATATGAACATAAGAGCCGCATGAAACCAGGCAAAGAGCCGCATGCGGCTCGAGAGCGGCCCCGCAACCGCATGGCCGCGGTCCACCCACTGGGTGAAGAAACACGGTCGGCCTCGGTCTCGTACTCGCGGCCCCAGGTGGGACGCACCGCCTCGCCCCGGTCATGCTGCTCCATCACGGATTTGACCACGATGAGCAGGTGCACGTGTCCGCGCACACTTCTCCGGGAGGTTAATGCGCAGCGTGTCCCAAGACGTGGCGGTGGCGTTGGATGAGCGCGGTGCATCCTGATCCTCCCTCTGTGCTCACACTGTTTGAATGAGAAGCAGTCCTGTACTCTATTGAAATCTTCCATAAATCAAGTGTACATATAAAGAGAATTATAAAAAGAAAAACGTTTAATAAAATGTCAAAAAACTCTTCAGCTAAATGTGTTTTGCCAAAGCAAAGGGTGGCTGATTCCAGGATTGGGTTATAAAACATAAAAAAGGTTAGTAGAGCTATTTAACTTTTCTTTACGACATAATTCCATGTACTTCATATATTTGAGGTGTGTGTAAACCCTGAATGAGAGCGACTCTTGGTGTTTTTAAAAACGAGAAGGACCTTGGCCTGGAGGCTGATGTTGTCCCAGTCTGGAGACGGAAACTCCAACTTCCCCCTGAGGATCTGATCGAACAGCTCCTCCTGCACGTTATTCTCACTGAAACACAACAAGAGCACGGGGTTCAACAACTGTACCACAACATCACACAACTGTACCACAACATCACACAACTGTACCACAACATCATACAACTGTACCGCAACATCACACAACTGTACCGCAACATCATACAACTGTACGGCAACATCACACAACTGTACGACAACATCACACAACTGTACGACAACATCACACAACTGTACGACAACATCACACAACTGTACGACAACATCATACAACTGTACGACAACATCACACAACTGTACGACAACATCACACAACTGTACCACAACATTACACAACTGTACCACAACATCACACAACTGTACGACAACATCACACAACTGTACCACAACATCACACAACTGTACCACAACATCACACAACTGTACGACAACATCACACAACTGTACCACAACATCACACAACTGTACGACAACATCACACAACTGTACGACAACATCACACAACTGTACAACATCACACAACTGTACGACAACATCACACAGCTGTACCACAACATCACACAACTGTACCACAACATCACACAACTGTAGGACAACATCACACAACTGTACGACAACATCATACAACTGTACCACAACATCACACAACTGTAGGACAACATCACACAACTGTAGGACAACATCACACAACTGTAGGACAACATCACACAACTGTACGACATCACACAACTGTACCACAACATCACACAACTGTACGACAACATCACACAACTGTACGACAACATCACACAACTGTACGACAACATCACACATCTGTACCACAACATCACACAACTGTACCACAACATCATACAACTGTACCACAACATCACACAACTGTACCACAACATCACACAACTGTACCACAACATCACACAACTGTACCACAACATCATACAACTGTACCACAACATCACACAACTGTACCACAACATCATACAACTGTACGACAACATCACACAACTGTACCACAACATCATACAACTGTACCACAACATCACACAACTGTACCACAACATCATACAACTGTACCGCAACATCACACAACTGTACAACATCACACAACTGTACGACAACATCACACAACTGTACCACAACATCATACAACTGTACCGCAACATCACACAACTGTACCGCAACATCATACAACTGTACGGCAACATCACACAACTGTACGACAACATCACACAACTGTACGACAACATCACACAACTGTACGACAACATCACACAACTGTACGACAACATCACACAACTGTACGACAACATCATACAACTGTACGACAACATCACACAACTGTACCACAACATCATACAACTGTACCACATCATACAACTGTACCACAACATCATACAACTGTACCACATCATACAACTGTACCACAACATCACACAACTGTACGACAACATCACACAACTGTACCACGACATCACACAACTGTACCACAACATCATACAACTGTACGACAACATCACACAACTGTACGACAACATCACACAACTGTACGACAACATCACACAACTGTACGACAACATCACACAACTGTACGACAACATCATACAACTGTACCACAACATCACACAACTGTACCACAACATCACACAACTGTACCACAACATCACACAACTGTACCACATCATACAACTGTACGACAACAGATAATACTCCCTACAACTGTACGACAACAGATAATACTCCCTACAACTGTTTTATCTGTTGTCGTACAGTTGTAGGGAGTATTATCTGTTGTCGTACAGTTGTAGGAGTATCATCTGTTGTCGTACAGTTGTAGGAGTATCATCTGTTGTCGTACAGTTGTAGGAGTATCATCTGTTGTCGTACAGTTGTAGGAGTTTTATCTGTTGTCGTACAGTTGTAGGAGTTTTATCTGTTGTCGTACAGTTGTAGGGAGTATTATCTGTTGTCGTACAGTTGTAGGAGTATCATCTGTTGTCGTACAGTTGTAGGAGTTTTATCTGTTGTCGTACAGTTGTAGGAGTTTTATCTGTTGTCGTACAGTTGTAGGGAGTATTGTAGGAGTATTATCTGTTGTCGTACAGTTGTAGGAGTTTTATCTGTTGTCGTACAGTTGTAGGAGTATTATCTGTTGTCGTACAGTTGTAGGAGTTTTATCTGTTGTCGTACAGTTGTAGGAGTATTATCTGTTGTCGTACAGTTGTAGGAGTTTTATCTGTTGTCGTACAGTTGTAGGAGTATTATCTGTTGTCGTACAGTTGTAGGGAGTATTATCTGTTGTCGTACAGTTGTAGGAGTATTATCTGTTGTCGTACAGTTGTAGGAGTATTGTCTGTTGTCGTACAGTTGTAGGAGTATTATCTGTTGTCGTACAGTTGTAGGAGTATTGTCTGTTGTCGTACAGTTGTAGGGAGTATTATCTGTTGTCGTACAGTTGTAGGAGTATTGACTAAACAAAGAGGGTTTTTAATTTCATTGTGGGATCAGAATCGGTATCGAGTCTGTTCCTTAAACTGTAGTATCAGATCAGTATTTTTCAGCATCTTAAAATCCAATATTGTGATTATTTTGGTTTCATTTGATTTAATCTTATGAATCTGACCTTCTGAACGGAGGAAACCCACACAGGAGGATGTAGGTGATGACGCCGGCCGCCCAGATGTCCACCTTCAGTCCATAACTGAGGAGAAATAATGAAACGTTTAAAAGCTCCGATATCACAAAAAACTGACTCCTGTGAGGTTTAAGTCATGTTCTGATGATGATCTCCTTAAAACAGAGCTGGAGTTGTGTTTGTTTCATTCTCATGTTTGAGGAACTCTTTATTATTCGTCTGTAACATCTCCAAAGCTCCAAACGCTCTGTTCCACCTCGTGATGTCATCAAGTGGGAGTTTAACAGTTTGAACAGCTCCTTTTACCTTTAGTTCAGTCGAGATCGGCGACTCCAGGACTGAAATGATCCAAATGATTCTAGTGAAGGTGTGTGGAGTTTAAAAACACAGTGGAGCACTTCCTGTATTACTATGGAAAATAATTTATTCCATTAGATTTTTAATTTTAAAGGAAAAGTAACGTTTTCTTTACAATTTGAGCCTTATTTCGGTAATAAAACAAGTTGTTTTACTCACCCATATCACTTTGGTGTCATATGGAGCATTTCCGGAGATGTTTTAGATTAGCGTTAGGCTAACGCCGTTAGCCTAGCGCGACTTATAGCCATAGCTCGGGGCATTCCCCGAGCATGTAATATGCCCCATGCGGGCTCCAAATAACACAAACTTTAGCACTTTTCAAATCATAGAAGCTCAATGTCTTAGTCTACGATTTCGTTTGAATCAAAAGTGGCCTGTAATCCGAGATTTAGCCATAGTTTCGAGTAGATGAGGACGCCAGTGCGCATGCTCGGAGTGTGCTCTCAGCTCCCGGGACCCAAACATGGAACGCAAAGCTGTAAACTATGGATAAATCTCGGATTACAGGCCACTTTTGATTCAAACGAAATCGTAGACTAAAGACATCAAGCTTCAATGATTTGAAAAGTGCTAAAGTTTGTGCTATTTGGAGCCCGCACGGGGCATATTACATGCTTGGGGAATATATTATATGCCCCAAGCTATGGCTAGAAGTAGCGCTAGGCTAACGGCGTTAGCCTAACGCTAATCTAAAACAGCTCCGGAAATGCTCCATATGACACCAAAGTGATATGGGTGAGTAAAACAACTTGTTTTATTACCGAAATAAGGCTAAAATTGTAAAAAACATTACTTTTCCTTTAAAAAACGCTAAATTTCTCAGTTTGAATTTTTTAACTATCTTTAACTTATTTTTATTCTGAATTTTAGCTGCTTAAATTTGAAGTGTACATTTTCAAAGTGTTTCAAATTTTCAAAGTTTCAAATTTAATATTAAAAAAACATCTTTTAACACAAATTTAGCACAAATATTTTCAAATCCTCAAATTCAGCAGTCAAAATTCAGAGTAAAATTCGCAGCAAAGATCCCAGACGCCAAGGCAGAAGCAATCGATCCTGTGTGATTCGATCTTTAGTAACAAACAGGAAATGGTGCAGTGAAACGATCTGATTGGTCAGAATTTGCCTCATCAAAACCTCATCTCTGTGATTGGTTACGTGTAAACCCCGCCCACAGATGAGAACCATTAGGAAACAGCCTCTCTGAACTGTGGAAGATCATTTGTTTAATCAGATTTTGAATTTTTAATCCTGCTGAATTTCTCAATTTGAATTTTTTAAGTCTGAAAAAAGATGTTTGAATTATTTTTATTCTGAATTTGAGTTGCTGATACTTTAAGTGTACTTTTTTAATATGTTTCAAATCCAAAATTAAAAATTTCACCTTTTAAATATTCAGCATAATTATTTTCAAGTCCTCAAATTCAACAGTCAAAATTCAGAGTGTAAAATTTCACAGCAAAGATCCAAGACGCCAAGGCAGAAGCAATCGATCCTGTGTGAGTGAGGAGGACAGAGGCTGTTTCCTAATGGTTCTCATCTGTGGGCGGGGTTTACACTTACACAACCAATCAAAGAGACGAGGTTTTGATGAGGCGAATTCTGACCAATCAGATCGCTTCACTGCACCATTTCCTGTTTGTTACAGATTCTCGTACCCGGTCTCGGCGATGATCTCCGGGGCGACGTACGTTGGCGTTCCGCAGACGGTGTACAGCGGCCCCTCCACCACCGTCGCCAAACCGAAGTCCCCGAGCTTCAGAGACTTGGTGCCGTCGGGATACTCGCACACCTGAGGACAAACTTCATATGAGTCTGGTCGGGCCCAGAGGCACAACAGCAAACGCCCCGGATACTGACACATTCCCTGGGGGCGTGATGCTAACTGTGGGCACTGCTCTGTCTGAAGCTTTTATTTTAACACAGACCAGAAAGTCCCGACTGATCTGAACTCCAACAGGCGAGAGGATCTGAGCCGTTAAACAAGTCCCCCAAAAAACCATGTCCCCGCTCTAGTGGACGCTCCAGGTACTGCAGCGCAATGCATTCTGGGAATTCAAACTGCCCGTGTTCTGGCAGGGCATCCGGCTTTCACAAAGGTCAGATTTTGTACGATTCTTTTCTATTTTCACAACATAAACTTTTTAAAATGTTTAAATTCTGAAAGGTCCAAACCAGGTCCAAACCAGGTCCAAACCTGGTCCAAACCATGTCTAAGCCAGGTCCAAACCAGGTCTAAACCAGGTCCAAACCAGGTCCAAACCAAGTCTAAACCAGGTCCAAACCAGGTCTAAACCAGGTCCAAACCAGGTCCAAACCAGGTCCAAACTAGGTCCAAACCAGGTCTAAACCAGGAATCCTAAAAGCTCCTAAAAGTGATCTTTGTCAGACTGAGCCTCGCCGCTCTGAGCCGCACGCTCTCTCTGATTGGTCCAAACGCTCCACGCCGTGCTCTGATTGGCCATTGAAAACAGGACGCCATCCTGGGTTCAGCTCCAGGTTTTAGTAGAGCGCTGTGACCTCACCAAAAATACGCACCGTAGGTACCGTATTTTCCGCACTATAAGGCGCACCGGATTATTGAAGGTGCACCACCTTCAATGACTGGCCTATTTTAAAACTGTTTTCATATATAAGGTCCACTGCATTATAAGGCGCGTAGAATAGAAGCTACAGTAGTGGTTGACTACGGTAGCCATGATTAACCAATATTGATCCATATACAGTGGTACCTCACCTTACGAAAGACTCTACATACGAAAAATCCAAGTTACGAAACGCCTTCACGTCAAATTTTGGTCTCTAGATACTAAAGAAAATTCAAGTTACGAAACGCGAAATCTCAAAAATTCAATTAATGCGCGCTCAGATGCACGCCCCAAAACGTAAATACACTTTATCAACACACACAGGGTTAGGTTCCAGAGGTGGCCCGCGGTGGGAGAGGTCCACGAGGTAGGACAACTTTGTATTTTGCAATTGTTCTACATGTTTTAGGGCTGTAAATGCCTCACCACACACATTCTACGCTTTTCTCAGACTGGAGTTGGGCTTTTCTTGCATTTCTCTCTCGTTTGAACACTCGAACTTTCATAGATTTTCAATGCAATGTGTTGATAGTGAAGCGTGGGGGGGGGCACGGCTCAATATAGCGCCGAACGCACGAGGGGAGCGGAGACACAGGATTACTATCAACAACACATCATCAGTAGGGTAAAACTAACCTGTCTCACGACGGTCTAAACCCAGCTCACGTTCCCTTAGTGAGTGAACAATCCAACGCTTGGTGAATTCTGCTTCACAATGATAGGAAGAGCCGACATCGAAGGATCAAAAAGCGACGTCAACACGGTGCAAGGGCGCGAGTACACCGGGACTGCAGGCGCGGGATGGAGCCGCGGTGCCCGGGACGTGCCTCCCCCTCGGGGCAGCGCGGCTCGGCCTGCCCGACCTGATCCGGTCCTGAGTTAGACCTGGTCTAGACCTGGTTTAGTTCTGGTCTAGACCTGGAAGTCACATAGAAGCAGAGCCCACCCTGAGCGAGACCCCGCGGTCTTTCCCGCCGATAGAGCACCTTTCTCGGCCTGTTAGCTCACAGTGTCGGCCCCCCGGCTCTGGAGGTCAGAGAGAACCAGAGCCCGCCCCGCCCCGCTCTTATTCCCGCTGAAAGAGCGTCTTTCTCGTCCTCTTAGCTCTAGCGCGGAACGCGCAAGGAGCGCAGAGACACGAGCAATGCGCTCCTCCAACGGCACTGCCATGTCCCGGGATAATCCTGGTTTAGTCCAGGTCCAGTCCAGGTTTAGACCTGGTTTAGTTCTGGTCTAGACCTGGTTTATTCCAATCAGGACGCAGAACACAAATGTTACACTACAAAAAAAAGTTACACTATAAAAAAAAACCTTGGAACGGATCAGGCCTTTTCCATTGAAATAGCTATTCAACTTACGAAAAATTCACGTTACGAAACCACTTCTGGAACTAATTAATTTCGTAAGGTGAGGTACCACTGTATAAGGCGCATCGGATTATAAGGCGCACTGTCGGCTTTTGAGAAAATTGAAGGCTTTTAGGTGGTTCTTATAGTGCGGAAAATACGGTAATTTTCTCCGGCTAAAGTCCAGATCAAGACTAGCAAGAAGATCACTGAGGTGGGTCCCCGGACTCCAGGCGCTCCCTACAAAATCTGACCTTTGTGAATGCCGGATGCCCCGTGAGAACACGGGCAGTTTGAATTCCCAGAATGCACCCAGAAACAGGGAGAACATGCAAACTCCACGACCCGGGGACTGAACCCGGGACCTTCTCGCTGTGAGGGGGTGAGGGTTTTCACTGCAAAGTATCAGTCCAGAGAAAAATATACAGAAATAATCACAAATACACCAGCCCCCGAGTGTGTATTTGTGTGTTTGTACCAGGAGGTTCTCAGGTTTGATGTCCCGGTGGACGATGTTCATCCTGTGCAGATACTTGACGGCTCCGGCGAGGTTGAAGACCATGGCGCTGGCGTCACGTTCGCTGTACTTTGTGGACGAGGTGATGGCGTCAAACAGGTCCCCGCCCTGAAACCAGACCAGAGGAAACCTGTCAGAAGAACGTACAGCAAGAACATACGGCAAGAATGCATGGAAAGAACGCACGCACAGCAAGAATGTACGGCAAGAATTCAAGGAAAGAACACACAGAAAGAACGCACGACAAGAATGCACGGAAAGAACGCAAGGAAAGAACACAAGGAAAGAACGCACGGAAAGAACGCACGGAAAGAACGCACGGAAAGAACGCAAGGAAAGAACGCACGGAAAGAATGCACGCACAGCAAGAATGTACGGCAAGAACACACGGAAAGAATGCATGGCAAGAGCGTACGGCAAGAATTCAAGGAAAGAACGCACGGAAAGAATGCACAGGAAGAACATACAGCAAGAACGTACGGCAAGAACGTATGGGAAGAATGTATGGCAAGAACACACGGAAAGAACGCACGGCAAGAATGCGCGAAAAAAACCCGCCAAAGGAACGCACAGCAAGGACGCACAGCAAGAATGTACGGCAAGAATGTATGGCAAGAACACACTGAAGAATGCACAGAAAGAACGCACGGCAAGAATGCATGGAAAGAATGCGCGAAAAAAAACTCGCCAATAGAACGCATGGAAAGAACGCACAGAAAGAATGTATGGGAAGAACGCACAGCAAGAACATACAGCAAGAACGCAACGCAAGAATGTACGGCAAGAACAAGACCGCGCGGCAAGAATTCACTGAATGTTCTTACACGTTTCCTTTATGTTCTTAATGTAAACGTTCTTGTTTCTTATTAAAGCCTCTTAAACTAAACCTTCACACGGACCTTGACCAGCTCCATGACCAGGAACAGCTGTGTGGAGGTCTCGTCCACCTCGATCAGCTGGATGATACTGGGGTGTCTGACCCTCCGCAGAACGGACACTTCGTTTTCAATCAGATGTTCCTGTAAAAACAGAAAGTCCACGACACAGTTTAAGCGATGTTCATTCAACAGGAGAGAGCTGAAAATCTTTAAACATCAGCAGAGCCTTTTAAAAACATCGAAAATGTGATACTAATCAATACTGAAACCAATATTGAAACTACATCCTCATTTTTCACAGGTATTGATACTGAAAAAGTCCCACTGACAGAAAGAAATGAACCTTTTCTGAAAAAACAGGACTAAACAAGGACTAAACAAGGACTAAGCGAGATCTAAACCAGGTCCAAACCAGGTCCAAACCAGGTCCAAACCAGGCCCAAACCAGGTCTAAACCAGGTCTAAACCAGGTCCAAACCAGGTCTAAACCAGGCCCAAACCAGGCCCAAACCAGGCCCAAACTAGGCCCAAACTAGGCCCAAACTAGGCCCAAACCAGGCCCAAACCAGGTCCAAACCAGGTCCAAACCAGGGATTCCACACATAAGGACACGTGGTAATAGAAAATAAAGTTCTTCCATTTAATGTGGAAAATCACAGGATTTTGTCTAAACAAAAAGGGTTTTTATTTTCTTTGTGGGATCATAATCAGTACCGAGTATCGAGTCTGTTCCTTAAATTTGTGTAAAAAATAATGTTCCGTACCTTCCCACTGCAGCGAGCCTTGTCGATGATCTTCAGAGCGTATTCCTGTCCTGTTGCCCTGGTAACGACAAACAAATAATTCAACGATTATTTATACTTTCATGTGGAGATGATCGCACTTCTCCTCACACTGAACCAACACTGCTGAGACATCGCGCTAGCGGTGTTCTACGTGTGGATTTATAGAATGTTCAGCGGTTACCGTGGCGACTCAGACCAGGACTAAACCAGGACTAAACCAGGACTAAACCAGGACTAAACTAGGACTAAACCAGGTATAAACCAGGTATAAACCAGAAATTAACCAGGACTAAACCAGAACTTAACCAGGACTAAACCAGGTCCAAACCAGGACTAAACCAGGTCTAAACCAGGACTAAACTCGGACTAAACCAGGTCCAAACTAGGACTAAACCAGCACTAAACTAAGACTAAACCAGGAAAGTAGGATTAACCAAGTCCAAACCAGGACCAAACCAGGTCTAAACCAGGTCCAAACTAGGGCTAAACCAGGACTAAACTAAGACTAAACCAGGAAAGTAGGATTAACCAAGTCCAAACCAGGACCAAACCAGGTCTAAACCAGGTCCAAACTAGGGCTAAACCAGGACTAAACCAGGTCCAAACTAGGTCTAAACCAGGTCTAAACTAGGACTAAACCAGGAAAGTAGGATTAACCAAGTCCAAACCAGGACCAAACCAGGTCTAAACCAGGTCCAAACTAGGGCTAAACCAGGACTAAACTAAGACTAAACCAGGAAAGTAGGATTAACCAAGTCCAAACCAGGACCAAACCAGGTCTAAACCAGGTCCAAACTAGGGCTAAACCAGGACTAAACCAGGTCCAAACTAGGTCTAAACCAGGTCCAAACTAGAACTAAACTCGGACTAAACCAGGTCCAAACTAGGACTAAACCAGCACTAAACTAAGACTAAACCAGGAAAGTAGGATTAACCAAGTCCAAACCAGGACCAAACCAGGTCTAAACCAGGTCCAAACTAGGGCTAAACCAGGACTAAACCAGGTCCAAACTAGGTCTAAACCAGGTCTAAACTAGGACTAAACCAGGACTAAACCAGGTCCAAACTAGAACTAAACCAGGTCTAAACTAGGACTAGGACTAAACCAGGACTAACCCAGGTCCAAACCAGGTCCAAACCAGGTCTAAACTAGGACTAAACTAGGTCTAAACCAGGTCTAAACTAGGACTAGGACTAAACCAGGACTAACCCAGGTCCAAACCAGGTCTAAACTAGGACTAAACTAGGTCTAAACCAGGTCTAAACTAGGACTAGGACTAAACCAGGACTAAATCAGGTCAAAAAACGTGTTAGCGAACACTGTCACAAAAAAAAGTTTTCGCGTAGTCTGGAAACTCACAAAAAAACAAAAATCAAAATGGATTTACAGGAGTCTGATCAGTCCGAGCGCTCGTGGTCCTAAAAGGTGAGAGTGAGCAGTGCCTACAGTTGGCGTCAAACGTGTTATTTTAACCGTACCTCTCCACGCACTCCTTCACCACGGCGAAGTTCCCGTCGCCGATCACTTTCCCCACTTTGTATTTGTCGTTTATCATAGACGAGGAGATCAACAGGTTTCCGTTCACTGAAAACAAAATCACACAAAAACACCGTTCACTTTGTGCCGTCGTTCCCTTTTTTGGAGGGTCCGTCACCTGCTTGTTTCTATGGATACGTCACTGCTCTGCCTGGAATGTTCCGCAGTGTGACTTTAAACAGCTCTACTTTACATTTATTCAGTCATAGGTGGATTTAGAGCTCAGAAATACAGAGAAAAACTGACTGTGAGCGGGGTCGCCTCTCCACAGATCTGATCTGGAACCCGGTCTGGATTTGGTCTCCATGGAGATAGAAAGGTTTAATGCCAGACTGTGGAACATTCCAGACAAAGCAGTGATATCTCCAGGGACAAAAATGTTCGACGAGCCCTCACCCTAAACCAGGTCCAAAGTTTGGACGTGGTTTAATCCTAGTTTGGACTCCAAACTAGGATTAAACCACGTCTAAACTAGCACTAAACCAGGTCTAAGCCAGGACTAAACCAGGATTAAACCAGGTCTAAACTAGCACTAAACCAGGATTAAACCAGGTCTAAACTAGGACTAAACCAGGTCCAAACCAAGACTAAACCAGGACTAAGCCAGGTCCAAACTAGGACTAAACCAGGTCTAATTACATGACTAAACCAGGTCTACACTAGGACTAAACCAGGTCTAATTACATGACTAAACCAGGTCTACACTAGGACTAAACCAGGTCTAATTACATGACTAAACCAGGTCTACACTAGGACTAAACCAGGTCTAATTACATGACTAAACCAGGTCTACACTAGGACTAAACCAGGTCTAATTACATGACTAAACCAGGTCTAATTACAGGACTAAACCAGGTCTAATTACAGGACTAAACCAGGTCTAATTACAGGACTAAACCAGGTCTAATTACAGGACTAAACCAGGTCTAATTACAGGACTAAACCAGGTCCAAACTAGGACTAAACCAGGTCCAAACCAAGACTAAACCAGGACTAAACCAGGTCCAAACTAGGACTAAACCAGGTCTAATTACAGGACTAAACCAGGTCTAAACTAGGACTAAACCAGGTCTAAGCCAGGACTAAGACAGGTCCAAATTAGGACTAAACCAGGTCCAAACCAGGACTAAACCAGGTCTAAACCAGGACTAAACCAGGACTAAAGTAGAACTAAACCAGGACTACACACTTCTGGTGATTTGAACATTATTTACAGAAGTTATAAGTGTTTCATTTTCTTAAGAATGATCATAAGGAATATACCGATCCAATACTGGCATCTGATATCGGCCTCCAAATATCGATTCCACCAATATCCTGGTTGAACTGATGTTTAACCAGAATGTTTCACAAAGTTTGAAAGAATTTTTATTTATAGAAAGCAGTTCTGTAGTTACTTCAGGGATACAGAACAGTTAGATCAGTTTTTGTTTTGATTATTATTACTTGTCTCCACACTGGCATCGGTTAATATCAGGTATTGGTAGATACTTCAAACTGCAGTATTGGAACGGGTATCAGAAGTGGAAAAGCTGGATTAAATATCATTGTGAATAATAATAATAATATTCAAACCTTCAGCGTCGTCTTCTGGCTGCTCGGCGTCTCCGTTCACGTCGGTGGAGGAGGAACGTCGAGGAGAGAGCTGTAAAGTCAAAAACACTTCGGTAAATATTTACAATCGAATTTTCACGAGAACCAGACAAGATTTTGAAATAATTTACAACATTCAGATCAATTCATAGTTTTTCAGGCAGGTTTTGGGATCAGGATGGCAGCGTCACATCGACCAGCCGAGGAGTCTCATAAATGTATTTTCAGCAGTTGGAATTATCGATTAACAGTTTAGCAGGTTTACAATTATGACGCTTATAAACCAGGACTAAACCAGGACAAAACCAGGACTAAACTAGGACTAAACCAGGTCTAAAACAGGACTAAACCAGGACTAAACCAGGTCTAAAACAGGACTAAACCAGGACTAAACCAGGACTAAACTAGGACTAAACCAGGTCTAAAACAGGACTAAACCAGGACTAAACCAGGACTAAACCAGGACTAAAACCAGGACTAAAACCAGGACTAAAACCAGGACTAAACTAGGACTAAACTAGGACTAAACCAGGTCTAAAACAGGACTAAACCAGGACTAAACCAGGACTAAACCAGGACTAAAACCAGGACTAAACCAGGACTAAAGCAGGACTAAAGCAGGACTAAAGCAGGACTAAAACCAGCACTAAACCGGGACTAAAACAGGACTAAAACCAGGACTAAACCAGGACTAAAACCAGGACTAAACCCAGGACTAAAACAGGACTAAAACAGGACTAAACCTTGCCTGGTTTACCCCAGACCATATCACAGTGATATATGGTCTGGGAGCACCTACTGAATATCTCGTAGCAGAGGTGTGGTTTACGATCGCCAACGGCCGTTTATTGGGCGTTACGAATGTCTATCATTTGGCGTATACGTAGCCCAGAGCCAATCATGTCAGTTGTCAGTTCAAACTACAAGTTTCCGTTTGTCACGTAGTGCGCTTCACCGTCTTTCCACCCCTCCCCGCTCTCTGATTGGCTCCCAGAATCAGGAGAGCACGCTTAGCCTCATTGCCAGGCTGTCTTTCAGATCAGAACGAACGAAAGCAGCCTGGGATTTCCCAGGTTAGACTAAACCAGGACTAAAACAGGTCTAAACCAGGTCTGACCCGTTTTCATGCCTGATGTTCTACGTCAGTGTTTCCCAATCAGTGGTACAAGTACCCCTAGGGGTACGCAAGCACACTGCAGGGGGTACTCGGCAGTGTCGCTGCTAGGCACAGGGGGAGATTTTTTTTTAAATTTTTAAAATTCTAATTTGAGTAAATTTGAGTTAAAGAAAAGAGAGAAAATGCCTGAGAATTAAATTTTCAAATTAAGGAGAGGAAATAAAATGATTTTCATTTAATAATCGGTTGTGTCACGTTCTACTTTTGGAGAATTATCAACACGTATGAGTGAGGGGGAACTCGAGGTACGACAAAAAGGCTCAGGGGTACACAAGACAAAAAAGGTTGGGAAACACTGTTCTACGTTACTTTTAGTGAACTGTTGTCTGTTTAGCTGATGTTATCGTTTTCATCGAACTTTCCTGTATAAACGAGCTAGTTTTGTTGTCGAGCTGAGGTACCCGATAATCCTTGACATGGCGAGGGACGATGACGCAAACGGGAATCGAGTGGCGTCCCATTTCTTAAGGGAACATTTGTACCCTGAGCCCTCTCAGGTCGGTATCGAGGGGCAAGACAAAGACATAGATAAAGGGGAAGGGGTAAAACAGAGGAATGGGACGCAGACTTCGTCTTTTAGCTTCAGCTGCTCAAAGAAGCCCAACGTTCCAGAGCCTGAGGGAAACGTGAGCCCAAAACACACAGGATCAAATCCCGCAGGAAAACTAAACTAAACTAAAATCCACTTTATAAATAATTCCGACCTTGATGCTGCGTCGCGATCCAGGGCTGGTGGGGGAGGGACTGCTCCTGGTCTTGGCACTGGGCTGCGTCTCGTTCACTGCAACACAAAAACAAAAGCTCTTCAAAACCTGTGCATTCAGTAAAGTTTCACTGCGGAACTTTTCCTGCGGATAGCGTCGCTTTGTCTGGAATGTCCCACAGTACGGCATTAATCTCGGCATTCCTTCAGTTACACACAGGCGGTTGGTTTTGCTGCTCAAAAACACCTTGAAAAACATGATTTAGATTAGACAGATTTAGACAGTTTAATGCCATACTGCGGGACATGCCATGCAAAACAATCACCATGGAGACGAGCCGGTGACTGAGCTCCACCAGAAAAGTTACACAGTGCAGCTTTAATCATTCATCTGCCTTTCTTAGATGCTTTTTTGTGCTAAAATAAAGAAGTATAGTGAAACCTGCTCCGGGAGACTTGGTCCGGGACAGTCCTCTAGGGGGCGCTCTGTTGGACGTCAGACCTGAGCCGCTCGGGATTCTGGGAGTTTTCTGAGATGCGGCGGGACGAGGCGTCTTCACTTTACTCTCTGGACAAAATAAAGAGAAGATTTTTAGAAACATTCAATCCAAAATCTCCTGCCTTCTCTCTCCTTCTACAGGCGTTGCCATGGCGACTGGACAGGTTTTTATTGTATTTTGATGTTTACAACTTTTCATTGGTTTAAGCTTCCTAAGTTTATAATATTTTGCTTTAAATGATCAAAATGATTCTAGTGAAGGTGTGTGGAGTTTAAAAACACAGTGGAGCACTTCCTGTATCACCACATGATGACATCACAAGGTGGAACAGAGTGTTTTCAGTGTGAGAGAAGAACAACAGAGAAAAACAGCACTAAAGCAGGACTAAACCAGGACTAAAATGGGACTAAAAGAGGACTAAAAGGAATAAACCAGGACTAAAAGAGGACTAAATCAGGACTAAACCAGGACTAAACCAGGACGAAACCAGGACTAAACCAGGACTAATGCAGGACTAAAGCAGGACTAAAAGAAGACTAAAACGGGTCTAAAACGGGACTAGACCAGGACTAAAAGAGGACTAAAACGGGTCTAAAACAAGACTAAACCAGGACTAAACCAGGACTAAAAGAGGACTAAACCAGGACTAAAAGAGGACTAAACCAGGACTAAATCAGGACTAAACCAGGACTAAAGCAGGACTAAAGCAGGACTAAAACGGGTCTAAAAACGGGACTAGACCAGGACTAAAACGGGTCTAAAACGGGACTAAACCAGGACTAAAACGGGTCTAAAACGGGACTAAACCGGGACTAAACCGGGACTAAACCAGGACTAAACCAGGACTAAACCAGGACTAAAAAAAAGACTAAACCAGGACTAAAAGAGGACTAAACCAGGTCTAAAACGGGACTAAAAGAGGACTAAACCAGGACTAAAAGAGGGCTAAACCAGGACTAAAAGAAGACTAAACCAGGACTAAAAGAGGACTAAACCAGGTCTAAAACGGGACTAAAAGAGGACTAAACCAGGACTAAAAGAGGACTAAACCAGGACTAAAAGAGGACTAAACCAGGTCTAAAACGGGACTAAAAGAGGATTAAAAGAGGACTAAACCAGGACTAAAAGAGGACTGGTTGTTACAGGTGGTTTTAGAGCTCAAAAATCCCTTGAAAAACAAAAACGGACATTGTGACTGTGAGTGGGGTCGCCTCTCCACAGACCTGACCTGTGACTTGGTCTGGTTTGCTCTCCTAGAATGTTTAACGCCATAGAAAAGTTACACAAAGCAGCTTTAAGTATGGTGTTTCACCGTTGACAAATGCTGGGGTTTTTCCACTGTGCGTCAGGGCGAAGTCGTCTTGGGCGTATCGGAACTTCTCGGCTCCACAGGCCATGAACACGTCGTCGTCACCGAAGAAGTCCTGCAGACACGTCAGCTACAAAAGACAAAACAAAACGGTTTAAGACAGTTTAGAAAAGAAAAACGCGTCCAAACAAAAGTATAACACGACTTAACACTCAGAAGAGTCAGTTTGGCGTTTACAGGACCTTTAAGTTGAGAGTTTAAATGAGAAAAAGCAAAAAGTAGAAAAGTTTTGTTTTGTTTTTACCTCTAAAACCACCTGTGATTGAATAAATGTAAAGTAGAGCCGTTTAAAGTCACACTGTGGAACATTCCAGGCAGAGCAGTGACGTATGTCTTTTAGCCCTGGATTAGTCCTGATTTAGTTCTGCTTTAGTTCCGGTTTAGCCCCATTTTAGCCCCGTTTTAGTCCTGTTCTAGTCCTGGTTTAGTCCTGGTTTAGTCCTCTTCTAGTCCTGGTTTAGTTCTGGTTTAGTCCTGGTTTAGTCCTAGTTTAAGACCTGGCTTAGTCCTGGTTTAGTCCTAGATTAAGACCTGGTTTAATCCTGTTTTAGTCCTCTTTTAGTCCTGTTTTAGCTCTGTTTTAGCCCTGGTTTATCCCTGTTTTAGCCCTGGTTTAGCCCTGGTTTAGCTCTGTCTTAGCTCTGTTTTAGCCCTTTTGTAGCCTTGTTTTAGCTCTGTTTTAGTCCTGTTTTAGCTCTGTTTTAGCCCTGTTTTAGCCCTGTTTTAGCCCTGTTTTAGCCCTGTTTTAGCCCTGTTTTAGCCCTGTTTTAGCCCTGTTTTAGCCCTGTTTTAGCTCTGTTTTAGCTCTGTTTTATCCCTGTTTTAGCTCTGTTTTAGCCCTGTTTTAGCCCTGTTTTAGCTCTGTTTTAGCCCTGGTTTAGTCCTGGTTTATCCCTGTTTTAGCCCTTTTGTAGCCCTGTTTTAGCTCTGTTTTAGCCCTGTTTTAGTCCTGTTTAAGCTCTGTTTTTGTCCTGTTTTAGCCCTGTTTTTGTCCTGCTTTAGCCCTGTTTTTGTCCTGCTTTAGCCCTGTTTTAGCTCTGTTTTAGCCTTGTTTTAGCCCTGTTTTAGCTCTGTTTTAGTCCTGTTTTAGCTCTGTTTTAGCCGTTTTAGCTCAGTTTTAGCCCTGTTTTATCCCTGTTTTAGTCCTGTTTTATCCCTGTTTTAGTCCTGTTTTATCTCTGTATTAACCCTGTTTTAGCTTTGTTTTATCCCTGTTTTATCCCTGTTTTAGCCCTGTTTTAGCTCTGTTTTATCCCTGTTTTAGCTGTTTTAGCCCTGTTTTAGCTCTGTTTTAGCCCTGTTTTAGCTCTGTTTTAGCTCTGTTTTAGCTCTGTTTTAGCCCTGTTTTAGCCCTGTTTTAGCCCTGTTTTAGCCCTGTTTTAGTCCTGTTTTAGCTCTGTTTTAGCTCTGTTTTAGCTGTTTTATCCCTGTTTTATCCCCGTTTTATCCCCGTTTTAGTCCTGGTTTAGTCCTGGTTTAGTCCTGGTTTAGTCCTGGTTTAGTCCTGGTTTAGTCCTGGTTTAGCCCCATTTTAGTCCTGGTTTAGTCCTGGTTTAGTCCGGTTTTAGTCCGGTTTTAGTCCTGGTTTAGTCCGGTTTTAGTCCTGGTTTAGTCCGGTTTTAGTCCTGGTTTTAGTGCTGGTTTAGTCCGGTTTTAGTGCTGGTTAAGTCCGGTTTTAGTCCTGGTTTAGCCTAAAACCACCTGTGACTGAATAAAAGTAGAGCTGTTTAATGACACACTGTGCAACATTTTAAGCAGAGGAGTGACGTCTCCATAGAAACGAGCAGGTGAAAAGCTTTTCCACAGTGCAGCTTTTATAACCGTCATTGTCCCTCGTCTCACCTGTTTCCCGTCCAGCGTGTAGAGCTTCTTCACGGCGCCGGAGTCCAGTTTGATGGCCTCGGTGATGTCGGCGAGGACCTGGTCGAACGAATGCGCCGTTTTCTTGTTGAGCAGAATCCGGACGGCCTTCCGGGGCTTCACGCCGCTGCGGATCACCGTCACCAGTTTGGGTTTGATGTAGTCCTTGCTCTCCCTGCCCTCCCTGCCCTCTCTGCCCTCCGAGGAGCGCTCCTTGGGGCCGTGGGCGGGGGCGTGGGCGGAGGCTCCCGTGGACTGAGTCTGGGACCTGATGGAGGCAGAAGATCCGGCGCCGGGTTTCCAGCTGGGGACGGAGATCTTGGTGTAGTCGACTTTACGGTACGGTTCGTTAGAGGCGCAGACGTAGCACTCGCCTGGAGGAAAAAAACAAAACATGAAAAGAAGAAGAGGAGTAAACGACAAAACTGAACTGTAGGTCCACCAGAAGGAATACAGCACCTCCTCCTTCTCCTTCTCTCCTCCTTTCTCTCCTCCTCCCCCTTCTCTCTCCTCCTCGTCCTTCTCTCTCCTCCTCCTCCTCTCTCCTTCTCTCCTCCTTCTCTTCTCCTTCTCTCCTCTTCCTTCTCTCTCCTCCTCCTTCTCTCATTCTCTCTCCTCATCTCTCTCTCTCTCCTCCCACTCTCTCCTGCCTCTCTTTCTCCTCCTCCTCTCTCACTCTTCTCTCCTCCTCCTCCTCCTCCTTCTCTCTCCTTCTCTCCTCCTTCTCTTCTCCTCCTCCTTTCTCCTCCTTCTCTCCTCCTTCTCTCCTCCTCCTCTCTCCTCCTCCTCCTCCTCTCCTTCTCTCTCCTCCTCCTCCTCCTCTCTCCTCCCACTCTCTCCTGCCTCTCTTTCTCCTCCTCCTCTCTCACTCTTCCCTCCTCCTTCTCTCTCACCTCTTCCCTCCTCATCCTTCTCCTTCCATCCTCCTTCTCTCTCTTCCCTCTACAATCATTTTTCCTCCCTCTCTCTGTTTCCTCCCTCTCTGTGTCCTCCCTTCCTCTCCTCCTACATTTGTGTAACTTCTCTCCATCAAACACCTTTCTCCAAGCCAGACCCAGTTCCAGGTCAGATCTGTGGAGAGGCGACGCCGCTCACAGTCAGAATGTCTGTCTGTTTGTTTTCTCTTGGTGTTTTTGAGCTCTAAAACCACCTATGATTTAATAAACGTAAAGTAGAGCTTTTGTCACACTGCGGAACATTCCAGGCAAAGCAGTGACGTATCCATAGAAACGAGCAGGTGATGGGGCTCTCCGTCAGAAAAGTTACACAGTGCAGCTTTAACAGTCCTGATCTTGTTGAAACAGAAACTCACGGAGTTTCATGACGTTCCTTCAGTCCGCGGTCCCTGAAAGTCTCGTCTCTGTCCGTCTCCTTCATTATTTACGCGAGCACATTAACGGCAGGATTATGATCACGGATCAATACAGAACTAAAACACTAGAGTGGGTCTGAGTATTAGAACATAAAGTGTTCTGTAGAGCCCGTTTGTGCTTGTTGTTTCCTGACCATCGCTGTTTTAGTCCTGTTTTAGTCCTGGTTTAGTCCCAGTTTAGACCTGGTTTAGACCTGGTTTAGTCCCAGTTTAGACCTGGTTTAGTCCCAGTTTAGACCTGGTCTAGTCCTGGTTTAGAACTGGTTTAGTCCCAGTTTAGTCCTGGTTTAGTCCCAGTTTAGATCTGGTTTAGTCCCAGTTTAGACCTGGTTTAGTCCCAATTTAGACCTGGTTTAGAACTGGTTTAGTCCCAGTTTAGTCCTGGTTTAGTCCCAGTTTAGACCTGGTTTATTCCCAGTTTAGATCTGGTTTAGTCCCAGTTTAGACCTGGTTTAGTCCCAATTTAGACCTGGTTTAGAACTGGTTTAGTCCCAGTTTAGTCCTGGTTTAGTCCCAGTTTAGACCTGGTTTATTCCCAGTTTAGACCTGGTTTAGTCCCAGTTTAGACCTGGTTTAGACCCGGTTTAGACCTGGTCTAGTCCTGGTTTAGTCCCAGTTTAGACCTGGTTTAGTCCTGGTTTAGTCCCAGTTTAGACCTGGTTTAGAACTGGTTTAGTCCCAGTTTAGACCTGGATTATTCCCAGTTTAGACCTGGTTTAGTCCCAGTTTAGACCTGGTTTAGTCCCAGTTTAGACCTGGTTATACCCGGTTTAGACCTGGTCTAGTCCTGGTTTAGAACTGGTTTGTCCCAGTTTAGTCCTGGTTTATTCCCAGTTTAGACCTGGTTTATTCCCAGTTTAGACCTGGTTTAGTCCCAGTTTAGACCTGGTTTAGACCCGGTTTAGACCTGGTCTAATGCTGGTTTAGAACTGGTTTAGTCCTGGTTTAGTCCCAGTTTAGTCCTGGTTTAATCCCAGTTTAGACCTGGTTTTTGTCCCCAAAAAATTCTGTTTTTGAGGAGGAACATTAGAACACGACTCACAGGAGTCAGTTTTGTGTAGCTCACCTTCCACCAGCTCGTCCATGGAGGTGATCTTCTTGCTTCCGTCGATGGTGTAGATGTTCCTCACTCCTTGGGGCAGGTGCAGATTATCGGACAAAGACTTGGTCAGCTCCATCAGCAGCGCGTCGTAGGATCTGAACCTGTCCGACGACACCGCGTACACCAGCCCTTTGAAATACCGGTCCCCGTTGCGGTAGAAGCGCACTTTTTTGGCGCGTTTCTCCGACGTGAGCGCCTGCAGAGTTCGGGTTCGGTAGTAGCTGCAGTTGGTGCTGTGGGCGGGGCTCGGGACCAGGCTGCTTCCTCTGGAGCTGGGGCCCGACCCGGCGTCGTCCCGTTTGGTCCTGCTCGACCTCCCTCGCCTCACTTTGTCCCTCTCATCAAAATGCTCCAGTTCTAAGGTTTTGCTCAGCGACATGATGATGTAGTAGTAGTAGTAGTAGTAGTAGTAGTAGTAGTAGCAGTAGCAGTAGCAGCAGTGGTAGAGAAACGCCCAGCTACATCAGAGAATATCCCAAAAAGGGTACAAAAAGTGGTTTGAATTTCCAAAAATAGCGGTGATAGTAGCAGTACTCGCAGTAGTAGTAGCAATAGTACTAGTAGTTATAATAGTAGTAACCGTAGCAGTAAAGAACTAGAAGAGATCCAAAAAAATTCCAAAAGTATTAGTAGTAGTAGAGAGCTACATCAGAAAATATCACAAAGTTCCAAAAAGTGGTTTGTAATTCCAAAAGTAGTAGTAGCAGTAGTAGTAGTAGTAGTAGTAGTAGTAGTAGTAGTAATAATACCGCTACATCTGAGAATATCACCAAAAAAAAATACTGGAGGTCCAAAAAGTGCTTTAAAAGTAGTAGCAGTAGCAGTCGTAGTAGTAATAGTAGCAGTAGCAGTAGTAGTCGTAGTAGTAGCAATAGTAGTAGTAGTAGCAGTAGCAGTAGTAGTCGTAGTAGTAGCAGTAGTAGCAGTAGCAGTAGCAGTAGCAGTCGAAGTCGTAGTCGTAGCAGTAGTAGCAGTAGCAGTAGCAGTAGCAGTAGCAGTAGCAGTAGTAGTAGCAAAAAGTGGTTTGAAATTCCAAATGTTTACAATGCTAGTGTCATTTTCTTGGTGTTTTCTTCTTGAAAATTTACAAAAAGAAAAAAAACAAAAAACGTTTCCAAGAATCGTCAAAAACCCAAAATTTCCAAATTCTAAATTCCCAAAAACTCTAACGTTTGTGTTGTTTTATGGTAAAATCGGACTGATGACTGGTCTTCCAAAAAAAAACAAAAAAGAATATTATCCAAAAAGTGCGAATTATTCAAAAAACAAAACAGACATTTCCTTGTAGTTTCGGAAAATCCCAGGTTCGGTTATGAAAATTCCACAATTTTGTGTACCGTTCACTCCTTTCTGGCAGTTTCATGCCATGTCCACTGATCTTTTAACAGAATATTCAAAAATACACACAGTAAATATCGAAACGTGAATAAATGTTTTCAAAATCTGGTGGGCCAAATGCTAACGGTCAGAAAGTTTACGAAGTCCAAGTTTCTCATTGCTGTCAGTTACGTTCAGGTAGGATCTTTCCTCCCAAGAAGCTAAACAACGAACTTTTCCAACAGTTCATTCAAAAAAACAGACAAATCTCATCAAATGTACTGTTTAAAATCCACAAACTACAATGAAACCAGCTATAGCTCACTTAATCCTGTGGAAACGCCAGAGAACGATAACTATTGGTCCACTTCAACCTTGGCAAATCTTCAAATGACTACGCGAAGTTGGCGTTCAAAGTCTACGAACATGTACGGAAAAAGCGGAGTTCGCAGCTCGCTTTTAGAGCTTCCAAACTGTACTTTCCGGTGAAGCTTGAATGTTTTTTTGGCAACAGTGGGGTTAAATTTAGGTGCAAAGACTCCAAAGTGTTTTGGAAAGAAGTTTAGGATGACTGACTGCGAAAAGTGAAGTTAAAAAGATCGAAAAACAAAGCCAGAGGTCCCTTCAGAGTCCTTGAGGTCCCTTCAGAGTCCTTGAGGTCCCTTCAGAGTCCTTGAGGTCCCTTCAGAGTCCTTGAGGTCCCTTCAGAGTCCTTGAGGTCCAGGTGGAAGCAGCTGGTTAGAAGGTGATTCCGTGTTTTCCCAAATGCCCAGTGTTCAGAGTTCATCCATCACTGAAAAACACGAGAGAAATGTTGTGTTAGCCATGAAATAACTTAAAAGGTGCACTGCGGAACTTTTCAAATTGTGGGTCCGTTACCGTGGAGATGCTAGTGCTTTGCCTGTAATGTTCCACAATATTAAAGATGCATTTATTCAATTATAGGTGTTTTTATTGCTCAAAAATACCATTAAAGAAATGTCACAGATCTCAAGATGAAAGACTGTAGTACTCTGCGCAGTACTCTGCGCAGTACTCTGCGCAGTACTCTGCGCAGTACTCTGCGCAGTACTCTGCGCAGTACTCTGCGCAGTACTCTGCGCAGTACTCTGCGTAGTACTCTGCGTAGTACTCTGCATAGTACTCGGTCTGGAGTCAAATAAAGTGTGAGAAAACGTAACAAAGTTTGTTTTTCTTAAATAAAGTCCCTAAAGCCCTGATCCTCCTGCTGCTGCTGCCGGGGACGTTTAATTCAATCTGAAAACACCAGAGACCTAATCTGGGAAATCCCAGGCTGCTTTCGTTCATTCCGATCTGAAAGACAGCCTGGCAACGAGGCTAAGCGAGCTCTCCTGATTCTGGGAGCCAATCAGAGAGCGGGGAGGGGTGGCAAGACGGTGACGCGTACTACGCGACAAACGGAAACTTGTAGTTTGAACTGACAACTGACATGATTGGCTATGGGCTACGTATACGCCAAATGATAGACATTCGTAACGCCCAATAAACGGCCGTTGGCGATCGTAAACCACACCTCCGCTACGAGATATTTAGTAGGTGCTCCCAGACCATATGTCACTGTGATATGGTCTGGTGTAAACCAGGCAACCAGAGACACAGAGACAGAAAGGACGAACACAAGACGAACTAATGTTATAGTGTTGTCATGACGAAATTTTAGTAATTGGATTTCTTTCATTTCACCCCGTGTCCTTATATGTGTGTAATCCTGGTTTAGACCTGGTTTAGACCTGGTTTAGACCTGGTTTAGACCTGGTTTAGATCTGGTTTAGACCTGGTTTAGACCTGGTTTAGATCTGGTTTAGATCTGGTTTAGACCTGGTTTAGACCTGGTTTAGACCTGGTTTAGATCTGGTTTAGATCTGGTTTAGATCTGGTTTAGATCTGGTTTAGACCTGGTTTAGATCTGGTTTAGACCTGGTTTAGACCTGGTTTAGACCTGGTTTAGACCTGGTTTAGACCTGGTTTAGACCTGGTTTAGATCTGGTTTAGACCTGGTTTAGACCTGGTTTAGACCTGGTTTAGATCTGGTTTAGATCTGGTTTAGACCTGGTTTAGACCTGGTTTAGACCTGGTTTAGTCTTGGTTTAATCCTGGTTTAGACCTGGTTTAGACCTGGTGTAGACCTGGTGTAGACCTGGTTTAGACCTGGTTTAGATCTGGTTTAGGCCTGGTTTGTCCTGGTTTTGTCATTTGGATCATTTCAGTCCTGGAGTCGCCGATCTCGACTGAACTAAAGGTAAAAGTTCACTGTTCACTTGGAAGCTCCCACTTGATGACATCACAAGGTGGAACAGAGCGTTTGGAGCTTTGGAGATGTTACAGACGAATAATAAAGAGTCCCTCAAACATGTGAATGAAACACATGGTTGATGTTTAAGGAGAAACATCAGCAGGTGGATTAAAGCTGCACTGAGGAACATTTGGAGTCCCTTTAAGGCTCATTTGTTTCTATTCAAATCTCCCGCAGACTCCGGTCCTGCGCACTCCATTCCGGTATAACAGATAATAAAAAAGTCACCCACGCGTGATTCTCCGTGTGGTTGTGCGCGTAAACCCGGGGGGCTGCGGTTCGGGGGCTCGGGCGGCGGTTAGGGGGGACACACGTACCCGTGAAGCCGAGCGGCCGGCGTGTTGCTGGGGGAAGCTCCTCATCTTCCCTGCGCCATTTTCCCCGGTCCTTCCCGTCCTTTCGCCCGGTGTCCGGTGATCGCCTGTGCGGGCCGCGGTCCGCGCTGAGCCCGGGGCAGGTGGATGGAGAGGCGGCGGAGGAGCCAGACGGAGCCGGGTCACAGCAGCAGCATGGCCGCAGCGGAGCAGCCGGAGGGAACCGGAGGGGGAGCGACTCTTCCTCCTTCACAAGCCCCGCCCTCGACGCGCTGTCCTCGGCTTTGTTTGGCTGGAGCGGCCGCTGACACTGGCGCTTTGTGCTCCACAACCACCTCACCAAAACCTCACCAGAACCTCACCACAACCCCACAGAAACACTGCAGCCGGCAGGTTTTACGGTCATTAAAGCTGCACGACGGAACTTTTCTCTATGAGGGTCCGCCTGGAGTGTCCAGACTGTCCCTCCCCCTGTCCAAACAGATTTATACAAAACCAGCGATTTGTCCCAGTTTTATACAAGAAATGTCCCAGATGTCCCGATTTGGACCAATCTGATCTAAACCAAGTCTAAACCAGGACTAAACCAGGTCTAAACCAGGACTAAACCAGGTCTAAACCAGGACTAAACCAGGTCTAAACCAGAACTAAACCAGGTCTAAACCAGGACTAAACCAGGTATAAACCAGGTCTAAACCAGGACTAAACCAGGACTAAACCAGGTCTAAACCAGGACTAAAACAGGTCTAAACCAGGACTAAACCAGGTCTAAACCAGGACTAAAACAGGTCTAAACCAGGACTAAACCAGGTCTAAACCAAGACTAAACCAGGACTAAAACAGGTCTAAACCAGGACTAAACCTGGACTAAACTAAGATTAAACCAGGACTACATCAGGTCTAAACCAGGTCTAAACCAGGACTAAACCAGGTCTAAACCAGGACTAAACCAGGTCTAAACCAGGTCTAAACCAGGACTAAAACAGGTCTAAAACAGGTCTAAACCAGGACTAAAACAGGTCTAAACAAGGACTTTAAAACAGGTCTAAACCAGGACTAAAACAGGTCTAAACCAGGTCTAAACCAGGACTAAAACAGGTCTAAACCAGGACTAAACCAGGTCTAAACCAGGACTAAAACAGGTCTAAACCAGGACTAAAACAGGTCTAAACCAGGTCTAAACCAGGACTAAAACAGGTCTAAACCAGGTCTAAACAAGGACTAAAACAGGTCTAAACCAGGACTAAACCAGGTCTAAACCAGGACTAAAACAGGTCTAAACCAGGACTAAACCAGGTCTAAACCTGGACTAAACTAAGATGAAACCAGGACTACATCAGGTCTAAACCAGGTCTAAACCAGGTCTAAACCAGGTCTAAACCAGGTCTAAACCAGGACTAAACCAGGTCTAAACCAGGACTAAACCAGGTCTAAACCAGGTCTAAACCAGGACTAAAACAGGTCTAAAACAGGTCTAAACCAGGACTAAAACAGGTCTAAACCAGGACTAAAACAGGTCTAAACCAGGACTAAACCAGGACTAAAACAGGTCTAAACCAGGACTAAAACAGGTCTAAACCAGGTCTAAACAAGGACTAAAACAGGTCTAAACCAGGACTAAACCAGGACTAAAACAGGTCTAAACCAGGACTAAAACAGGTCTAAACCAGGTCTAAACAAGGACTAAAACAGGTCTAAACCAGGACTAAAACAGGTCTAAACCAGGTATAAACAAGGACTAAACCAGGACTAAACCAGGTCTAAAACAGGTCTAAACCAGGACTAAAACAGGTCTAAACCAGGACTAAACCAGGTCTAAACCAGGACTAAAACAGGTCTAAACCAGGACTAAACCAGGTCTAAACCAAGACTAAACCAGGACTAAAACAGGTCTAAACCAGGACTAAACCTGGACTAAACTAAGATTAAACCAGGACTACATCAGGTCTAAACCAGGTCTAAACCAGGACTAAACCAGGTCTAAACCAGGACTAAACCAGGTCTAAACCAGGTCTAAACCAGGACTAAAACAGGTCTAAAACAGGTCTAAACCAGGACTAAAACAGGTCTAAACAAGGACTTTAAAACAGGTCTAAACCAGGACTAAAACAGGTCTAAACCAGGACTAAAACAGGTCTAAACCAGGTCTAAACCAGGACTAAAACAGGTCTAAACCAGGTCTAAACAAGGACTAAAACAGGTCTAAACCAGGACTAAACCAGGTCTAAACCAGGACTAAAACAGGTCTAAACCAGGACTAAACCAGGTCTAAACCTGGACTAAACTAAGATGAAACCAGGACTACATCAGGTCTAAACCAGGTCTAAACCAGGTCTAAACCAGGTCTAAACCAGGTCTAAACCAGGACTAAACCAGGTCTAAACCAGGACTAAACCAGGTCTAAACCAGGACTAAACCAGGACTAAAACAGGTCTAAACCAGGACTAAAACAGGTCTAAACCAGGTCTAAACAAGGACTAAAACAGGTCTAAACCAGGACTAAACCAGGTCTAAACCAGGACTAAAACAGGTCTAAACCAGGACTAAAACAGGTCTAAACCAGGTCTAAACAAGGACTAAAACAGGTCTAAACCAGGACTAAAACAGGTCTAAACCAGGTATAAACAAGGACTAAAACAGGTCTAAACCAGTTCTAAACTAGGTCTAAACCAGGACTACATCAGGACTAAACCAAAACTGTGACACAAAAACAACAAAACAAAAAACAGATGGAACAGCAAAAGACCAAATGAGACATAATTATAAAAATAAAAAATAATAATAAATATATATGTACAAATCAGAATAAAATAGAAAAATAAGTAATAGAATATCAAATAAAATATACAATCACAGTTAAATACAGTTTTAGGGAGTATTATCTTATTTAAAAAGGAAAAAGTAGAATTTCTGTATATTTCTTATATAAATTCTCACATATAAATATACCATGACTTTTTAACTACAGTTTACGGTAGTTTAAAATTCATACAAACTGCAAAAATCTAAGCTGAACTTGGTACTTTGGTTTAAAGACTTTATTCATTTTGTCTGCCCACGTACCTGCTCCGTTCAAATACTGAAAATGTTTATCTCCATGGAGACCAGCAGGTGGCGCCATCAGGCCACGTGACAGGTGAGGTCAGGTCTGTGTAGAGGCGACCCTGTTTTTATTTAACGTCTGTAACTGAATGAACGTGAGACAGGTGTGTCTAAAACAGAGGATGTGCTGTGGATCCAGATCATCCGGACATTTTAAATCACAATACTCATCTTTTTAGAGCTTTGACTCGTATTTTTAGAGCTTTGACTCGTCTTTTTAGAGCTTTGACTCGTCTTTTTAGAGCTTTGACTCGTCTTTTTAGAGCTTTGAATCAGGGCTGGACTGGGACCAAAAAAAGCCCTGGCATTTTTGGCTTTGTGTTCCCAAAAGTAATGTATTTTACTATTATTAATGTATTTTACTATTGCTTTGGATGGTGATTTAAAAATTCTTACATTCTATCAGGCTCTGGACGGGAAAAGTATAGTCTACTCTCTCTTCTCTCTCCTCAACAGCTTGGCTCGACCAGACAGGAAGAGGGACAGATTATTACAGTTTATTAAGTGATAAATAGAAAACATAAAAACCTAAATTAAAAATTAAAAATATTGGGAACTACCTGGAAAAACTGTGGAACTATCTAAACCATCAAAACATTTAGTATCTTTAGGTTACATTTTTATTTTTTGATAATGATCAGATAAATCTCAAACTAAGGCAGCACGAGGCAAGACAAGATGGCTGAGCGGAGGTAACGATGCTCTCACTTAAGGTCGCTTAAATCGGCCTATTCGCTGTATGATGTGTGTGGAATTTGTTGTTTATCAAAAAAAGTCTGACCAATGTGGATGTCCCCAGTGGAGTCAGTAATGTGGAAACATTTACATGATTAAAAGGTTTCTTGTTAACCGGTTGCTAAGTTAAAAAAATAAATAAAAAATAGCATCGGCCCCCGAGGACCGTCAGCCCACGGGGAAAATGCCCGGTATGCCAGATGGCCAGTCCAGGCCTGCTGTGAATGTTCTGGCCCCACAGTACGTCTCAGATCTCCAGATTTCCTCCCCCGCGGGCTCTGAGGTCGAGGTCCAGCTCCAGCTCGTGGGCCTAAGTCGAGACTTAAACCCAGGAGGACAGAACCTTCTCTGTGGACTCTGGAACGCTCTGTGGAGACACACTTAAGACACACTTTAAATTTTAATGTTAAGAATTTCTGTCCCAAGCAGAAAAACAAAAACACGTTTGACATTTTTTATTCATGCTGCACTTACGAGACACAAAGACAAACTTACAAAAAATGATGATAGCTAAATGACTATTTTTATGATATAAAATCTGGTTTTATATTGAGGGTTTCTGCTGTATGTCCTTTGTCCCTTGTCCAGGTTTTGGACTCTCAGTCCCTCATGAGACTGAAATTAAATTTGATTCAACAGTAACTTCATTGACAAATGGCACAGAAATTCCTTATTTTAATGAAAAATATCATGTGCTTGAAAGATATATTAGTATTTTATTTATTTTTCATAAAAAGAACACCTGTCCCTGGGGATCACTGTCATTTCCACCACAAAATGTAACTTTGAACTTTTTTTTAAAACCTTTATCTTCTTGAACCACATCAGTTGTGATCAATCAATCAATCAAACAATATTTATAAACCGCTTTTCATACAAAATTGTAGCACAAAGCGCCTGATGTGACAGGAGCTCATGTTAGCATAGCAGCGTTAGCTCCATGGAAGGAAGGGAAACAAGAACAAAATCAAGATAAACCAAGAGTCGGTTTATTGATTATCATATTTCCTTTGAATGTACAAATAATGAGGAAAAACACCATTTTATATTGTGTATTTTGAGTATATTTTATGCTAACTCTAAAACAGAGATTAGCATGCTAATATGTCATGAGATTTTAAAAGAAATGCTAAACATTGTCATTTCCACAACAGTCATTTCCATCACTTTATTTATTGTTACTGTTTATTATTATTTATTTCATAATGTTTCTACACATTGTGATGAAGTAGAATAAATCAAAAATATTTCTAAAAATATGTCTTTGATTTTCTGAAAAATATCAGGACCAAATTTGTCTGAAGTTGGAGAATCTCCTTTTATTATTTATTTGTATTCTGGCTCTCATTTAATTTCACATGTTTTATTGTCTTCACAAGGACCACGAGCTTTGTTTTATACTTTATTGATCCATCCATGTTCTTCCTCTTATCCGGGGTCAGGTCGCCGGGGCAACAGTCTAAACAGGGACTCCCAGACTTCCTTCATCCCGGACACTTCCTCCAGCTCCTCCGGGGGGACCCCAAGGTGTTCCCAGGCCAGCCGGGAGACATAGTCCCTCCAGCGTGTCCTGGGTCTTCCCCGGGGCCTCCTCCCGGTGGGACAAACAGAACTAAAATGACGTTCAGATCGACTGTTTTTCTGTATTTGAGAATGGGAAGTGAAACGTCATCTTTCATAACCACCTAATAATAACTTATAATAATAATAATAATAATGATGATGATGATGATGATGATGATGAATAATAATAATAATAATAATAATAATAATGATGATGATGATTATTATTATTATTATTAGTTCTTTATAGAGTCTGTGGCATTTACCCAACAAAGGCTGGCATTATAGTCAGATCCTCCAGACACATATTTAGACTTTATTGATCCACAAGGGAAATGACTCAGGAGCTCACGTGTCACATTAAACAGTAAATTCCACTCTTACCTTCATGTCGAGGTAATTATAGGGTAAAAATAGAAGATAATCTTGGCGGCGTACAGTGTTGTGTCTGCAGTGCCACGCCCGGCTGCAGTAGAGAGTCTGGTTTGGCAGCTCCAGAGTCTGGAACCGGACAGACCAGATTTTTAAAACACAACAGTGCACGTAAAAATGACTCTCAGAAAGAAAAGGTGCTCCAGGTTTAGCTCCAGGCTCCTCTCCGTGTGCACGAACAAAATACGTTAAAGAAACTATTTACTTTAACTCAACTCCAACAACGTTTAGACCTGGTTTAGTCCTGGTTTAGTCTTGGTTTAGACCTGTTTTAGTCCTGGTTTAGTCCTGGTTTAGTCATAGTCATAGTTTGCTTTATTGTCGAAAAACAATCATATGTACATGTACATAGAGAGAATTCGAAATTTCGTTTCCCCACTAACCAGGCAGGACAGTGATAGAGCGGGTAGGGGAGGGGCCACGTACATGCGCGCGCCGCCGACTGGGAGATGCAGAGTGGAAAAGATGCAATACAATTAATGACAATTATACACAACATGTAATGACAGTATTGGACAGGTAAATTGATTGAAACCGAGAGCAGACCTTACTAAAAGACGGGGAACATTTACTCAATCATGTCAGTATGAGTTTGTCCGAATAGTGTGTGCCATGTTTATGTAGAGTCCATGATAACAAACCACATCTGTGGCCTTGGAGTGTTCTTGCAGTGAGACAAAGTCAAAACACAGATAAGCCGTTGGAGACACACAGATTTTCACAGGGAGACATAATTATCCAAAGGGATTAATATCCCCATGAAGATTCGTGAGAGATCTCATTAGTTCCTCTTGGCACACAGACTGCGCCGCGTTGCCTTTGCACAGTTCTGTAAGCATGCCTGTGATGGTATCCAAACGTCGAGATGTTTCCTTCGGTTGAAATCCTTCCAAAAGGTCCTCAACCTGTCCCACTTTCTGATGTAATCCATTCACGAGATCTCCCACAGCTTCACAGTGGCTCGAAATTGCTGCAGACAGTTTGGGGGACTCTTTACTTGCTGCCAGCTTACAAATTTTGCGAGAGATCATTGACAATCCCAGGCCAATCAACAGATGTCCAGCTATCAGAAATCCGAATGCGTAAATATCCTTCACATCCTCCAGGTACATTGGTGCCAGACATACGACTTGCCGAGTCCCTCGCATATCCAGCAGCAAAAGTACCATCCGGACACACCGCGTCTCCCGGAGCGGCACTCCTCCATGAAAAAAGAGTATCAATCGTGCTGAGGGTCCAGCTGATCACATCCATATTTTAGGAATTTGGAAAATCTGCTCCAAAAGCGAGAAAATGATGAAAAACAAGAGAGGCACGCAGACAGCAGAGCAGGAGATAAGGAGGAAAGAAAGACACGTCTGCACTCTCTCACAGAACAGAAAAAAGTCCTGGTTTAGTTCTGGTTTAGACCTGATTTAGTCCTGGTTTAGACATGTTTTAGTCCTGGTTTAGACCTGGTTTAGTCCTGGTTTAGTCCTGTTTTAGTCCTGGTTTAGACCTGTTTTAGTCCTGGTTTAGACCTGGTTTAGTCCTGGTTTAGTCCTGTTTTAGTCCTGGTTTAGACATGTTTTAGTCCTGGTTTAGACATGTTTTAGTCCTGGTTTAGACCTGGTTTAGTCCTGGTTTAGTCCTGGTTTAGTTCTGTTTTAGTCCTGGTTTAGACATGTTTTAGTCCTGGTTTAGACCTGATTTAGTCCTGGTTTAGACATGTTTTAGTCCTGGTTTAGACCTGGTTTAGTCCAGGTTTAGTTCTGTTCTAGTCCTGGTTTAGACATGTTTTAGTCCTGGTTTAGACCTGATTTAGTCCTGGTTTAGACATGTTTTAGTCCTGGTTTAGACCTGGTTTAGTCCTGGTTTAGTTCTGTTTTAGTCCTGGTTTAGACATGTTTTAGTCCTGGTTTAGTTCTGTTTTAGTCCTGGTTTAGACATGTTTTAGTCCTGGTTTAGACCTGGTTTAGTCCTGGTTTAGTCCTGGTTTAGTTCTGTTTTAGTCCTGGTTTAGACATGTTTTAGTCCTGGTTTAGTTCTGTTTTAGTCCTGGTTTAGACATGTTTTAGTCCTGGTTTAGACCTGGTTTAGTCCTGGTTTAGTCCTGGTTTAGTCCTGGTTTAGTTCTGTTTTAGTCCTGGTTTAGACATGTTTTAGTCCTGGTTTAGTTCTGTTTTAGTCCTGGTTTAGACATGTTTTAGTCCTGGTTTAGACCTGGTTTAGTCCTGGGTTAGTCCTGGTTTAGTCCTGGTTTAGAACTGGTTTGGACCTGGTTTAGTCCTGGTTTAGTCCTGGTTTAGTCCAGCAACACTTCATCAGGAAGTGTCTCCTTAAAATAACCACAATCCAGTTTAACGTTGTAAAAATCCTCACTCACTGTCATCAGAATCCTCTAGAACAGAGGTCTTCAACAGGGGGGTCGCGAAATCTTTTGATTTCACTTTAATATAATATAATTTTATATTTTACAGTGTAAAATACAGTATTAACCTGTGTATTATTTCCTTGTATTGGATGTACCATAACAGAGTAGCAATGTTTATACATGACACTAAGCTCAATTTAATATAAAACACAATTCTATGCCGTATATATAGTAGGGGGTCCCTGGCCCAGTTCGCCATCTGTTTGGGGGTCCCTGGCCTGAAAAACGTTGAAGACCCCTGCTCTAGAAGGAGCGACACTTAACACATTCATCAGTAATTCACAAAGAAAAGTAAACAGGGCCGTGCTGAAAACTCACCCAAAAACACTTAAATAACAAAGACCCAAACTGCTCTCACAGGACAACACCTGCAGGGGGCGCTCATGCAAAAACTCTTATTGACGTCACAGAATTCTACAGGCCAATATAATATAGTATAATTTAATTTAATACAGGTGAGGGAAGGTAAAGGAAATGCAGTTCAACTTTAGGTTCTTACTTTAGACTTAGACTTAAAAGGGAAATCAGCCTCATGCTCCCGATTTGAGAATAATCTGAAAACCACAACACAAACAGAAAACAGAATACGTGTTGAAGCTGTGTATTTATATAAAAAAGGTAATACTCTAATCAAATATTCGATACTGATTCCACGATAATAAAAAACCGTCTTTCTCTAGACACTAAGATGTGATTTTCCGCACTAAATGCAGCAGTATTTTCTTATATCTCACAGGTTCATTTTAGTATCGATACCTGTAAAAATGAGGATCTAGTTTTGATACTAGTTAAGGTATCAGCTACGATCTGATTTTTGATATTTCTGACCCCGATCTCAGACATACACAAACCAAACCAAATGCCTTTAATTATTTATTCAGCTTTTTTTTTTACATTTTGTTCTTTTTTGTGCACACAGAATATAAAACTGCACTCTTCAACAGCAAACACAGAATATAAAACTGCACTCTTCAACAGCAAACACAGAATATAAAACTGGTAAATACAGTTATTGAAAACTCTGAAACTACAAAACCACAGGAAGGAACTAAACCGCAGAACAGTGAAGCAAACATTTACACAAACTCTTATGGCGCAACAGACACAGAAACAGTTCAAATGTAAAATAAAAGAATATAAAAATATAATGTGTATGTAAAAATGTGCAAGGTGCTGAGATTAATGCTGGTCACGTTTTATTTACTAATTTCACACACATAAAAACAATATTGAAAGTGGGACCAAACCAAACCACCGAACCAGGATTAAACCGGGACGAGAACCAAAAGAAAACCAAAGAAGGTAGAGTGCTGTTCTAGCAGGATAACTCTTTTTTTAGGTGTCAGTGCTGTTGCCTGAGTGAAAGTCGTGCTTCCTCTTCCCTCTGTGAGTCTGAAGTGACAAAACTTTTAAGTAGGGATGCACCGATGTGACATTTTAGCCGATACCAATATCCGATATTAATGCTGCTGTTATCGGCCGATACCGATATTAGCCGATGTGATATTTATTTATTTTTAATTCTGAGATAACATTTTATACAGACTGAAAATCATGCAAAATGAATTTTTGAATGTCTTTTATTTTCAAAATGTGTTTTGACTCTTGATTTTTTTTTTGTTTTTTTTTCCAATTTCATCCATCCATGTTCTGTCTCTTATCCGGGGCCGGGTCGCCGGGGCAACAGTCTAAACAGGGACTCCCAGACTTCCTTCACTCCGGACACTTCCTCCAGCTCCTCCAGGGGGAGCCCAAGGCGTTCCCAGGCCAACCGGGAGACATAGTCCCTCCAGCGTGTCCTGGGTCTTCCCCGGGGCCTCCTCCCGGTGGGACGTGCCCGGAACACCTCCCGAGTGAGGCGTCCAGGAGGCGTCCGGAACAGACGCCCAAGTCACCTCAGCTGCTCCTCTCCACATGGAGGAGCAGCGGCTCTACTCCGAGCCCCTCCCGTGTGACTGAGCTCCTCACCCTATCTCTAAGGGAGCGCCCAGCCACTTTGGAGGAAACTCATTTTGGACGCTTGTATCGGCGATCTCGTCCTTTCGGTCATTACCCAGAGCTCATGACCATTTCAATTTCAATTTTTTTTTGTAGTGTAACATTGTGTTCTGCTTCCTGATTGGCTAAGGGACCTTTGCCGATTGATGTTATAGATGGGGGACGAGGGGGAGGGAACCGGGACCAGACTGGAACTAGACCAGGACCAGATTGGGATCAGACTGGGACTAGACCTGGACTAAACCAGGACTTGTGCGGCTCTTGCGTTCGTTCATATCGAGGTTTGATGTGCTTGGATGGTTTGGACACGCTTCACCCCCCCACACTTCACTATTAATACATTTTGTTGAAAATCTACAAAGGAAATGTGAGAAAACGTTAATTTACTGTACTGACAAATATCGGTTGTTAATATCGGCCCACTTTTACACATCAGGCCGATACCGATATGTTGCAATTTGGCAATAACGGCCGATACCGATGTTAATGCCGATATATCGTGCATCCCTAATTTTAAGTGTCAATATGAAATGATCTGAACGTTTGTGTTTCTTGCAGCTCCTTCAGATCTGATTCAGTTTGTCTCATTTTCGCGTCTGTCCTTTGAAAACACCAGATTTTGGGATTTATTTTATGTTTTGTCGTTCACAAAATAAATCAGATGTCACGTCCTGACAGGGACTCTTTAAGCTCCTCAGTCTCACAATAAAAAATGTAAATAAATAAAACAATAAAAAATGCCTGTGTATATGAACAGTCATGTGCAGGAGCGTTTTTCAGTAAAGCGTTAAAAACTTCATTATGATCAAATGGAACGAGACGAATCATTTTCTTAAATACACATGACATTATTACTCAAGCCAGAACCAAAGCAGAACAAGTCTGAATGTCTGAGCTTTTATTCTGATATGTACTTGTCAAATAGTGTGTGCTTTTATTTTGAAAAGGTGCTGCTGGTTTTCATTAGGGCTGTCAGTTTAACGCCTTAATTAGATTAATTAATTAATTATGCTGCAAATTAACGCGTTATAAAAATTAACGCAATTAATTATGAGCGGCAATTCAATGTGTGCATTTTAAATTTGGCGTGCGGCGAGTGAATCGCTGCCAGGGCCTTTGAACGGCGAGTTTATTTATAAAAAGAACAAAGATCGACAAGAACGCCGTGATTTGGAGCTTTTGTCAAAAAGAATTTTCCTCCAGCCTGACGGATCATTTGAAAGATAAACACATCCGGACAAGTACCATCATTACCGGTGATAGAGCGAGTGTGGGCGCACTTCACCAAACCACCAAAACCACGATGCAGAATTTGAGAAACGACTGAGCAAAGCGACCGCAGAAAAACTGACAAACTCAACCGCAAAGTGGGCTCGTTCATTCTCTCTCTCTCGCTGATACTTAAAATGTGATTAATTAGATTAATTAATTACAAATCCTGTAATTAATTAGATTATTTTTTTAATTGCCTGACAGCACTAGTTTTCACACATGTAGGTTTTAGGTGGAGGTCATAAACTGTATAAAGACGTGGACTCAGAGTGGACAGACGTCCTTATTGACCAGAACAGTCCCAGTTCTGAGCCTTCTGTCTCACATTTACACAAAACCAGTTTGTCCCGATTTATACAAATGTCCCAGATCTCCTTATTATTTTATAATTATCCCAAATCAGGGGTGTCCCAGTTTTTGATTCATAAACTCTGATCACTCCAGACTAAGTGAGCATTCAGCTCCAGTCAAATGAAGCTCATCGAGACTGGCAGTTATAGGGGCAATTTGGAACTGATATTTGGAACCAAAGAGCCAGTCAGGAGTGAGACTGCTGAAGGTTACGCCCCTTCCTGCCCTCCCCTGCTGGTTTAGCAAAGCTGTCAATCAAACCTTTTGCTAACACCAGTGGGAGTGGCCTCGTTATTAATGTTCTTAATGTTATTAATGAGAGTAACGATGTTATTTTAAAGTAAAGTACCTCTTGTACAGCGTCTTTGAGTGTCTTGAAAAGCGCTTTATAAATAAAATGTATTATTATTATTATTATTATTAAAGTGAATTGCCAGAGTCGATGGAGCCAGAAGCGTGCCCATGCTCACTTCCTGTTTGGAATGCAGCGGCTAGCAGGTTAGCTATGTCCTTTTATATACATATATGTGGTAGAGGGTCCAAAACCTTCTATTCTCCATGTGATGTTGTTTTGTCTAGAAAGTTCTACTAAATCCAAAGAAAGTGTAAGATCAGTTGCTGCCAGAACAGCAGCAGTGTACAGAACAAGCAACAAAACAAAAAACTATGTACAAGATCATCTTCCACGATCATTCTCCTTAAACGCTTTTAAATCCAAAGTGAAACCATCAGAGACTCAATAATGTACACAAGCTTTTCCTGTTGTGATTATGTCTTTATATTGTTTGTATGAACTAGCATGTGCATGTATGTATGTGTATGTATGTATGTACGCATGTACAGTATGTGTACGTATGTTTCTATGTATGTATGTATGTATGTATGTATGTATGTGTATGTATGTTTGTTTGTATGTGTGTATGTATGCGTATGTATGTATGTAGTATGTATGAATGTGTATGTATATGTATGTATGTATGTACAGTATGTGTATGTATATATGTATGTATGTGTGTATGTATGTATGTATGCGTATGTATGTATGTAGTATGTATGAATGTGTATGTATATGTATGTATGTATGTACAGTATGTGTATGTATATATGTATGTATGTGTGTATGTATGTATGTATGCGTATGTATGTATGTAGTATGTATGTATATGTATGTATGTATGTGTGTGTGTGTGTGTGTGTATGTATGTATGTATTTATGTATGTGTGTATGTATGTATGTATTTATGTATGTATTTATGTATGTATGTATGTATGTATGTATGTGTGTATGTATGTATGTATGTGTGCATGTATGTATGTATGTGTATGTATGTGTGTACATGTATGTATGTATGTATGTATGTATGTATGTATGTATGTATGTATGTATGTATGTGTGTGTGTATGTATGTATGTATTTATGTATGTATGTATTTATGTATGTATGTGTATGTATGTATGTATGTTTGTATGTATGTGTGTATGTATGTATGTATGTGTTTGTTTGTTTGTTTGTTTGTTTGTATGTATAAATATGTTTTATTGCTGTCAAAAATACTGCGTTATTAACGAGTTAATGCAAAATAATTTTTTTTATCTGTGGCTAGACCATGGGCTGTTTAAAAAAGTGGACTGAGCGAGTGTGACGTCGCCCGTAGAACCGCTAAAGTGACGCTCACGATTACAGCCAGGCTGTTTTATGAAGAAGATTTTTTAATGGATAAAACCCCCCCCCCAAAAAAAAACAGGATCGTGTACAGTCGGTTAATACAAAAATTTAAAGACTGAAACGTCAAGGCCACAGCAGCAGTTACAGAGGGACGACAGTATTCCAATGGAAGTCAGTAAGAGCCGGAAGAGCCGCATGCTCACTTCCTGTTTGGAACGGGGCGGCTAGCGCGTTAGCTATGTCCATTTATATAAACAGTCTATGGTCCAAACACATTTTAGTTACTTGAATAAAGATTTTAAACCAACTGTGAAAGTTTCAGAGAGTTTAGTCAACATTAGCGATGTATTTTTGTACTGCTCGTCATGTTCAGTATTCTGTAGTTAAGTAGTAAAAACGTATTTAAAGCTATATTTAAGCGAGATAATTTGCTGAAATGCTTTGTAACACGCTAAAGTAAGTTTATACCATCCTGAAAACAGATACCGCTCAAATTTAACTCTAAATCTAAGTCAATTTCTCCTTTTATGTGTCCGACCCGCTCATGTTTGTATGTGATAGAGACGCCGAGGACATACAGACAAGAATTTCACGAGTAAGAGTGTAATTAATCCACTGCAGTAATGTAATAATAAAAGATATGTGTGTGCTGTATAAATGTATGTTTGTTATTTTATGTATAACTATATGTATTTGCACTTTATGGATTATTTATTGTCTATTTTGGGTTTTGAGTGAGTTTACATATGATTTTATTGTCTAAGTATTTATTTATTTATGGTCATTTATTATTTTTTGAATGGCATGATTTTTAAGAGAATGAGCCAATTGAACTGGATTGAATATGAAGTGAATAATTGAATGATTGTCAGAACATGTCTCCTCTTCGTCTATCCACAGCACCACCTTTAGGCGACACCCTACCCTACCTGTGACCCTACCTGTGACCCTACCTGTGACCCGACCTGTGACCCGACCTGTGACCCGGCCTGTGACCCTACCTGTGACCCTACCTGTGACCCGACCTGTGACCCTACCTGTGACCCTACCTGTGATCCTACCTGTGACCTGACCTGTGACCCTACCTGTGACCCTACCTGTGACCCTACCTGTGACCCGACCTGTGACCCTACCTGTGACCCGACCTGTGACCCTACCTGTGACCCGACCTGTGACCCGACCTGTGACCCGGCCTGTGACCCGACCTGTGACCCTTCCTGTGTGCCACTGGCTAACGCCCAGCTTTCCCCGAAGCCTGACGCCGGGAACACATGGACTCGCACGTGTTTCGTTGACATTAGCAGCGCAGGGTCGTGCTCCTGCTTCTACAAACTCATTCCAAACTTTAAATGTGGATTTCTCTGGAATTATCATTGGTCTGTCAACACCAAATAAACTGCAGTGATCCTGAATCTCCACTGGTCTATGTTTTCAAAAAGATGGAAAGAAGTCAAATCAAAACTTCAGATTGAACAATAAGGGGGAAAAAAAACATGGTTCTTTCTTTTTCCCATATCACCCTGCCCTAGGTTAAAGGCTTTTCACCTTTGGTCGGATTGTGGTAAAATCTGGCAAAGGACTTCTTCTTCAGCTCGACAGCGGCACACAGATCATCAGTGAATTTCCCTCTGAAAGTGTAGAGAAGACTTCGACTGTCTGTGGAGACTCTGTAGAAGGAGAGGACCCCAGACATGTGGTCCAGATAAACAGCCAGTCGACTGGAGCGTGAGCAGTGGACGGAGGAGATATGGATGCTCTTGTTTTCATGGAGACAGAAGCAGCCCCATTCAGAGCAAACAACACTCCAGGAGCTGTGGTTTCGTCCCAGTTTAAACTCTGCATCCTCCCCTCTGCTCCAGTATGTCACTCCGATGTTGAACGGCTCAGAGGCTTCGATCTCCCAGTAACAGCGGCCTCTCAAACCCTGTGTCCCCCGCACCAGCACCGAGTCTGGGCCCTCCTCAGAGCGGGACACTGTCCTCTGCTGGTCTGAAAACTGCACCCCTACACAGGACGAGGCCCAGGTGAGGTCACACAGATCTGTGGAGGACAAACAAACTAATAAAATCATCAATCTACTTGGTTAAAGGAGAAATTCAATTTGTCAGCTGGACAAAGTTTATTTGGTTGAAGACGTTTCGCAGCTCATCCAAGCTACTTCGTCAGTTCTGGCTAGAATGCAGTGTCCACCAGCACTTCTGATGAAATAGCTTGGATGAGCTGCGAAATGTCTTCGACCAAATAAACTTTGTCCAGTTGACAAATTGAATTTCTCCTTTTACCATGGATTCTACCTGGATGACTGAGGGATTCTTCACACATCAATCTACTTGTGAAAGGTGGTTTCACTCTGAAACTAGTGAGGTCCACCTAAAAGATGTTTAGATCTGTGTGTCTGTGCCAGGGCCAGTGTGAAGACGACAGCCGCAGTCTGGACTGTGTTTAATGGCTGCTCTGAGGGAGCTTTAAACAGGGGGGCTTAGGTTTGGGTCACTAAGGAGCGTGGAGCAGAGCTTCTCGTCTGATGAAGCAGACTGGACCAACTTAATACAGTTGTATGAATAAGTCTGGGCACCCTTGACAATTGCCATTATGTTCATGTTTTTTTTTCCTAACAGAAAATGTGCAATATGCATCAAAACAAAATTAGATGGTACATAAATTTGGGCACCTTAATAGAAAAATCTGATCAATATTTAGCAAAGCCTTTTGCAAAATAACAGCCTCTAGACGCTTCCTACAGCCTCTGAGCGTCTGGATCCTGGATGAAGGTCTTTATTGATCTCACACAGGAGAAATTCTTCTCTGCATTTAACCCATCCTGTTATTAGGAGCAGTGGGCAGCACATTACTGCGCCCGGGGACCATCTCCATGATCTTCTTGCTTCGGGTTGGTCAGAACCTAGGCTGGAGGATTTTATCTGGAGCATGTTTTGGGTTGATGGGGGAAACCGGAGTGCCCGGAGGAAACCCACCCAGACACAAGGAGAACATGCAAACTCCACACAGAAAGGCTCAGGCGACCCGGGCATCGACCCGGGAAAGCCAGAGGAAAGCCGCAGGACCCGATGGTATCTGCCCCAGGCTGCTGAGAACCTGTGCAGACCAGCTCTGTGAGGTTCTCTGCTACATGTTCAATCTGAGCCTCAGCCTGGAGAAGGTCCCCGTCCTGTGGAAGACCTCCTGCGTGGTCCCGGTTCCCAAAACAACAAACGCCAGGGAACCGGCCCACTACAGACCAGTCGCCTTGACCTCCCACCTCATGAAGACCATGGAGAGGGTGATCCTCAGCCAGCTCCGCTCTGTGGTGAGCCCCACCCTGGACCCGCTGCAGTTTGCCTACAAGCCAAACGTAGGAGTAGAGGACGCCGTCATCTACTTTCTGCAGCGGGCGCTCACCCACCTTGAGACCGCCGGGAGTGCTGTGAGAGTCATGTTCTTTGACTTCTCCAGCGCCTTCAACACCATCAGGCCGGCGCTGCTGCGGGGGAAGCTGGAGGACGCGGGAGTGGATGGACATCTCGCTGCCTGGACCATCGACTACCTCACTGACCGTCCACAGTACGTGCGGCTGCGCAGCTGTGAGTCAGAGGTGGTAGTATGCAGCACGGGGGCCCCCAGGGTACTGTCCTCTCACCCTTCCTCTTCACCATATACACCTCGGACTTCACATACAACACGGACAGCTGCCATCTCCAGAAGTTCTCCGACGACTCGGCCATTGTGGGCTGTGTGTCAGAGGGGAACGAGCTGGAGTACCGCTCGGTCATCAGTGACTTTGTAGACTGGTGTGGGCGCAACCACCTGTGCCTTAACACTAGTAAGACAAAGGAGCTGGTGATCGACTTCAGGAGGAGACCACTACCTCACTCACCGGTGAACATCCAGGGGCAGGACATAGAGACTGTGGACAGTTTCAAGTACCTGGGTGTTCACCTCAACAATAAACTGGACTGGTCCCACAACACCGACGCCCTGTACAAGAAGGGCCAAAGTCGCCTCCACCTCCTGAGGAGACTGAGTTCCTTTGGAGTGAGCAGGCCTCTGCTCAAGACTTTTTATGACTCTGTGGTGGCCTCTGCTCTCCTCTATGCTGTCGTCTGCTGGGCCCCGAGCAGCACAGAACGGGACAGAAAAAGACTGAATAAGCTGGTTAAGAGGGCCAGCTCTGTCCTGGGCTGTCCTCTGGACCGTGTAGAGGAGGTGGCTGAGAGGAGGGTACTGGCCAAATTCATGTCCATTAAGGACGACACCTCTCACCCTCTGCACCGGACTATTGAGGAGCTGAGCAGCTCCTTTAGTAGCCGACTGAGGCACCCCCAGTGCAAGAAGGAGCGCTACCGCAGATCCTTCATCCCCACCGCCATCAGACTGTATAATTCTAACATATAGGCCAGACATGCAATATCCTCCTTTTCATGTTGATGCTTGTTGTTACTATTATCATTATTACTATTTTCCATTATTATTATTATTATTACATATTACTATTTGCACTATTTATTACTTACTTTATCCCCTCCCTGCCTGCATGCACTTTTTCCCTCCTGTCCAATTGTCCTGGAGCTACTGTGGCGAGTAAATTTCTCCTGTGTGAGATCAATAAAGTCTTATCTTATCTGAACCCGGAACCTTCTTGCTGTGAAGCATGAGTGCTAACCATTCCTCCTGACAGAACATCTCCAGTTCAGTGAGGTTTGATGGTTCCGAGCACGGACAGCTTCAAATCATCCCACAGATTTTCAGTGATCTCCAAGTCTGGGCCTGGGCCGTTCCAGAACGTTGAACTTATTCCTCATAAAGCCTGAGGAGATTTTGAGCAGTGTTTTGGGTCGTTGTCTTGTTGAAATATCCAGCCCCGGCATAACTTCAACTTTGTGACAGATTGTTGAACATTATTCTGAAGAATCTGCTGATACTGAGCGGAATCCGCGCAAGCCTCAACTTTAACAAGATTCCCAGTCCCAGCACTGGCCACAGCTCCACAGCCTGATGGAACCTCCACCAAATTTTACTGTGGGCAAAGTGTTTTTTTCCTGGAATGCCATGTTCTTTTGCCACCGTGCAGATCGCCTCTTGTTATGACCAAATAACTCAATTTTTGTTTCTTCAGTCCACAGCTCCTTATTCCAAAATTAATCTTGTCCAAATGTGCTTTTGCAAACCTCCAGCGACTCAGTTTGTGACATCTGTGAAGAAAAGTCTTCTTCTGTATCGCTCTCCCGTACAGCCTTTCCTTGTGCAGACTGCGCTGTAGTGTTGACCTCTGCACAGTGACTCCATCTGCAGAAGATGACCTGCAGGTCTTTGGAGGTGGTCTGTGGGTTGTTTTTGACCGTTCTGATCGTCCTTCGTCTTTGCCTCTGATATTTCTCTTGGCCTTAACCAGAACTGTGCCTGTGGCCTTCCATTTCCTCTCGATGTTCCTCACAGTGGAGACTGACAGCTGAAATCTTTGAGGAGCTTTTTGTAGCCTTCCCCTAAAACATAGAGCTGAACAATCTTTGTTTTCAGGTCATTTGCGAGTTGTTTTGAGGCCCCATGTTGCCACTCTTCAGAGGAGAGTCAAAGAGAAGAAGAACGACTTGCATTTGGCGCCTTAAATCCCTTTTGTCATGATCGGATGCTCCTGTCTATGAAGTTCAAGCCTTAATGAGCTCATCAAACCAATTTTGTATTCCAATTTATCTGTGTTGATTAGTTCCAGGTTTTCAAAGCAACAAAATGACAAAGGTGCCCACATTTTTGCACAGCCTATTTTTCACATTTGATTTAATTTCGTACAAATGAATATTACAACACTTAAAATCTGTGTCTGGAAAACCACCCAGTCCTCGGCTTTTATGGGAAAATGAACGACCTGCCACTGGGATTATTTTCTGTGAAGACAGAGTCGATTATTATGAACCTCAAAGGGGTGGCCAATTTTTTTTAAACAACTGTATCACTGACTCTGCCTCCGTCTGCGCAGGGAGGGCTTGGTCGGTCTGAGGACCACTCAGCGTCCAATGTGCATCATCCTCAAGGGACATTCAGTCAATGAAAAGACCACAGCATCAAGGAAGCGACTAGGACACATACGCTCGGTTGTGGTTCTATTACTTGTTGAAGTCCGTTGTCATGGAAATAAGTTCACCGGTCAGCTGATCGTGCGTTGGTATGATTGGTGTTCACTTAATGAACCATCCTAAAGTTTCATCGATCTGTGTGTGAACTAGATCAGTACGTACATGGCAACATAAGACATAAAAACATTGATAATAAATCTTCATGAGTCTAAGTGGACTTACATTTCCTCAGTCCTGGGATCATTCTGTGACTTCCACCATGAGACAAACTGCAAACAAAACATCATTTACATTGTTAAACAGTCCCAGGTTCTCAGGGGCTGATGGGTGTTTGTGAAACTTACTCAAACTTGAGGAGTTTAAACTGAGGCTCTTTCTCTAGTTCCCTCAGGGCTGTTTCTCCTGACTCCAGGTGGTTATAACTGAGGTCCAGCTCCTTCAGATGGGACGGGTTTGATTTTAGAGCCGAAATCAGAAAATCACAGCCTTTTTCTGTCACTAGGCAACCGGACAACCTGCACACACCAAATAAGGACAGTTCAGTTGTATATAAGGACAGTTCAGTTGTATATAAGGACAGTTCAGTTGTATATAAGGACAGTTCAGTTGTATATAAGGACAGTTCAGTAGTATATAAGGACAGTTCAGTTGTATAGTACCTGAGTGTTGTGAGTCTGCAGGCTGGACTGCTCAGTCCCTCACAGAGCAGCTTCACTCCAGAGTACTGCAGGTCACTGTTGCTCAGATCCAAATGTCTCAGAGACGAATGTGCAAACGTCAGAGCCAAAGAGAGAGGCTTCAGAAAAGCTTCAGTCCCTCTGCAGTCAGACAGGCTGGAGAGACAACAACACTTATGAGGGCTACTGAGGTTATACACTGGTCTGTAGGACTGTAGTCCTCTAATCGTTTATTTGATCGTTTATTTGATCGTTTATTTGGTCGATGATGTCTTAAGCCGAGTGTCTACAGCCCGATTTTGGCCATCTGCGAGGAAAGATTTCTGATTGTGGAAAAAATTGTGAGTGGTAGGTAGAAATCGCGGGTCGTGGGTCTCAGAGTGAGACTGGGACAAAGATCAAAAGTAGAGTCATCTTTAATTATTTAGAATTGTCAACTGGAGACAAGCCAGAGGAGTTTTGTATTCATTTAGAAATCGGGAGAAGGAGCCCTCAGCTAACCTGTAAATTTATGGATTACCAAATGGAGCTGAAGCCTGATATTTGCTCAGACAAGCTCATAGCCACGACTGATGGTGAACACCATCGCCGTCGTGTGCCTGCAGTGTGACATCCAACCACCTTATAAGAAAAAAAGCAATGGACACCAGGCTTTAGTTGATCAAAATTTGGATCAGTGCGACCCAGTCCTGTCTACATGATGATAAGGATTTATATAGGACAAGATATGTTTTTTTTGTTTTTTTTGGTGGAGCCAATTAAACTCATGAAGTTGAAGCTGTCTTTATATAAAAACATTGTTTTCTACTTCCTTAAAGTTGTTTTTATATGTACTCCACCTGCAGGTGTAGACTTGTGAGTGCAGTTTGGGTTAGATACATAGAGCTAGGTAATAGTTTTGAGAACTTTTGGCAGGACATAGTCGGCTACAGCCCTACTGGTCACACTAATCAGGGCAGGTTTTGTCTTCTGAACTTACTTGGCTTTCCTGCAGCTCCTGACAGCAGGTATGAGCCTTCGACGTCCCTTCTCTGATATGTTGTAGCTTTTTAGATCGAGTTCCTCCAGGACGCTCTTAGAAACCTGCATGATGAAGGCTAGAGCAGAGCAGTGCAGAGGAGATAGCGTCCGAGCTCTGTCCTTTGATTTCAAATACTCCTGTATGTCTTCACTGATCTTTGTGTCTCCCATCTCCACCATGGTTTTAAACAGGTTGATGCAGGTGTCTGGGGAGACAGTTTTGCGTAGAATGGTTTTGAGGTGGATCAACATGTTTATAACAGTGTCTTGACTTGACTCTAGGGGGCGCAGTAACCCACGAATAAATCTCTGATTTGATTCATGCAGAAGACCGAGAAGGAAACGCTGGATGTAGTACAAGTGACCACTGTTCTTCTCCAACACTTTGTCGACCACCATCTTTAGAAGGTCATACACTGAAGGTCTGGAGGAGGCCTCTGATGACTCTAGACCCAAGAAGACGCTCAGCTCTGGAGCCCAGGGTTTGTTGTTGGTAAAACTGTCAAAAACATAAACAGCAGCAAAGAACTCTTGTACAATCGGGTGCACAAAGAAATACACGTTCTGCTGCAAAAACAACTGCTCTTGTTGGAGAATGGAGCTGAAAAACCCAGATTCGACTGTGGCTTCTTTGGGCTCGAGCCCACACTGTTGTAGATCTTCTTCATCAAAGATCAGGTTGTTCTTTAGCAGGTGGACGAAGGCCAGTTTGCCGACTTTAAGGAGGAGCTCTCTTTTAGATTTAAGAAGCTTGGTTCTCTCTTTCTCTGGGTTCTTGTCATATTTTCTGCTGCTGCGCTTGGTTTGAACAGATACAAATGCTACCATCATCTCAGTGAGGGTCTGAGGAGCTTCAGTCTGCTCCTCTCCTCCAAAAACCTCCTCAAATAAAACAGAGAACATCCAGCAGAAGATAGGGATCTGGCACAACATGTCCACCGTATGTGATGACTTCACATGTGAAATCACCAGTTCAGCGAGCTCTGGTTTCTTCCTGAACCTCTTGCTGAAATATTCTGCCTTTTGGAGGTCGTTGAATCCTTGAATCTCATTGACTGTGTGGATGAACTCTGCAGGGATCTGATGAGCGGCCGCTGGCCGAGAGGTGATCCAGAGCTGGGCTGAAGGGAGCAGGTTTCCCTGGATCAGGTTCAACACGAGGCTGGACACAGAAGTGACCTCCTGCAGTGATGTGACTCTCTTTGTTTTTTTGAAGTCCAGGTTAAACCGGCTCTCATCAAAACCATCCAGGATCAAGATCACATTAATCCAGTCTAAGACCTGAGGGTCTATGCCACTCAGAGCTCGGTGGAAGTCAGTCAGGAGCTGAAGCAAACTTGTGTCACTTTTTATCAAATTAAGCTCTCGAAAAGCCAGACAGAAAATGAAATGAAAATCTTTTTGAGCAGTGCCTTCAGCCCAGTCCACAATGAACTTTTGGACACAAAAAGATTTTCCAATTCCGGCAAGGCCAATTGTCAGGACAGTTCTGGTCTTCACTGGTGGAGAATGGAAAATATCACTGATTTGGACCTCTTCTTCATGAGAATCCAGTCTTTTCATCATTGCGTGTTTGGTGTAGTGCTCTGGAAGAACTTCTCTCTTGCCAAAGTTGATGGACTGTGAAGTGTAGATGTGTGTCAGGGGACTCCTCTCATCTCCGTTTCCTTCACTCGTCATATAAAACCTTTTGAGCATCTCAGTCTTCAGTTTCTCAATTGATTCAAAGAGTTTATTGTGCTCTGGAACATATACAAAAAGGTTAGTCAGTGTTTGCTGCAGTACCATAAGTAACCACTTGAGTATAGGGTTAGATGATTGACAGATGGGCCTAGGTGAGGCCTACACTGGACTCACCTGTCAGGAGTCTGAGAGCCTGTGGAGTTGGTGTGAGTCTCTGTTTGGTTCCACACTGAGGACAGAGGATATAACCTGTTGTCTCTGACTCAGTGTCCTTCACTACACAGCGAGTACAGGCCACATGAGAACAGCTCAAAGACATGGGTTCTCCTTCAAAAGTCTCTTCACAAACGCAACAAAATGGAACACAGGGTCTGCAAAAAAAAAAAAAAAAAAATTCAAATATGATGTTCACACAGTTACAGTTGAACTAAAGTGTGATACAGTTTTTGGTAGTTCTGGTTTAACAGATTCCATGGGCAGAGGTCTTTGCCAGACGCCCAAATAGGTTGTGTTCACCAGATATCACAACATTCTAGGCTCCCTGTAGTTAGGTCAGAATTCTCAAATGGAGTTTGCTGTGGAACTGTCAGATTGCAGATTTGTTGTCTTGGTTTATGGTTCAAATCTGTAATTAACAAAAGTTAAATTATGTTTTGACAGTAGTTTCAGAACATGTTTTAAGCCGGAGGGTGTGTTCCAACCACTGGGAAACACACTCTCCCTGCTCAGCCTCCAACCGGGTCGGGTTTAGGAGGAGCAGTGTGTTTTTTGTCCCGGTTGCAGAACACTGGACCAGGTCTATACTCTCCATCGGGTGCTTGGAGAGTATAAAGGGGGGGGCAGCACCCCACCCCCCCTTTGGAGACTCAGACCATACCTCTCTGTTCATGTACCCGGCCTACAGACAAAGACTCAAACAGCCAGACCCTGTCACCAGACAGGTTCAACTTTGGACACCAGAGGCTGAGCTTTCTGCAGGACTGTTTTGCCACCACAGACTGGGAAGTGTCGTCACATCAGCCCAGGTACACAAAGCCCTGAGGAGGAACAACCCCCGCAAAGCCCCAGGTCCAGACAGCATTCCTGGGAGGGCACTCAGAGCATGTGCTAATGAGCTGACTGTCTTCACCTCCATTTTCAACCTCTCCCTCAGCCAACGCACTGTCCCCACCCGCTACAAAACCACCACCATCGTCCCCCTCCTCAACAAGAACCATTCATCCTGCCTGAATGACTAGAGGCCAGTAGCACTCACTTCAATCATTATGAAGTGCTTTGAGAGAGTGATACTGCCCCACGTTCAGAGCAGCATACCGGACTCTATTGACCCCCTACAATATGCCTACAGGCCCAACAGGCCCAACAGGCCCACCTCTGATGCCGCCGCCCTCCATGTCTTGCTCTTCCACCTAGAAAATAAAGACTCCTACATCAGGATAGTCTTTATTGACTACAGCCCTGCCTTCAACACAGCCATCCCCTACAGACTCACCCACAAACTGTCATCACTTGGACTACACCCTGCCCTCTGTGACTGGCTCCTGGACTTCCTGACTGTCAGGCCCCAGTCTGTCAGGATTGGAAACAGAACCTCAGCCAGCATCACCACAAACATCGGTACCCCGCAGGGCTGCGTCCTCAGCCCCATCCTCTACTACACCCTGTTCACCCATGACTGCATCGGATCCCACCCTGAGAACGTCATCCTGAAGTTTGCAGACGACACCGCTGTGATAGGTCGTATCACAGGCGGAGACGATGCGGCCTACAGGAGGGAGGTGGACAGTCTGGTGACATGGTGCGGGGACAACAACCTCACTCTCAACACAGACAAGACCAAGGAGATGATAGTGGACATGAGGAAGGAGAGGGGACCTCATCAGCCATTGTTTATCCCGGACCTTGAGGTGGAGAGGGTGATCACCTTTAAATACCTGGGGGTCCACATCAGTGATGACCTCACCTGGACACTCAACACTACACAGGTGGTGAAGAAGGCTCAACAGCGGCTGTACTTCCTGAGGAGGAAATTTGGCATGTCCCCCCAAAATTCCTCAGCAACTTCTACAGCTGCATCATTGAGTCCATCCTGACCAGCTGCATCACTGTGTGGTACGGCAGCACTGCTGTGAAGAACCGCAAACGCCTGCAGAGAGTGGTTAAGAGGGCCACAAAGATCACCAGGACTCCTCAACCGTCTCTGCAGAGCATCTACCATCGCAAAAGACCACAAGAGAGCTGCTCCATCATCAAAGACCCCACCCACCCCCAACATGGACTATTCACACTACTACCTTCAGGCCGGAGGAACAGGAGTGTGAAAAGCAGGACCACTAGACTTAAGAACTCTTTCTTCCCAACTGCTATCAGACTCTTGAACTGCTGAGCAATAGGCCCCCTCCTGGACACTGATTGACCAATACATTGCACTTGAGTAATTTGCACTATTATTGACCAACTGTTAAAATAATCTGTCAAATTACAGCTGCACATGTAACTGCTCGAATGTTTACACTTCCTGTTTGCACGACATCAACAATGTTTACTACTGACAGTTCAAGATTCAAGATTGTTTATTTGTCATGTGCAGAATCAACACAAGGTCAACAATGCAATGAAATGCTTAGGATCAGAAGAACCGTTGACTCGCTAAGATAGTCAAGAAGTACTAGTAACATGCAATAATAGTACATGGTAAAAAAAAGTGTTGCAAAGTGCAGGGGAAGAAGTAAACAATATAATAAACAATATAATAAACAATATAATAAAATATGTAATAAAATGTAATAAAATAAAAAAACAAGGTACAAGGGTAAAAGGAGCGAGTCGGCACGGAGCGACTGATCAGTGCGTCCATTCTGCGGCGCAACCTGATGACTCTGCACATAAAACTAAGGTTGCACATTATCTGTAAATATGTACAGAGCACCAGCCTATATTTTTCATAGTGTATATTCGGTAAAGATTGTTTCTATTTGATTATACTTTTTACATGCTTCTCTTTATCTTATTTATTTATTTTAATCTTTTTGCATGCTCCTGGCATCCAGGGTGGGCAGCAAAGTAAGAATTTCATTGTACAGGGAAACGTGTTTCTTTACTGGGCATATGGCAATAAAAGCTTTGAATCTCTGAATCTTGAATCTTGAGAGTTCATGGGAGTTTCCCCAACCAGTCCACATGTGCTTTGTGGATCTGGAGAAGGCATTCGACCGTGTCCCTTGTGGGGTCCTGTGGGGTGTGCTCTGGGAGTACGGGTTTTGGGGCCCTTTGCTAAGGGCTGTTCGGTCCCTGTATGACCGGAGCAGGAGCTGTGTTCGCATTGCCGGCAATAAGTCGGACCTGTTTCCAGTGCATGTTGGACTCCAGGGCTGCCCTTTGTCACCGTTTCTGTTCATTATATTTATAAACAGAATTTCTAGGCGCAGTCAGGGGCCGGAGGGGATCCGGTTTGAGGACCACAGGATCTCATCTCTGCTGTTTGTAGATGATGTTGTCCTGATGGCTTCATCGAACCGGGACCTCCAGCGTGCACTGGGGCGGTTTGCAGCCGAGTGTGAAGCGGCTGGGATGAGGATCAGCTCCTACAAATCCGAGGCCATGGTTCTCGACTGGAAAAATGTTGAGAACCCTCCACCCAGCCAGCGAGGGGTGGGTGGAGAGTCCTTGCTTCAGGTGGAGGAGTTCAAGTATCTCGGGGTCTTGTTCACGAGTGAGGGGAGGATGGAGCGTGAGATTGACAGGTGGATCGGTGCAGCGTTGGCAGTGATGCGGTCGCTGTACCGGACCGCTGTGGTAAAGAGGGAGCTGAGCCGTCGATTTAACGTCGATCTACGTTCTTCCCCTCACCTATGGTCATGAGCTCTGGGTAATGACCGAAAGAACGAGATCGCCTATACAAGCGTCCGAAATTAGTTTCCGCCGCAGAGTGGCTGGGCCCTCCCTTAGAGATAGGGTGAGGAGCTCAGTCACACGGGAGGAGCTCGGAGTAGAGCCGCTGCTCCTCCACGTGGAGAGGAGCAGCTGAGGTGGTTCGGGCGTCTGTTCCGGACGCCTCCTGGACGCCTCCCTCAGGAGGTGTTCCGGGCACGTCGCACCGGGAGGAGGCCCCGGGGAAGACCCAGGACACGCTGGAGGGACTATGTCTCCCGGCTGGCCTGGGAACGCCTTGGGGTCCCCCCGGAGGAGCTGGAGGAAGTGTCCGGGGTGTATGAAGTCTGGGAGTCCCTGATTAGACTGTTGCCCCCGCGACCCGACCCCGGATAAGAGGAAGAACATGGATGGATGGCATTCAGCCCTAACATCTCCTGCACTGCAATAATCCAGACCATTTCTGTTTATGAATAAGAAGAGCATAATGTCTCTATCACACCTACAGTTTATTAATAATTACATAAGTGAAACACAAGTTGACAAGTTTATTTAATTAAAATAACTTAAAATAACCTAATCCAGTTTACAATAAAAGTCAGATTACCTTTTAGGCTCCAGTTGAGCCATAGCCATAGGATGGTACATAGAACGATCACTCGCCAAAGACAAAGCCCTGGGACCAGCCGACTGCACAGTCTTCCCCAAACTAGAAAATATGTATAAAAATATACTAATATGAGATTTTTATTTTTCTGACACTAATATTATGAACCATTTAATAGACCATGAAAAGGAGATATAAGCCTAGACATGAAGAGACACATCCCCCTGACTGTCTTGACTGTCTTGACACACAGTGGTGTGTCCGGATGGTACTTTTGCTGCTGGATATGCGAGGGACCCGTACAATGCGTGGCAAGTCGTATGTTTGGCACCAATGTACCTGGAGGATGTGGAGGATATTTACGTATTCGGATTTCTGATAGCTGGACATCTGTTGATTGGTCTGGGATTGTCCATGATCTATCACAAAATTGGCAAGCTGGCAGCAAGTAAAGAGTCCCCCAAGCTGTCTGCAGTAATTTCGAGCCACTGTGAAGCCGTGGGAGATCTCGTGAAAGGATTACATCAGAAAGTGGCACAGGTTGAGGACCTTTTGGAAGGGTTTCAACCGAAGGAAACATCTTGACGTTTGGATATCATCACGGGCATGCTTACAGAACTGGGTAAAGGCAAAGCAGCGCAGTCTGTGTGCCAAGAGGAACTAATGAGATCTTTCACGAATATTCATGGGGATATGAAGATGGGGGTCTGGCAGAACCAGGGGTCCAGCTAAATTGCTTGCTCACCTGGGTCTCTAAAATGTATTTCATCATTCTAAATTAATGCCCTGTAAGTCTGTTTGTCTCCTGCAAAAAAATCTGTCTCCACTGTTATCTCTGTTTTGACTTGGCTTCCCTGCATGAACACTCCCAAGGCCACAGATGTGGCTTGTTATCATGAACTCTACAAAAACATTGGGCACACACTATTCGGACTATTCACACATGGTTAAGTAAACATTTCCCTGTCTTTTAGAAAGGTCTGCTCTCTGCTCTCGGTTTCAATCAATTTCATTGATTTCTGATCTGATCCCTGCCCCACCCTTCCTTTTGTCACCAAAGAAAAAAACACTGCATGTTACCTATCCAATTGTTTTTCTGTCATTACGTGTTGTGAATAATTGTCATTGATTGTATTGATTGTATTGTATTCGAAATTTTGAATTCATTCTATGTACATGTACATATGATTGTTTTTTGACAATAAAGCAAACTATGAACTATGAACACACCTTTTAGGCTCCGGTTGAAAGGCCATAGGATGGTACATAGAACGATCACTCGCCAAAGACAAAGCCTTGGGACCAGCCGACTGCAAAGTCCCCAAACTAGAAAATATGTATAAAAAGGATTTTAATAAGTGAACATTTAAATGCATGGCTCTTCTGTACAAACAAACATCACTGGGCATAAATACCTTTTAGGAGCTTCTGGAAAGGTCACTATTTCTGCCTTTGATGCAGTACTTCTTGTGGCCATGGCAGTAAATGAAGGCTCCACAGAACTGAAACACATTTGACATGAAGTGGTCTGGGGGAGATTTGAAATAATATTTTATCTGTTACTTGTAGAATAAATAATAGAAGCGCGAGAGTTGAAGAGAAGGGTTCCTAATATGAAACTGCTCTCCTATAACTGCTAGCCTCGATGAGCTTCATTTAACTACTGTGGTGACGTCACACTCCCTTAGTCCAGTTCTGGGTACAGTCTGTGGTTCTACCGCAGGAGAACGCAGGAACCCTCAGGACACTGTGATAAGAGTCCAGTCCAGTCTAGTGTGGTCCTGTCTGGCAGTGCTTCTGTTGTAGGGAGTATTATACCTCTGATAAGGCTGAGCGATCAAATGGTGAGCCCTGTGATCATCTGCTTTTTTGGTAAAATCATCACATCGTGATTCACTCATTATAAACACGGCTCTACCACCCACACCTCCAATTAGTCAGCTTCAGCAGTGCCCTGTGAGTGAAGCTGGATTTAACCAGGTCAGAATTCTCAGGTGGAGTTTGCTGTGGAACTGTAAGATTGCAGATTTGTTGTCCTGGTTATTTTTTCAAATCTCTGTAATTATTGGGACTATCCACATGAAACTAACACTGACACAAAGCATATGACCTTCTCTGTCACTGTGAATAAACAAAAGTTAAATTATGTTTTCACAGTAGCTTCAGAAATGTTTCAAGCCGTATCATTTTGATGTCAACTTGAGATGTGACGTTAATCTCTAACAAATAAATTTGGGTTTTCCTTTATCGAATATTATATAATATAGATTTCTATAGGGCCCCAAGGCACACAACAGTCCGTAGGAACAAGTTTGTACGCTGTAAAACTGCTTCTCTGGGCTTCATAAGACTCTCTGGGGTTAATAATCTGCTTTGTTTGACCAGGTTCATTGAGCATTGATACCGGGACAAGAGGACAGGAAACACAGGCTATAAAAGCTCTGACAAATGTAATCCCAATCAAATATTTTTCCAAGATCATTCAGAAGCCCTTTACGATGAATTTTATGACGAGGCCAGTTACGTCACCCAGACTGACATTGAGTCAGGCCTGTGGTGGGTGCTCGTCAGTGAGCGTCTGGTGTGGGTCTGCTCATTGCCCCACAGCTCAGTCGCCATGTGTTGGAGTTCACCCCGGTGAACGAGAGGGTCATGTCCCTGCGCCTTCGGGTCGGGGACAGGTCTCTCACTGTTGTGTCAGCCTACAGGCCAAACAGCAGTGCAGAGTACCCGGCCTTCTTGGAGTGCCTGGGAGGGGTGCTGGACAGTGCACCGACCGGGGACTCCATTGTTCTACTGGGGGACTTCAACGCCCACGTGGGCAACGACAGTGACACCTGGAGAGGGGTGATTGGGAGGTACAGCCTCCCTGATCTGAACCCGAGTGGTGTTCTGTTATTGGACTTCTGTGCTAGCCACGGTTTGTCCATAACAAACACCATGTTCGAGCACAAGGGTGTCCACCAGTGCACGTGGCACCAGGGTACCCTAGGACAGAGGTCGATCTGACTATAGAGTCCGAGTGGGCTTTGTTCTCGGCCTCTATTGCCGATGCGGCCACTTGTAACTGTGGTCGTAAGGTCGGTGGTGCCTGTTGTGGCGGCACTCTCCGAACCTGACGGTGGACACCGGAAGTAAGGGATGCTGTCATGCTCAAGAAGGAGTCTTATCGGGCCTTGTTGGCTCGTGGGACTCCTGAGGCAGCTGACGCGTACCGCCGAGCCAGGCGGTCGCAGAGGCAAAAACTCGGGGTTGGAAGGAGTTCGGAGAGGCCATGGAGGAGGACTATCGGATGGCCTCAAAGAAATTCTGCCAAACCGTCCGGCGCCTCAGGAGGGGGAAGCAGTGCTTCACCAACACTGTTTACAGTGCGGGTGGGGACCTGTTGACCTCGACTGGGGATGTTGTCAGATGGTGGAAGGAATACTTTGAGGATCTCCTCGATCCAACCGTCACGTTTTCTGAGGAGGAAGCACAGGCTGGGGACTCAGAGTTGGACTCGTTCACCACCCTGGCTGAAGTCGCTGAGGTGGTTGGAAAGCTCCTCAGTGGCAAGGCCCTGGGGGTGGATGAGATCCATCCTGAGTATCTTAAGTCTCTGGATGTTGTAGGGCTGTCTTGGCTGACACGTCTCTGCAACATCGCGTGGCGGTCGGGGACAGTACCTCTGGACTGGCAGACCAGGGTGGTGGTCCCTCTGTTTAAGAAGGGGGACCGGAGGGTGTGTTCCAACTACCGGGGAATCACACTCCTCAGCCTTCTCGGTAAGGTCTATTCCAGGGTACTGGAAAGGAGAATCTGACCGATGTGCTTTGTCACCAGTTCTGTTCTTGATATTTATGGACAGAATTTCTAGGCGCAGTCAGGGGCCGGAGGGGATCCGGTTTGGGAACCACAGGATCTCATCTCTGCTGTTTGCAGATGATGTTGTCCTGATGGCTTCATCAAACCGGGACCTCCAGCGTGCACTGGGGCGGTTTGCAGCCGAGTGTGAAGCGGCTAGGATGAGGATCAGCTCCTCCAAATCCGAGGCCATGGTTCTCGACCGGAAAAAGGTGGTTTGCCCTCTCCAGGTGGGTGGAGAGTCCCTGCTTCAAGTGGAGGAGGTCAAGTATGTCGGGGTCTTGTTCTCGAGTGAGGGGAGGATGGAGCGTGAGATTGACAGGTGGATCTGTGCAGCGTCTGCAGTGGTGCGGTCACTGTACCGGACCGTTGTGGTGAAGAGGGAGCTGAGCCGAAAGGCAAAGCTCTCGATTTACCGTCGATCTACGTTCCTCCCCTCACCTATGGTCATGAGCTCTGGGTAATGACCGAAAGGACGAGATCGGGGATACAAGCGGCCGAAATGAGTTTCCTCCGCAGAATGGCTGGACGCTCCCTTAGAGATAGGGTGAGGAGCTCAGTCACACGGGAGGGGCTCGGAGTAGAGCCGCCGCTCCTCCATGTGGGGAGGAGCCAGCTGAGGTGGCTCGGGTGTCTGTTCCGGACGCCTCCTGGACGCCTCCCTCGGGAGGTGTTCCGGGCATGTCCCACCGGGAGGAGGCCCCGGGGAAGACCCAGGACACGCTATGTCTCCCGGCTGGCCTGGGAACACCTTGGGGTCCCTCCAGAGGAGCTGGAGGAAGTGTCCGGGGTGAAGGAAGTCTGGGAGTCCCTGTTTAGACTGTTGCCCCGGCGACCCGGCCCCGAATAAGAGGAAGAAAATGGATGGATGGCCTAACATCTCCTGCACTACAATAATCCAGACCTGTTTATGAATAAGAAGAGCATAATGTCTCTATCACACCTACAGTTTATTAATAATTACATGAGTGAAACACAAGTTGACAAGTTTATTTAATTAAAATAACCTAAAATAACCTAATCCAGTTTATAATAAAAGTCAGATTACCTTTTAGGCTCCAGTTGAAAGTTCATAGGATGGTACATAGAACGATCACTCGCCAAAGACAAAGCGCTGGGACCAGCCGACTGCACAGTCTTCCCCAAACTAGAAAATATGTATAAAAAGGATTTTAATAAGTGAACATTTAAATGCATGGCTCTTCTGGTACAAACAAACATCACTGGGCATAAATACCTTTTAGGAGCTTCTGAAAAGTTCACTATTTCTGCCTTTGACGCAGTACTTCTTGTGGCCATGGCAGTAAATGAAGGCTCCACAGAACTGAAACACATTTGACATGAAGTGGTCTGGGGGAGATTTGAAATAATATTTTATCTGTTATTTGTAGAATAAATAATAGAAGCCTGAGAGTTGAAGAGAAGGGTTCCTAATATTAAAGGAAAAGTAACGTTTTTTACAATCTGAGCCTTATTTCGGTAATAAAACAAGTTGTTTTACTCACCCATAGCACTTTGGTGTCATATGGAGCATTTCCGGAGATGTTTTAGTTTAGCGATATCCGTAATGTGAGTTCTTGGGGCAAATGTTTGCGGTCTCCAAATAACACAAACTTTAGCACTTTTCAAATCATAGAAGCTCGATGTCTTAGTCTACGATTTCGTTTGGCCAAAAGTGGCCTGTAATCCGAGATTTAGCCATAGTTTCGAGTAGATGAGGAGGCCAGTGCGCATGTGCGGAGTCACAGCTTATTTCGCTCTCAGCTCCCGGGACCCAAACATGAAACGCAAAGCTGTAAACTATGTTTAAATCTCGGATTACAGGCCACTTTTGACTCAAACAAAATCGTAGACTAAGACATCGAGCTTCTATGATTTGAAAAGTTTGTGTTATTTGGAGACCGCACGCATTATATGCCCTGAGCTATGGCTAGAAGTCGCGCTAGGCTAACGCAAATCTAAAACATCTCTGGAAGTGCTCCATATGACACCAAAGTGCTATGGGTGAGTAAAACAACTTGTTTTATTACCGAAATAAGGCTCAGATTGTAAAAAAAAAACTTTACTTTTCCTTTAAACTGCTCTCCTATAACTGCTAGCCTCGATGAGCTTCATTTGACTACTGTGGTGACGTCACACTCCCTTAGTCCAGTTCTGGGTACAGTCTGTGGTTCTACCGCAGGAGAACGCAGGAACCCTCAGGACACTGTGTTTGTCTGAAGCAGTCCCATAGTATTGTCCTGCTGTGGTTTATTTCACACATCCAGAGGTGGATTCACTTTAATATTTCACAAACTCTTACAGACTGATACCTGCTAGAGCCAAGCTTCCTCTTTTGTACAACCTCAGCCTCCTCCTCAGTCTTCATCTTCCTCTTCCCCACTCTCTCGTCCTGTGGATTCGACATCTTTACACCTGTAGGGGACAGCGGGAGGACATTTAACTTCAACTAAAACAGAAATAGCCTCACTAATGTCTTCAGTAATCACGGCAGCTAAAAGGTTGTTAAGAAACTCATATTTTTCTCCCATAGAACGCTGAGTGAAATTTCAGGGTGACCTCGTTTTCTGACTTACCCCAAACAGGACGCTGACGCTCTACCACAGACTGTATTTAAACGCACTAACCGCCGTGTCCCAAACAGGAAGTGAGCGCGGGGGCTGTGACAGTGGGATCTCTGAGGCTTCTGAACCACTTCCGACAGATCTACCTGCTGTTGTTCCGGCTCACTCAAAGCCTCACGCCCTCCGCGCTCCACTCTTCTGTTCGGCTCTTTTACCCAGGATGCACCTGTGGATCCCTGGCCGCCTCAGAACCCTTGAAATAGCCCAGAGTGCACCGCAACTTCATTTTTTTACTTTATTTCAGCAGTAAAATCTCTTAAAGAACTGGGAAGGACTGGGAATAAAAGTAATGTTTCAGTCTGTGTGTTTATTTATTTGGGATAATTATGAGCCTAATTAACTCCAGAACAGTGTAAAACAATAATATAACAATAACAATAACCTCCCACATGCTCCACACACTGGACACTTCTTACATCTCTCTCCATCTGAGTCAAGTCTTGTTTTTTTACTCTGTGTCCTGATGTTGAACCTCTTCAGTCCTCCCTGTAGAAACTCTGCTCAGATTTAACTCTTCTGTAGTTGTTTTTTTCCTGTGGCTGAACTCGCTTAAGCTGAATGAACATAAATGAAATGTTCTTATTGTGATTGAGACGGTTTCATCATTAATCACAGGTTTGGAGGTTGTGTCGGTCATAATAGGTAATAAGTTTCATAGTTTTAGGTTGAATATCTCATTAAAGCCTCTTCAGAACATAAGGCAGGACATTAGCATCGCGTCATTGCACTTTACTTATACAACAGGCCTAATTTCTTATAAACTGCCTTATATTTTCCAATATATTATATCCTTTCCTGACTGAATAAAGAACATTTGACATTCTCACTTACACTCCTGTTTTTTCTCTTTGGTCTAATACTCACAGTTACACAAAAGTCTGATTTCGTATTTAATGAAAAACACAAAAAAAAAGACAGTGAGAATTCTACATGGGGTAGAACATAGAGAACACACAAACATGTTGTTTTATAAATCCAAAATTTTAAAGTTTGAAGATTTGGTTAAATTTAAAACCTTGCAAATTATGCATCAAGCCTGGTCTAAACAACTACCAGGAAATATCAAATATTATTTACCCACAGAGAAGGAAATTATAATAAGAAATGAATTAAATTTTAAGAAATAATTTTTCCGTACAACATGCAAAAAAATGTGCATCACAAGATGTGGAGTGGATTTGTGGAATAATTTAAATTATGAAGTTAAGAGTTGCCCAAATAAATACCGTTTTAAACGATCAAAAACTTTATACTTGATAATTATTTAGACATAGGATGAGTTAAGGGGATATATGTAAATATGTATATATGGGTGTGTGTACATGTGTATATGTGTGTATATGTATGTGTGTGTGTGTATATATATATATATATATATATATACACACACATATATATATATATAGTATGTAGAGTTGTACAGGACAATGATGAGAAATGTATATTATATTATATTATATTATATTATATTATATTATATTATATTGTATTGTATTATTATATTATATATATTATAATAGCTGTCAGTGTGGAATGTGAGAATATGGAGCAGGAGTACATAAGTTTATTCTTCCACCTGCTCCATGTTGAGCAAAAGGAAGTGCAGAGACATGTGACATAAGTTTGTATTTGTTTGTATTTTGAGTTTGTATTTGTGAAATTATGCGTAATGGAACCTGCAAGTTGCTCAAATAAACAAACATAAACTGATAAAAATCAGTTTTCTGTCAGTACGAGTGACATCTGATTCTGGCCAATCAGAGGGAGAGGGGCGGGTCTTACCAAAAACTGCAGCGCTATTGGCTGAGGGGAGAGAGAGAGCGAGAGAGAGAGAGAGAGAGAGAGAGAGAGAGAGAGAGAGAGGGAGGAGAGAGAGCGAGAGGGAGGAGCGGTGGTGTGTGTGTGTGTGTGGGGGGGGGTTGTTGTTGTTGTTGTTTATTCCGGGACATTTCTGCGCAGATATTGAAGTTTGACTTCCTCTCAGACTAAAACAGCTCAATGCAAAACAAAAAACTCTCAATTTTAGCGGTGCTGAAAATATCTGGACCAAAAAGTGTCAAATGTTCAGAACCCGCGCGCGCGCATAGCGGCGCGCACACAGCGGCGCGCACAGCGGCGCTGCGCAGATCAATAATAAACATTGATATTCCTTCAGTTTGCTCTTCTCTATGGTTTAATCTGTTTAATCCATAAAAACACGAGCCTAGAGCCTCTGCGCTTGGATAAGGTGAAGGTTTTAAAGTTCCGTGGTCCTGTTACGCAACACTCAGACTTTTAAAGTGCGCAGTTCCTCTGAACAGGAACCACCTGAGCTCTTTTAGTGTGAAATAACCTGCCGCAGCCCCAGTGTGAGTAAAAACACAAAACTAATATAGCTGCAAGCAGCAATGTGGGGCCAAGCAGCGACCCAGCCTAATTCGATGAGATGCGTTGGATCGGTCTTCGCCCGAGGATCCCAGGGATACCAAGTTTCTGAAAATCGGACTTACGGTTTAAAAGTTACAAGCAGAAATGTCCCTCAAATTTTGACCCGTTGGTGGCGCTACAGGATTTGAGCTGAGGCCCTGTCATTTATTTGTGTGGAATCCTGGGACAGACTAGAATACGTGTGAAAAGTTTGAAAATAATCCTATGAAGGGATCCTGACATAGGAGCTCACTTCCTGTTTGGCGACTTTTAGGATGCGTTTGATTGGCTGTCACGACAAAACGATAAGAGATATCAAAACTCCAGGCAAGTTTCTGATGAGGCTCAGTCCAAAGATGCTATGTACCAAATTAGAGCAAAATTGGTCCAAAATTGAGTGAGGAGAAGCATTTTATTGATTTCCACAAAATCCAAAATGGCGGACATTCTATTCCGGCGAACATGACGTCATGGGGTGCATTTGATTTGACTAGGCCCAAGGATTGTAGGGATACCAAGTTTTTGAAAATCTGACTTACGGTTCAAAAGTTACAAGCAGAAATGTCCCTCAAATTTTGACCTGTTGGTGGCGCTAGAGGGTTTGAGCTGGGGCCCTGTAATTTTTTGTGGGGAATTCTGGGAGAGACTAGAATATATGTGAAAAGTTTGAAAATAATTCTATGAAGGGTTCCCGAGATATGAGCTCACTTCCTGTTTGGCAACTGTTAAGACGCGTTTGATTGGCTATCACGACAAAACGATAAGAGATATCAAAAAAGCGGGTAAGTTTCTGATGAGCCTCCGTGCAAAGATGCTATGTACCAAATTAGAGCAAAATTGGTCCAAAATTGAGGGAGGAGAAGCATTTTGAATGTTTTTCATAAAATTCAAAATGGCGGAAAATCTTACCCGCGGAAAATGACGTCACTGAATGCGTTGGATTCGTCTTGCCCCAAGGAGTCCAGGGAAGCCAAGTTTTAGAAAATTGGACGTACGGTTCAAAACTTAGAAGCCGAAATGTACCTGCAACTTTGACCTGCTGGTGGCGCTAGAGGGTTGGGGGTGGGGACGTAAAATTTGTTGAAGGGCATCATGAGACGGTCTAGAATCTGGGTGCACACCATTTGTTGTGGAAATTACAAGTTAAGTTGTAGAAACAGAAGAATTTTATTGATTTTCAAAAAAATCCAAGATGGCGGACATTCTATTCCGGCAGAAATGACGTCATAGGATGCGTTGGATCAGTCTTCGCCCAAGGATCCCAGGGATACCAAATTTTTGAAAATCGGACTTACGGTTCAAAAGTTACAAGCAGAAATGTCCCTAAAATTTTGACCTGTTGGTGGCGCTAGAGGGTTTGAGGTAGGGACCTGTAATTTTTTAAGGGGAATCCTGGGAAGGACACGAACATCTGTGAAAAGTTTGAAAATAATCCTATAAACGGTTCCCGAGATATGAGCTCACTTCCTATTTGGCGACTTTTCGGACACGTTTGATTGGCTGTCACGTCAAAACGATAAGAGATATCAAAAAACCGGGTACGTCCCTGATGAGGCTCAGTCCAAAGATGCTATGTACCAAATTAGAGCAAAATTGGTCCAAAATTGAGTGAGGAGAAGCATTTTGAGTGTTTTTCATAAAATTCAAAATGGCGGACATTCTATTCCGGCGGACATGACGTCATGGGGTGCCTTTGATTCGACTTGGCCCAAGGATCCCAGCGATACCAAGTTTTTTAAAATCTGACTAACGGTTCAAAAGTTACAAGCAGAAATGTCCCTCAAATTTTGACCTGTTGGTGGCGCTAGAGGGTTTGAGCTGGGGCCCTGTAATTTTTTGTGGGGAATCCTGGGACAGACTAGAATACATGTGAAAAGTTTGAAAATAATCCTATGAAGGGTTCCCGAGATATGAGCTCACTTCCTGTTTGGCGTCTTTTTGGACACGTTTAATTGGCTCTCACAACAAAACGATAAGAGATATCAAAAAACTGGGTACGTCTCTGATGAGGCTCAGTCCAAAGATGCTATGGACCAAATTTGAGCAAAATTGCTCCAAAATTGAGGGAGGAGAAGCATTTTGAATGTTTTTCATAAAATTCAAAATGGCGGAAAATCTTACCCGCAGAAAATGACGTCACAGAATGCGTTGGATTCGTCTTGCCCCAACGAGTCCAGGGAGGCCAAGTTTTAGAAAATCGGACGTATGGTTCAAAACTTAGAAGCGGAAATGTACCTGCAACTTTGACCTGCTGGTGGCGCTAGAGGGTTGGGGGTGGGGACGTAAAATTTGTTGAAGGGCATCATGAGACTGTCTAGAATGTGGGTGCACACCATTTGTTGTGGAAATTACAAGTTAAGTTGTAGAAACAGAAGAATTTTATTGATTTTCACAAAATCCAAGATGGCGGACATTCTATTCCGGCAGACATGACGTCATAGGATGCGTTGGATCAGTCTTCGCCCAAGGATCCCAGGGATACCAAATTTTTGAAAATCGGACTTACGGTTCAAAAGTTACAAGAAGAAATGTCCCTAAAATTTTGACCTGTTGGTGGCGCTAGAGGGTTTGAGATGGGGCCCTGTAATTTTTTGTGGGGAATCCTGGGAAGGACACGGACATCTGTGAAAAGTTTGAAAATAATCCTATAAACGATTCCCGAGATATGAGCTCACTTCCTGTTTGGCGACTTTTCAGACACGTTTAATTGGCTGTCACGTCAAAACGATAAGAGATATCAAAAAACCGGGTACGTCCCTGATGAGGCTCAGTCCAAAGATGCTATGGACCAAATTTGAGCAAAATTGGTCCAAAATTGAGGGAGGAGAAGCATTTTGAGTGTTTTTCATAAAATTCAAAATGGCGGAAAATCTACCCTGACGGAACATGACGTCACAGGGTGCGTTGGATTCGGCTTGGCCCAAGGAGTCCAGGGATACCAAGTTTTTGAAAATTGGACATACGGTTCAAAAGTTACACGCAGAAATGTACCTGAAAATTCCTGCAACTTTGAGCTGCTGGTGGCGCTAGAGGGTTGGGGGTGGGGGCCTATAAATTGCTGTGGGTAATGAGGAGAGTGGCTGGAATGTGCATGCCAAATTTCACAACTTTTTACCAGACGGTTCTAGGGGTTGCCATAGACTCCCTATGGCGGAAGAATATTGTTTAATAATAATAATAGGAATCAATAGAAACACTATGGGTGCCTTGCAGCTACCGCTGCCTGGCCCCAATTAGAACAAACAAAAGAAAAGTCCTTTAGAAAAGAGCTACAGACCTGTGCGCGTGCTCCTCTCGTAGTTTTGGGGAAAGTGCGCACGAGCGGAGGAACTTTCACTTTCGTCTTCTGTGACGTCACAACAGATGATTTGATCTGAACCCAGAGGAAAACACACAGCCCCGTTTAGTGAAACTTTGACTTCTGCTGAGTTTTCAGTGTTCTCTGTTCGTCCTGATGACTGCGCTCACTACGTCCGCTGTTTCTATCAGACTTATTGATTATGGATCCATCACAGAGGGGAAGGCAAAGGACAGAAAGGGGCTCTCCAAACTGTGTTCATCAAGGAGCCAGAGCCGCTGAGGCTTTAATAAGTCCTGGGACATTAAGTCTGTGATAATCAGTGATGGAAGAATATTTAAAATGTTTTTAGTTACAGAATGATTAAAACAAAAATGAAAATGTACGTCCTAAAGTGTTCAGATACACGGGCCAGGCTACTTACAAGACTAATACTTACAATACTAATACTTACAATACTAATACTTACAAGACTAATACTTACAATACTTGGTTTCATTCCTAAAGTATAAAACGACATCAACAGTGTTAATACATTATTTTATTTATGTATTTATGTATCTAAAAAAGGGACAATGCACATTAATCAACATCAAAACACTGTAAATGTGCCTGGTTTAGCTGACAAGAGCTCATTTGCATCGGTAGTCCCTTTTCCAGACGTCAAAAAGGCATCCTAAAAGAAAATACACTTAAAAAGTTACACATTAAAAATGACACAAATGTACAATAACATTAGAGAAATACAATAAAAGTTTTAGTGTTCACACATTTGTGTTTCTAAAAGCCGCTTTTTATCATTCTTTTTAAAAGCAGAGAATGAGGGAGATGTTCTTATCGCTTCAGGCACAGAGTTCCACAGATAAAATAATCATTTATTGATTCATTTATAATAATTGATTGAAAGGAGCAGAAAGAAGAGTAATCGATATTGATTATTAAACATTTCACTGATACATTCCATTTCAATCACAATTACACCTAAAGCACAAACCCACAGCCCCACAACATCTAGACCTGGACAAACATGTGTCTAAATCAGGGGGCAGTTATTTTTCCCCAGGGGCAAATGAGAAGCAGAGTCGACTTCAAACTTTTGTGGAGGGCCAAAAGTCGACTCTGGTTATTCATTTTATTTCTCCGTTTAAATCAGTAAATGTCGTTGTTTACAGAAGCTGTAAGTTCTGTGTTATTATTAAGTCATGAGAGTGACGTTTTACAAAAACTGAATTTATTCAGTAAAATAATTCAAAACAATGGTAAATGTGAAACATTTGTAAATCTTTTTCAATCACATTAACCCCACAATGTTTTTGTTTGCAAAATAATAGAATACAAGAATTAAAACCAGACTGAACCAGGACTAAAACAGGCCAAAATAAACACACCAAATACAAGAAATGTCACAACATTTTTGTCCAACTGCCAAACTGTGTAGAAAAAGTCAAAGTTATCATGTTTTAGTGTTTTTTTCTTGATCAGTGAGAGAAACGTCTCCTCTGTTGAGCTTTAACAAGTGCATCAAAGTCAGGTTCATGTTTGAGGTGGAGATGTGAAGTCTGACAGATGATCATCAGCACAAATGCATTATGTACAATTTTGAAAGTAGGTTTTATTTTCTTAATTCCAAACAACCCTTTGCGAACTGGTCGGCTCACGGGCCATATTTGGCCCCCGGGCCTTGAAATGCCCGGGTCTGCTTTAAAGGAAAAGTAACGTTTTTTTACAATCTGAGCCTTCTTTCGGCAATAAAACAAGTAGTTTTACTCACCCATAGCAGTTTGGTGTCAATTGGAGCAGTATCGCAGAACTTATGTTGAGCTGTTCTGTTCTACTAATGATCCCGTATCCGTTAACATGGTGCTGTATTATTTGCTCGGGGCATTACTTTGCGGTGTCCAAATAACACAAACTTTAGCACTTTTCAAATCACAGAAGATCGTTGTGTCAGGGTAGACTTTTAGTAGATTCCAAAACGGCCTGAAACCCGATATCGCAACAGAAAAGTAAAGTTCAGAGCGGTGTTAGCTTCTTTCGGACTAGCGGTGTTTACAAAACAGCTGAGTTCACGCATGCGCACTGTCCTCTCTGATGACGTCATCAAATGAAACTATAGCTGGATATCGGGTTTCAGGCCGTTTTGGAATCCACTAAAAGTCTACCCTGACACAGCGATCTTCTGTGATTTGAAAAGTGCTAAAGTTTGTGTTATTTGGACACCGCAAAGTAATGCCCCGAGCATATGATACGAGCACCATGTTAACGGATACGGGATCATTAGTAGAACAGAACGGCTCAACATAAGTTCTGCGATACTGCTCCAATTGACACCAAACTGCTATGGGTGAGTAAAACTACTTGTTTTATTGCCGAAAGAAGGCTCAGATTGTAAAAAAAAATGTTACTTTTCCTTTAAATATACAATAAGTAATAATATTTGTAGAATTCAGAACCACAGTTTCAGTCCCATTTTAATAATTCACATTTTTGGAATGTAAAAACCTGTTATTATTTGTAGCTATATTTTTTTCAGTTATGAATTGTAGATTTATTTTATTTTTAAAGTGTGTGTTGTGGATTTTCTAAACTGCAAAGAATAAAAACTGGAAAGTTGTCTTGACTCAAAGAGTCTAATTTATTGAAGCATTTGTGCAGAATCACACCCTGAGTGTCCCTGACAGAGGCATCGCTCCCTCCACTCGTGATCAGGACAAAACGTAGAGTTTTTATAGGGCAAAGGAATGGTGCAAATACATAAGATAAAACATTTCTACAAGTTCATCTACAGATCATTCTGAGGGTCATCAGCAGTAAAATATCAAGACAAATATGTAAAAAAATATGTATGTATATATATATGCATACATAACTTATGCATGACCTAAACACTTGATTATATGAAGAGTTATTATAAAGATTTCCATTACATGTGCCAAACATTGGTCCACCTTATTAATATCTTTGAAGATCAAGATTTTCCCACTAAAATAAAAGTGTTCATTCATTTTGATCAAAGATTATTCAGCACACCAACGATTATATTTATGGGACTAATCTCTAGAGTGATTCTGAAAACCTTCAACCATTTTTGAACTGAAATCCAAAACTGTGACACAAATGGACAGTGGTAAAATACGTGCGTTATATCCTCCTCTCTCCTAAAGACTCGATGTGTGGATTCTGTGAGGAGGACCTCACAGAATCCACACATCGAGTCTTTAATACTGCACAGTTTAAGGTTTTGGAGTATTAAATTCATCTTCCCAGTGTGTACAGGTCTGTGAGGTCTGTTACATAACTGTTACCGAGTGACCAGAATGTAAATCAGGGCCAAAACATGTGGAAATTACAGAATAGTTCTGATTAGAACAATAGAAATAAATGACAACACCGTTATTTTGTTAAATAAAAGTTAAAACTGCTAGAAGCATGTTCCATAGTGTGTGAAGACGACTGTGGATGCATTTTTACATGAGACTGGAGGTCCTTTAAGCATGGAGGTCCCTGTGTGGTTAGAGGGGCCCCTCTAACCACACAGGGGCCCCTCTAAGCACACAGAGGCCCCTCTAAGCACACAGGGACCCCTCTAAGCACACAGGGGCCCCCTCTAACCACACGGGCTCCTCTAACCACATGGGGCCCCTCTAAGTATACAGGGGCCCCTCTAAGCACACAGGGGCCCCTCTAACTACACAGGGCCCCTCTAACTACACAGGGCCCCTCTAACCACACAGGGGCCCTTCTAAGCACATGGGCCCCTCTAAACACATGAGGCCCCTCTAACTGCATGAGGCCCCCTCTAACCACATGGGGCCCCTCTAACTGCATGAGGCCCCTCTAAGCACACAGGGGCCCCTCTAACCACACGGGGACCCTCTAAACACATGGGGCCCCTCTAAGCACACAGGGGCCCCTCTAACCACACGGGGCCCCTCTAAACACATGGGGCTCCTCTAAGCACACAGGGGCCCCTCTAACTGCACGAGGCCCCTTTAAGCACACAGGGGCCCCTCTAAGCACACAGGGCCCCTCTAAGCACACAGGGCCCCTGGTTGGAGCTGGGATAGTGGCTTCGTCTCCTGTACAGTGGACATAAAAAGTCTCCACTCCCCTGTTCAAACTCCAGGTTTTTGTGATGTAAAAAAAATTACATCAAGATAAATAATTTCACAACTTTTTCCACCTTCATGTGACCTCTGACCTGCACAACGGAACTGAAGAACAAACAGAAATCTTTCAGGGAGGTGAAGTAAAAACAAACACCTGAGATAATGTGGTGCAGAAGTGTGACGCCCTTTTATACCTCAGGATGTGGATGTGTTCAGATTTAACCGAAACTCGTGTTAAACTGGAGTCGGCACCGATTAACGAGCCTCTGATCAACCCCAGATAAAGTTCTGCTCTTCTAGGAGGCTGGAGTCCTGTAGCCACATCTTCCAGTACAAGACATGGTCCTCAGAGAGCTTCCAAAGCATCAGAGGATCTCAGTATTCAAACATCAGTCAGGTGAAGGCGACAAAGGGATTTCCAAGGAATTAAATCCACCACGGAACACAGTGAAGACCGTCATCATCAAGGGCAGAAAATATGACACAACAGTGACGTCCGTCCAAAACTAATGATACAACGAGAAGAAAAATGGTCAGGGAGGATGCCAAAAGGCCGACAGCTGAAGGAGCTGCAGGAGTTTGTGGCGAGTCCTGGCTGCAGAACATGTGACACAATCTCCCGTCTTCTTCATCTGTCTGGGCTCTGGGAGAGGGCGGCAGGACGGAAGCCTCATCAAAGAAAAACATCCAAGACATCTGAAATCTCCCAAACACATGTGGGAAATGTGTTATGGTCTGATAAAACCAAGGTAGGACTTTTTGGACATAATTCCAAAAGGTTTATTTGGCACAAAAACAACACTGCACATCACCAAAATAACACCAGACCTACAGAAGCCTAGTGGGGCAGCAGCTTTGGGGCTGTTTTTCTTCAGCTGGACTGGGGCCTTCGTCAGGGTGGAGGGAATTATGAACAGTTCCAAATACCAGTCAGTGTTGGCACAAAACCCTCGGCCTTCTGTTAGAAACATGAAGATGAAGAGGAACTTCATCTTTCAGCACGACAATGACTCAAAGCATCGAACTCACCAAAAGAACGGCTTCACCGGAACTGAGGCTTTGGAACGGCCCAGAGTCCAGACCTGAATCTCATCGAACATCTGTGGGCTGAACTGAAGATCCGTGCACAGGAGATGCCCTCGCAATCTGTCACATTTGGAGCGGTTTTGCAAAGAAGATCAAGAAAATATTTCCACATCGAGATGCTCCATGCTGATAGGCTTCTGCCCAAAAAGACTGACTTCTGTAATAAAAGCCAAAGGTGCTGCTGTGTTAGTTTAAGGGTTTGTGTTTTTATGCAACCGGGTTATTTTAAGTTTTTTATTTGATATTTTTCCCCTTTAAAGGCATCGGTTTGTTCTTCAGTTGGGTTGTACAGGTTATAGGTCACATTAAAAGTGACCTATAAAAAAAAGTTGTGAAAAAGTTGTGAAATTATTTGTCTTGCTGTGATTTTTTTACATCATGTAAACCTGGTGTAGACTTTTTATATCCACTGTAGGGCTGGGCGATTAATCGAGATTTGCGATATCTCGAGATGTTTTATGAGATCGAGAAAGATTTTGGCATATCGAAAATCTCGAGAATAAGATTTCGCCACTCTGCTTATTTTCCTTAACTCTGTTGTGGAGCTGTCCGCCCCGCCTCCTTCTTGCGTTTGCGTTTCACTGCGTCTCGTGGTTCCCCCTCCCCTCGTGTGTGTTTGTTGATAACTTATCCAACATGGCGGCGCCCACAGAAGCGTCAGAGAGAATTCATACCAAAGAAAAGAACAAACGGCTCCATTATATGGCGGTATTTCAGATTTAAACCGTCCAATGAGGAGCAGAAAGAGGCATTTTGCAGAGAATGCAAGAAACGGGTGCCATCAAAATCATCGAGCACCACGAATCTCTTCAACCATTTGCAGTACCACCACAAACTCTTATACTCATATAGTCATTCACCTCACACCCCTCCCCTGTCACGTCAGGTGTTCCTCAGGGTTCTGTCCTCGGTCCTCTGCTATTTTTAATCTATCTTCTCCCCCTTGGTTCCATCTTTAGAAAACACAACATCCACTTTCACTGCTACGCGGATGACACCCAGCTCTACATCTCCACTAAACCCAACTCCACACTTCCACCCTCCTCTCTGACAAACTGTCTCACAGAAATACAAACCTGGTTCACCTCAAACTTCCTCAAACTTAACGGCAATAAAACAGAACTCCTCCTCATCGGCACCAAATCCACCCTAAGCAAAATAAATCCTTTTTCCATATCCATCGACGGCTCCTCTATCTCCCCCTCCCCTCAGGTAAAGAGTCTGGGTGTCATCCTCGACAGCACACTTTCCTTCACCTCCCATATCAACAGCACCACCCGGTCCGCCTACTTCCACCTCAGAAACATCCGCCACCTCCGTCCCTCACACACCCCACACACCACCGCCATCCTCATCCATAGCCTGGTCACTTCCCGTATAGACTACTGCAACTCTCTCCTGTTCGGTCTCCCACAAAAATCACTCCATAAACTCCAACTGGTCCAAAACTCAGCCGCCCGCATTATCACACACACACCCTCCCATCACCACATCACACCTGTCCTGCAACAGCTCCACTGGCTCCCCATCACACACCGCATACACTACAAAATCATACTCCTCACCTACAAAGCCATCCACAACCTCGCCACTCCATACCTGTCTAACCTCATTCACATCTCCACACCTGCCCGCTCCCTCCGCTCCTCCTCCTCCCTGCACCTCACTGTCCCTCCTGCCCGTCTCATCATTATGGGAAGCAGAGCCTTCAGCCGCTCTGCTCCCCAGCTCTGGAACTCCCTCCCCCATGCTCTCCGCGACACACACTCACTCTCACACTTCAAATGTAAACTCAAAACTCATCTGTTTAGAAAGGCCTTCTCACTCTGACCACTCTGACCATAACTGCACTGTCTTTTAATCTGTATCTGTTTTTAAAATGTATTTTTACACTGTTTTTATTTTGTTTTATCTTGTTTTTATGTACTGTATTATTTAATTAATGTATTTAATAGCTTGATGTACGGCGACCATAACTTTAATCGTGTATCGATCTATAGCAAAAACATAAAGATTTTTTTTTTCTCCATATCGCCCAGCCCTAATCCACTGTACACCTTTATGGACTCTTGAAGCATTTATCTCTCAGGTTAAAGGCTTTTCTCCTTTGGTCTGATCGTTGTAAAATCTGACAAAGGACTTCTTCTTCAGCTCGACAGCGGCACACAGAACATTGGTGAATTTCTCTCTGAAAGTGTAGAGAAGACTTCGACTGTCTGTGGAGGCTCTGTAGAAGGAGAGGACCCCAGACATGTGGTCCAGATAAACAGCCAGTCGACTGGAGCGTGAGCAGTGGACTGAGGAGATAGGGATCTTCTTGTCGTCATGGAGACAGAAGCAGCCCTCTTCAGAACAAGCAACACTCCAAGAGCTGTGGTTTCGTCCCAGTCTAAACTCTGCATCCTCCCCTCTGCTCCAGTATGTCACTCCGATGTTGAACGGCTCAGAGGCTTCGATCTCCCAGTAACAGCGGCCGCTCAAACCCTGTGTCCCCCGCACCAGCACCGAGTCTGGGCCCTCCTCAGAGCGGGACACTGTCCTCTGCTGGTCCGAAAACTGCACCGCTACACAGGACGAGGCCCAGGTGAGGTTACACAGATCTGTGGAGGAAAAACTAATAAAATCATCGATCTACTTGTGAAAGGTGGTTTCACTACAGAACCACAGAACTCTACAAAAACCTGAAGCCGAACCACAGAATTCTTCTAAAACCTGAAGCCGAACCACAGAACTCTACTAAAACCTGAAGCCGAACCAGAGAACTCTACTAAAACCTGAAGGTGAACCACAGAACTCTACTAAAACCTGAAGGTGAACCACAGAACTCTTCTAAAATCTGAAGCCGAACCACAGAACTCTTCTAAAGCCTGAAGCCGAACCACAGAACTCTTCTAAAACCTGAAGGTGAACCACAAAACTCTTCTAAAACCTGAAGCCGAACCACAGAACTCTTCTAAAACCTGAAGGTGAACCACAAAACTCTTCTAAAACCTGAAGCCGAACCACAGAACTCTTCTAAAACCTGAAGCCGAACCACAGAACTCTACTAAAACCTGAAGCCGAACCAGAGAACTCTTCTAAAACCTTAAGGTGAACCACAAAACTCTACTAAAACCTGAAGCCGAACCACAGAACTCTTCTAAACTCTGAAGCCGAACCACAGAACTCTACTAAAACCTGAAGCCGAACCACAGAACTCTTCTAAAACCTGAAGGTGAACCACAGAACTCTACTAAAACCTGAAGGTGAACCACAAAACTCTACTAAAACCTGAAGGTGAATCACAAAACTCTTCTAAAACCTGAAGCCGAACCACAGAACTCTTCTAAAACCTGAAGGTGAACCACAAAACTCTTCTAAAACCTGAAGGTGAACCACAGAACTCTACTAAAACCTGAAGGTGAACCACAGAACTCTACTAAAACCTGAAGGTGAACCACAGAACTCTACTAAAACCTGAAGCCAAACCACAAAACTCTTCTAAAACCTGAAGGTGAACCACAGAACCCTACTAAAACCTGAAGCCGAACCACAGAACTCTTCTAAAACCTGAAGGTGAACCACAGAACTCTACTAAAACCTGAAGGTGAACCACAGAACTCTACTAAAACCTGAAGCCAAACCACAAAACTCTTCTAAAACCTGAAGGTGAACCACAGAACCCTACTAAAACCTGAAGCCATAAATAACCACGTTTAGATCTGTGTGTCTGTGCCAGCGCCAGTGTGAAGACGACAGCCGCAGTCTGGACCGTGTTTAAGGGCTGCTCTGAGGGAGATTTAAACAGGTGGTTTTAGGTTTTGTTGTGTTCACTTAATGAACCATCTTAAAGTTTCATCGATCTGTGTGTGAACTAGATCAGTACGTACATGGCAACATAAGACATAAAAACATTGATAATAAATCTTCATAAGTCTAAGTGGACTTACATTTCTTCAATCCTGGGATCATTCTGTGACTTCCACCATGAGCCAAACTGCAAACAAAACATCATTTACATTGTTAAACAGTCCCAGGTTCTCAGGGGCTGATGGGTGTTTGTGAATCTTACTCAAACTTGAGGAGTTTAAACTGAGGTTCTTTCTCTAGTTCCCTCAGGGCTGTTTCTCCTGACTCCAGGTGGTTATAACTGAGGTCCAGCTCCTTCAGGTGGGACGGGTTTGATTTTAGAGCCAAAACCAGAACACCACAGCCTTTTTCTGTCACTAGGCAACCGGACAACCTGCACACCAAATAAGGACAGTTCAGTTGTATATAAGGACAGTTCAGTTGTATATAAGGACAGTTCAGTTGTGTATAAGGACAGTTCAGTTGTATATAAGGACAGTTCAGTTGTATAGTACCTGAGTGTTGTGAGTCTGCAGGCTGGACTGCTCAGTCCCTCACAGAGCAGCTTCACTCCAGAGTCCTGCAGGTCACTGTTGCTCAGATCCAAATGTCTCAGAGACGAATGTGCAAACGTCAGAGCCAAAGAGAGAGGCTTCAGAAAAGCTTCAGTCCCTCTGCAGTCAGACAGGCTGGAGAGACAACAACACTTATGAGGGCTACTGAGGTTATACACTGGTCTGTAGGACTGTAGTCCTCTAATCGTTTATTTGATTAATTGGTCGATGGTGTCTTATCTCATACGAAGCTCATGACACAAGTGTGTGTCTGTACAGAGCGATGGTCGTAAATGGTTCCATTTTTATACAGCAGTTTTCCACCTTCAATGTTCAAATCGTTTTACATCAAGGAACCGCTCACCCATTTACACACTCACACACCAGTGCACACAGACACTGGAGGCAAGGGGGGTGTCTCTGTATCCTTGGCAATGATGTTTGTTTTGAGAGCGGGATTCGAACCACCAACCTTCGGATCAACGGCCAAACACTCTACCAAATAAGCTAATATTGTATATGCTCACCTCATACTGTACAAGGGACATGGGCCAGAGGAGAGCTGTTTGAAGGACTGTGGACACGTTTGTGAGAACTACAAACCGGCACTGTTTGTTTAAAGTCCGAGGCTTTTGTCATCAAATGTTTCTGTCTCTCGTGTGTGTAGTGGTTTGTTCAGAGACGCACACTATTGCCAACTGTGACCAAAAGGCATGGACCCAACGCCACACAAATCGTCTGACATCTGACCTCCTGCCACCGCACTATCAATTTTTTTTCACGGAGGAGCGCCAGTCCGGAGAGCCGGAGAGTCCCAAGGGAATGTGCTGCCTGATACACGAGGGTCGTGCACCTGGCACCGCTGCGGAATTATTTACTATTGGAATTTTGACGGCAGGACATCTGACCTGGGGGATGTTTTCTGACCCATCACTAATTGAAGCTGAGCGGATAAAAGAGCTCCGATCCGCCGGACAGTGATTTTACGGGGAACTGCGAACTCGGGGGGGCAACATCAGAAGGAGAAAACACAGATTGAACTGTTCCATCCATCTGTGGGAACCCCCCTGGCGCTGGATAACATAACGGAAAATGGATATGGAACTGTGGGGAACAGCAGCGCAGTCCGTTTTCATTTTCATACATGCGGGGGGAGGATTGTGAGTCGCACATACCTGCAGGAAGTTGGGGGCCTGGCAGAAACCAGGGTTCTGGCAAATTGTCTGTTTGCCTGGGTTCTAAAATGTATCGATTATGTTAAATTTGCCCTTTTGTAATCAATTCTCCTGAAAAATGTGATCCAACTGGACTCTTTGTTTTGACTGGACCTTCTGCACAAACACATCCAAGGTCGACAGCTGCGGCTTATCTACACAGCACTCTACAAAACAAAGCCCTCCACATTTGGCTCACACTGATATGGTTTATGTAACACTGCCCTGTCTATTTTTAGGATGTCTGCCTCTACTTCAGTTTTCAGTCAATTTCACTGATTTCTGATCTGCTCCCTTGCCCCACCCTTCCCTTTGTCGCCAAAGAAATAAACACAATATCTTACCTGTCCAATTGTTTTTCTGTCATTACATGTTGTGAATAATTGTCATTGATTTTAATTGCGTCTTTTCCACTCTGTATCTCCGAGTCGGTCCGCACATGTACGTGGCCACTCCCCTAGCGGCTCTATCACTGTCCTGCCTGGTTAGCGGGGAAATTAAATTTCGAATTACTCTATGTACATGTACATATGGTTTTTCGAAAATAAAGCAAACTATGACACGTTTGTGAGAAATACGTTAGCAAACCGGCACTGCTTTGTTTAAAGTCCGAGGCTTTTGTCACCAAATGTTTTTGTCTTTCGTGTGTGCAGTGGTTCGTTCAGAGACGCACACTATTGCCACCTGTGACCCAAAGACATGGACCCAACTCCACACAACAAACATGTCTGACCTCCTGCCACCGCACCTCAGCTGTCGAGCGTTCATCAGGAGCAGGTGACTGCAGCTCATAATCCAAAGCTTTAGTCGACCAAAATGTGTGTTCATGCAGCCTGTGCTGTCAACATGACTGATAATTTTATTTATGGACAACAGCAAAAAGGAGAAGAGAGTAAAGGAACTGAAGCTAGCTAAAAGTTTTGAGAGCTTTTGACAGGACATAGTCGGCTACAGCCCTACTGGTCACATTAATCAGGGCTGGTTTTGTCTTCTGCACTTACTTGGCTTTCCTGCAGCTCCTGACAGCAGGTATGAGCCTTCGCCGTCCCTCTTCTGATGTGTTGTAGCTTTTTAGATCGAGTTCCTCCAGGACGCTCTTAGAAACCTGCATGATGAAGGCCAGAGCAGAGCAGTGCAGAGGAGATAGCGTCCGAGCTTTGTCTTCTGATTTCAAATACTCCTGTATGTCTTCACTGATCTTAGTGTCTCCCATCTCCACCATGGTTTTAAACAGGTTGATGCAGGTGTCTGGGGAGACAGTTTTGCGTCGAATGGTTTTGAGGTGGATCAACAATTTTTTAACAGTGTCCTGACTTGACTCTAGGGGGCGCAGTAATCCACGAATAAATCTCTGATTCGATTCAAGCACAAGACCGAGAAGAAAACGCTGGAAGTAGTGTAAGTGACCACTGTCCTCCTTCAACACTTTGTCGACCACCATCTTTAGAAGGTCATACACTGGAGGTCTGGAGGAGGCCTCTGATGACTCTAGACCCAAGAAGGCGCTCAGCTCTGGAGCCCAGGGTTTGTTGTTGGTAAAACTGTCAAAAACATAAACAGCAGCAAAGAACTCTTGTACAATCAGGTGCACAAAGAAATACACATTCTGCTGCAAAAACAACTGCTCTTGTTGGAGAATAGAGCTGAAAAACCCAGATTCGACTGTGGCTTCTTTGGGCTCGAGTCCACACTCTCGAAGATCTTCTTCATAAAAGATCAGGTTGTTCTTTAGCAGGTGGACGAAGGCCAGTTTGCCGACTTTAAGGAGGAGCTCTCTTTTAGATTTTAGAAGCTTGGTTCTCTCTTTCTCTGGGTTCTTGTCATATTTTCTGCTGCTGCGCTTGGTTTGAATAGATATGAACGCTGCCATCATCTCAGTGAGGGTCTGAGGAGCTTCAGTCTGCTCCTCTCCTCCAAAAACCTCCTCAAATAAAACAGAGGACATCCAGCAGAAGATAGGGATCTGGCACAACATGTCCACCGTATGTGATGACTTCAAATGTGAAGTCACCAGTTTAGCGAGCTCTGGTTTCTTCCTGAACCTCTTGCTGAAATATTCTGCCTTTTGGAGATCGTTGAATCCTCGAATCTCATTGACTGTGTGGATGAACTCTCCAGGGATCTGATGAGCGGCCGCTGGCCGAGAGGTGATCCAGAGCTGGGCTGAAGGGAGCAGGTTTCCCTGGATCAGGTTCAACACGAGGCTGGACACAGAAGTGACCTCCTGCAGTGATGTGACTCTCTCTGTGTTTTTGAAGTCCAGGTTAAACCGGCTCTCATCAAAACCATCCAGGATCAAGATCACATTAATCCAGTCTAAGATCGAAGGGTCTATGCCACTCAGAGCTCGGTGGAAGTCAGTCAGGAGCTGAAGCAAACTTGTGTCACTTTTAATCAAATTAAGCTCTCGAAAAGCCAGACAGAAAATGAAATGAGAATCTTTTTGAGCAGTGCCTTCAGCCCAGTCCACAATGAACTTTCGGACACAAAAAGATTTTCCAATTCCGGCCATTCCGTTTGTCAGGACAGTTCTGGTCTTCACTGGTGGAGAATGGAAAATATCACTGATTTGGACCTCTTCTTCTTGAGGATCCAGTCTTTTCATCATTGCGTGTTCGGTGTAGTGCTCTGGAAGAACTTCTCTCTTGCCAAAGTTGATAGACAGTGAAGTGTAGATGTGTGTCAGGGGACTCCTCTCATCTCCGTTTCCTTCACTCGTCATAGAAAACCTATTGAGCAGCTCAGTCTTCAGTTTCTCAATTGATTCAAATAGTTTATTGTGCTCTGGAACATACACAAAAAGGTTAGTCAGTGTTTGCTGCAGTACCATAAGTAACCACTTGAGTACAGGGTTAGATGATTGACAGATGGGCCTAGGTGAGGCCTACACTGGACTCACCTGTCAGGAGTCTGAGAGCCTGTGGAGTTGGTCTGAGTCTCTGTTTGGTTCCACACTGAGGACAGTGGATATAACCTGTTGTCTCTGACTCAATGTCCTTCACTACACAGCGAGTACAGGCCACATGAGAACAGCTCAAAAACAGGGGTTCTCCTTCAAAGGTCTCTTCACAAACGCAACAAAATGGGACCCAGGGTCTGCAGCAAAAAAAATGTATTATCAAAAAAGATTTATTCAAATATGATGTTCACACAGTTATGGTTGACCTAAAGCAGTGTTCCACAAACTGTTCCACAAAGGGCCGATGTGGCTGCAGGTTTTCTTTCCAACCAAGCAGCAGTACACCTTCAACTGTCTGAAGACTGAGATCAGTTGATTAAATGAGTCAAGTCTGGCGTGCTGCTGCTTGGTTGGAAAGAAAACCTGCAGCCACATCGGCCCTTTGTGGAACAGTTTGTGGAACACTGACCTAAAGTGTGATACAGTCTTTGGTAGTTCTGGTTTAACAGATTCTATGGGCAGAGGTCTTTGCCAGACGCCCAAATAGGTTGTGTTCACTAGATATCACAACATTCTAGGCTCCCTTGTACAGACCCTCCAGGAATTCGAGATGTTGCGATTTGCAACTTCAACGCAACTTCAGCCAATCCCCGCGAATTCAGGGCGGTGTTGCAATTTTGACCAATCACCGCAACTTTCCCGCAATTTTTACTATTTTGACCAATCATCGGCGACGTATTGAACGCCGACCAACTTCCTTCTGTGTAGGAGACATAACTGAGATGAGGTGCACGGTGCGTTTGTGTGTGTGCGGCAGAGGCGGTGGGTCACGTGAGTGTGGGTGTGTGCACGTACGGAAGTGTGTGCGTGTAAAAGCGCGAGCTCACCTGTCACACAGAGGAGAGAGTCAGGGTTGGGGTGTAGCCGTATTTTTTGTTGACCGCAAACCATTCATTCATCTTTCACGTTAATCTGTTCATCCTGCTGGTTTTCATGAGTTCCATTTCATCCTGATGCACTGTCATGCACTGTCACAAAACGCACATCTGGATCTCAGCGTATCTGTCACCATAGCTTCCTCTTTGCGCGTCACAAATCTGCGAGCCATAGGACCCAACCTCATATTCTCGGCGGCTAAAAGGTTTGAGTTTGGAAGCCGCAACATTCTGCCTTACTTCCGTGTGACGAAACAAAACTGCGGCCGTGTCCCAGTTCCCAGAGCGCACAGCTCGGAGGGCGGCCCGAAGGGGGCTCAGACTGCAGTCAAGGAGGTTCACACTTGCTCAGCCCCGACTGCAGTCCACGGACCGCTTAACGACTGCGGTCTTCGGACCGCGTGTTAACTGCGCATGGGACAAAAAAGAAGTGGGACAGCAGTCGTCGAGCCGGTGTACTGTCGAAAAGTGTGATGCACATGCCCTTCGGGCCACGCTCCGAGCCGCGCGCTCTGGGAATTGGGACACGGCTTCTAATGGCAAAGAAACATGTCTGCGGCGCCCTTTGCCCACAAAAATAACAGCAAAAGACCGCGCGAAACATTTCGCGTCCTAGTAGTAATTTATTTTCGATATTGGTAAGGTTTTTTTAGGACCACATCTGTGATCTCTGTGTCTTTGTATTATTCTTTGTCAGTAATAACTCAGTATTCAAAATATTATTCAATTTTAATTACAAAAAGCGAAAATCGCAACTATTTATCACAACTTTCACTTCCTCCCACAACAAAATCGCAACAAAAACCTTAAAAGCACCGCAACTTTCATCACAACTTTTTGGAAAAGCTCCAAACAATCACAAAAAATGCCCGCGAAATCCTGGGGGGTTTGCCTGTAGTTAAACATGGAGCTGAGGACAGGTCAGAATTCTCAGGTGGAGTTTGCTGTGAAGTGTCAGATTGTAGATTTGTTGTCCCGGTTTATGGGTCAAATCTCTGTAATTAACAAAAGTTCAATTATATTTTCACAGTAGTTTCAGAACATGTTTTAAGCAATGGTCGAACCTCGGATTCAGGAGGAGCAGTGTGGTTTTTGTTCCAGCCGGGGAACACTGGACCAGCTCTATACTCTCCATCAGGTGCTCGAGGGTGCATGGGAGTTTGCCCAACCAGTCCACATGTGTTTTGTGGATCTGGAGAAGATCAACCGTGCCCCTCGTGGGGTCCAGTGGGGAGTGCTCTGGGAGTATGGGGTTCGAGGCCCTTTGCTAAGGGCTGTTCGGTCCCTGTATGACCGGAGCAGGAGCTGTGTTCGCATTGCCGGTAGTAAGTCGGACCTGTTTCTGGTGCATGTTGGACTCTGCCAGGGCTGCCCTTTGTCACTGGTTCTGTTCATTGTATTTATGGACAGAATTTCTAGGTGCAGTCAGGGGCCGGAGAGTCGAATGCCTTCTCCAGATCCACAAAGCACATGTGGACTGGTTGGGCAAACTCCCATGAACCCTCGAGCACCCGATGGAGAGTATAGAACTGGTTCAGTGTTCCCCGGCCAGGAGGAAAACCACACTGCTCCTCCTGAATCCGAGGTTCAACTATCGGTCGAATTCTCCTCTCCAGCACCCTGGAATAGACCTTACCGGGAAGGCTGAGGAGTGTGATTCCCCGATAGTTGGAACACACCCTCCGGTCCCCCTTCTTAAACAGAGGGACCACCACCCCGGTCTGCCAGTCCAGAGGTACTGTCCCCGACCGCCACGCGATGTTGCAGAGACGTGTCAGCCAAGACAGCCCTATAACATCCAGAGATTTGAGATACTCAGGACTGATCTCATCCACCCCCGGGGCCTTGCCACTGAGGAGCTTTCCAACCACCTCAGTGACTTCGGCCAGGGTGATGAGTAAGTCCGCCCCCGAGTCCCCAGCCTCTGCTTCCTCCTCGGAAGACGTGACAGCGGGATTGAGACCCTCAAAGTATTCTTTCCACTGTCCAACAACATCCCCAGTCGAGGTCAACAGCCCCCCACCCGCACTGTAAACAGTGTTGGTGAAGCACTGCTTCCCCCTCCTGAGGCGCCAGACAGTTTGCCAGAATTTCTTTGAGGCCGTCCAATAGTCCTCCTCCATGGCCTCTCCGAACTCCTCCCAAACCCGAGTTTTTGCCTCTGCTACCGCCCGGGCTGCAGCACGCTTGGCCCACTGGTACCCGTCAGCTACCTCAGGAGTCCCATGAGCCAACAAGGCCCGATAAGACTGCTTCTTCAGCCTAACGGCATCCCTTACTTCCAGTTCCCACCATCGGGTTTGGGGATTGCCGCCGCGAAAGGCACCACAGACCTTACGACCACAGCTACTGGCGGCCGCATCGACATTAGAGGCCGAGAACAAAGCCCACTCGGACTCTATGTCTCCAGCCTCCCCCGGAATCTGGGAGAAGTTCTCATGGAGGTGTGAGTTGAAGGTGTCCCTGACAGAGGGCTCCTTCCCAACAGACCTTCATTACGTGCTTGGGCCTGCCAGGTATTTCCGGTTTCCTCCCCCGCCAGCGGACCCAACTCACAACCAGGTGGTGATCAGTTGACAGCTCTGCCCCTCTCTTCACCCGAGTGTCCAAGACACGCGGCCGGACGTCAGATGATACAACAACAAAGTCGATCATCGACCTCCGTCCTAGGGTGTCCTGGTGCCACTTGCACTGATGGACACCCTTGTGCTCGAACATGGTGTTTGTTATGGACAAACTGTGGCTAGCACAGAAGTCCAATAACAGAACACCGCTCGGGTTCAGATCAGGGAGAACGTTCCTCCCAATCACCCCTCTCCAGGTGTCACTGTCGTTGCCCACGTGGGCGTTGAAGTCCCCCAGGAGAATAACGAAGTCCCCGGTAGGTGCACTGTCCAGTACCCCTCCCAGGCACTCCAAGAAGGCCGGGTACTCTGCACTGCTGTTCGGCCCGAAGGCCGACACAACAGTGAGAGATCTGTCCCCGACCCGAAGGCGCAGGGACACGACCCTCTCGTTCACCGGGGTGAACTCTAACACACGGCAGCTGAGCTGTGGGGCAATGAGCAGGCCCACACCGGCCCGCCACCGCGCCCCTGTGGGCAATGCCCAATGGAGAGTCCAGCCCCCCTCGAGGAGTTGGGTTCCAGAAACACAAGTTGAGAAGTTTATTTAATTAAAATAACCTAAAATAACCTAATCTAGTTTACAATAAAAGTCAGATTACCTTTTAGGCTCCAGTTGAAAGGTCATAGGATGGTACATAGAACTATCACTCGCCAAAGACAAAGCGCTGGGACCAGCCGACGGCACAGTCTTCCTCAAACTAGAAAATATGTATAAAAAGGATTTTAATAAGTGAACATTTAAATGCATGGCTCTTCTGTACAAACAAACATCACTGGGCATAAATACCTTTTAGGAGCTTCTGAAAAGTTCACTATTTCTTGCTTTGACGCAGTACTTCTTGTGGCCATGGCAGTAAATGAAGGCTCCACAGAACTGAAACACATTTGACATGAAGTGGTCTGGGGGAGATTTTAAATAATATTTTATCTGTTATTTGTAGAATAAATAATAGAAGCCTGAGAGTTGAAGAGAAGGGTTCCTAATATGAAACTGCTCTCCTATAACTGCTAGCCTCGATGAGCTTCATTTGACTGCTGTGGGTGACGTCACACTCCCTTAGTCCAGTTCTGGGTACAGTCTGTGGCAGGAGAACGCAGGAACCCTCAGGAACCCTCAGGAACCCTCAGGAACCCTCAGGAACCCTCAGGAACCCTCAGGACACTGTGTTTGTCTGAAGCAGTCCCATAGTATTGTCCTGCTGTGGTTTATTTCACACATCCAGAGGTGGATTCACTTTAATATTTCACAAACTCTTACAGACTGATACCTGCTAGAGCCAAGCTTCCTCTTTTGTACAACCTCAGCCTCCTCCTCAGTCTTCATCTTCCTCTTCCCCACTCTCTCCTTCTGTGGATTCGACATCTTTACACCTGTAAGGACAAAAATAAGTGAGAGAAATGCCTTTAGGGAAGTACTGACGCTGCAATTGACCAAGAACAGTTAAAAAACACAAACAATGACCACAAGAGGGCGCAAGTGTCTAAGAAATACTAGCTGTGTCTCAATTCTCAGTGTGCACAGTTCGGAGTGTGGTTTTAACAGCGCATACGTCACTCCCGGCACGGCAACTGCTGTCCCATTTCGTTTGTGTCCCATGCGCAGTTAAAATGCACCCTGAAAACCACAGTTGTTTCCATTGAAATCTGGGCGTGGACCAACTGTGCGTCCATGCACACTTCGCGCAGTCATATATCCCAGCATGCACCACGCACTACTTCTTCTACGGGAGAAAATGGAGTCGGCGGCTGCATCTGGTATTTGCCGGACCTGTCCCATTTCACCGACGCCCATGCAGTCCGTGGAGTGCTCTCCAGTGTGTGCAAGTATGCACAATCCAGAGTGCCCTTAAAACCACACTCCGAACTGTGCACACTGCGAATTGAGACACGGCTAGTATCATGGTTATTTTAAAACTTTTTTTTTTTTTTTAAACGAGCATGTACTCCACTTCGCACACATGGAGAAAACCAGGGCTCTCAAGTCTCACGCATTGAGAGTGTGACACACGCAATTCGACGTGTTTTTTTTTTTTTTGCCCAGAAAATCGGTCTGTGTGGCTCAGTTTATGCAGGCACCGCACGTTTTCAGTGAAAAAAAACTCCCCCCCTCCTCCCCGCCCCGCTCAGCGAGCGTCTAAGCGCGCACTGCACTGTGATAAGGACAGCGAACACGAACACGAGGAACGACAAAACGGTGATGATAAAACAAACTGAGAACCATTAGGTAATAACTTCATTGATATAACTGTCATTAGTTGCTTTGTAGTTTAAGTTTGCTCTTTAGACAAACATTTACACAGGGCTCTGTGTAAATGTAAATGTGAACACGCAATGAGACCTGCACGTTCACACGGCATTTCTCACGCAATTCAAGCACCCCTTCCTCGGGAAAAATTGTTCACTCGCAACGGCCCGGCTTGGTGACGTGAAGTTGGGGACTTTTGCAGTACCAGGTTTCTGACCAATTGTCCGTTCACCTGAGTTCTAAAGTGTGTTTGATTATGCGCATGTTCCCCTATAATTTCAACTCTCCCAGAAAATCGGCGATAAACAGGACTGCTGTTTTGACTATCTTCTGCTGACTGTCTGCTGTATTTGGACACTCCCAAGGACATAACCCCCCCCCTCCCCTCGTAATGTTTTCCAAACCAAAAAATATCTTGTGTAAACTATTCCACTGTATTATGTCTTTGTCTACTGTTACTGATTGTACTGCATTCATATTCTGTTTATGTTCTTGTATCACTGAAGAGACAGGGTGACGTTATTGTCCCATGTCAGCAGCTTTAAAGGAGAATTAACTTTTTTTTTTTTACGATCTGAGCCTTATTTCGGTAATAAAACAAGTTGTTTTACTCACCCATAGCACATAATTTACAGCTTTGCGTTTCATGTTTGGGTCCCGGGAGCTGAGAGTGAAATAAACTGTGACTCCGCACATGCACACTGTCCTCCTCATCTACTTGAAACTATGGCTAAATCTCGGATTACAGGCCACTTTTGACTCAAACGAAAGTGTAGACTAAGACATTGAGCTTCTATGATTTGAAAAGTGCTAAAGTTTGTGTTATTTGGAGACCGCAAACATATGCCCCGAGAACTCACGTTATGGATATCGCAAATCTAAAACATCTCTGGAAGTGCTCCATATGACACCAAAGTGCTATGGGTGAGTAAAACAACTTGTTTTATTACCGAAATAAGGCTCAGATTATAAAAACGTTAATTCTCCTTTAAGGTCCATGGACCCGTTCATTTCCAAGTCTTTTTGTTGTTTACAATGACAAATAAAGCTTCCATTCCATTCATGTGTTTGGGGTTCATCAATATGTAAATCTACAATTCACTTCCAGATATCCACTACGGGAATTACGGATATCCACAACTGAATTATAGATATTTGTAATTCCAGTTTGAGATATCGACAGTTTGATTTTGGCTCGTCATAACTTCAGTTCAAGAAATCTTTAATGCACCTCGATTCAAGATACCGACATGTTAATAACAATAATAATAATAATATTTTATTTATAAAGCGCTTTTCAAGACACTCAAAGACGCTGTACAGAAGGTAAAATCAGTAATAAAACAAGTAATAAAACAATAAACAAATGTTCCTTTTCAGATGTTGTAAATTTAAGTTTTGACTCGGCCAAATGAAGTTGTAGAATCTCAAACTGGAGTTCAGGATGGTCATAATGTAATTGTAGATATCAATTATCAATTTATAGATATCCTGAAATGAATTTTGATTAGAGATATGTGATATTGCCAAATTTTAACATATCGGTATCGGCCCGATGTGTAAAAGTGGGCCGATATTAACAACCGATATTTGACAGTACAGTAATCCCTCGAATTAACGTTTTCTCACATTTCTCTCTTGTTTAAACTCAAACTAACTCAAACTTTCGTAGATTTTCAACAAAATGTATTATATTATTATATATATGTATTATGTATATATATATATATTAAAATGTATTATAGACCTATATATATATATCGGTAACGGTGCATCCCTACTATTGATCTATGGATTAATTTTATGTATTAGTACATAAATGTAGATGAGTACATTCAATAGATAAATAAAATGTATTATTATTATTATTATTGGGGCCAAGCAGCAAAGCTGTGAGGCACCCATAGTGTTTCTACTGATTCTTATTATGATTATTATAAAATATTCTTATATAAAGTTGCCCTCTAGGGCCACCAGCAGGTCAAAGTTACTTTGATTGGCTGTCACAACAAAACGATAAGAGATATCAAAAAATCCAGGCATATTTCTGATGAGGCTCAGTCCAAAGATGCTATGTACCAAATTTGAGCAAAATTGGTCCAAAATTGAGGGAGGAGAAGCATTTTGAGTGTTTTTCATAAAATTCAAAATGGCGGAAAATGCGTTGGATTCGGCTTGGCCCAAGGAGTCCAGGGATGCCAAGTTTTTGAAAATTGGACATACGGTTCAAAAGTTACACGCAGAAATGTACCTGAAAATTCCTTCCGTACGCCCGATTCGCAAAAACTTGGAATCCCTAGAATCCTTGGGCCAAGACGAATCCAACGCATCCTATGACGTCATGTCCGCCGGAATAGAATGTTTATGAAAAACACTCAAAATGCTTCTCCTCCCTCATTTCTGCTTGTAACCTTTGAACCGTAAGTCCGATTTTCAAAAACTTGGTATCCCTGGGGTCCATGGGTGAAGACCATCCAAGGCACATCATCAAATCGACTTGCGTTGACGTGCGTTTCAGCTCTCTCAATGAAACTTGGTGGGCAATGTACCATCCATACAGAATTAGCCATACCAAATTTGGTGCACATTGGCCACTAGGGGGCGCTACAACATGCAAAAATGTGTTTTGGGAAGACTGATCCAGCGCACGTCATCAAATTAGGCTGGGTCACTGCTTGGCCCCACATTGCTGCTTGCAGCTATATTTATTATTATTATTATTATTTATCTATTGAATGCACTCATCTAGTAATTGTACTTGTTTATTCCACAGAAAATAATCTTATATTTCTCCACATAATTCATATTCACATCCATTGTCCTTTCCCATATTCACCTTAAAGGAAAAGTAACGTGTTTTTTTACAATCTGCGCCTTATTTCGGTAATAAAACAAGTTGTTTTACTCACCCATAGCACTTTGGTGTCATATAGAGCACTTCCAGAGATGTTTTGGATTTGCGTTAGCCGTAGTGCGAGTTCTAGCTGTAGCTCGGGGCATATAATATATTATGCCCCGAGCGGTCTCCAAATAACACAAACTTTAGCACTTTTCAAATCATAGAAGCTCAATGTCTTAGTCTACGCTTTCGTTTGAGTCAAAAGTGGCCTGTAATCCGAGATTAATCCATAGTTTCGAGTAGATGAGGAGGACACTGCGCATATGCGGAGTCACAGTTTATTTCACTCTCAGCTCCCGGGACCCAAACATGAAACGCAAAGCTGTAAATTATGGATAAATCTCGGATTACAGGCCACTTTTGACTCAAACTAAATCGTAGACTAAGACATCGATCTTCTATGATTTGAAAAGTGATAAAGTTTGTGTTATTTGGAGACCGCATGGGGCATATATTACATGCTCTATGCCCCGAGAACGCTAATCGCTAATCGCAAATCTAAAACATCTCTGGAAGTGCTCCATATGACACCAAAGTGCTATGGGTGAGTAAAACAACTTGTTTTATTACCGAAATAAGGCTCAGATTGTAAAAAATGTTACTTCTCCTTTAACCAGAGGGTTAAATATCTCTCCAGACCTCTGCCTCTGGCGTGTGGTGGACAATAAACTGCTCTCAGGTTCCGCTAGTTTTGGTGTCAGTTATTCCACCGTGGGCTGTGGAAACAGTCCGCCGGTGTTCGGTTCTCTGTGGGGTCACGTCAAGACTTTTTAAACCAGCGTCCTCTGCATGAGTATATTACAGTGTTGTGTTTTTTAGTTGATTGTACATACTTATTATTATTATTTATCTTAATTTTGATGCATGCTCATATTTTCCTGCTGTTTCTGAAACTTGTGTTGTGACACTGCAATTTCCCCATTGTGGGACAAATAAAGGATGATCTTATCTTATCTTTATTATATAATTCATAGCATTTATACAGCGCCTTTCACGACACCCAAAGCACTTTACAGTTCATTGTTCATTCATTCCACACTTGGTGGTGGTAAGATACTTTTGTAGCCACAGCTGCCCTGGGGCAGACTGACGGAAGCTTATCTTATCTTATATTTGTGTATGTGTCTTTTATACTACAGTAGTTTTGTAGTTTTTTAGTACATGATTTATACTTTTATACTTGTGCTGTGTGCACCTTGAAGGGAGGCTTTAATCTCATTGTACTGAGTATAATGACAATATAATGCGCTTTATTACAAACTGTAGTGCAGCTTTATTACAAACTGTAGTGCTCGGACCCATCATTGTGAACTCTACTCTCGTGTTGGATGGCCTGCTTTAGCGACCCGGCGGCTCACACACTGGTATAAACTTATTTATAAGGGACTCGTTGGGCTGCTCCCTCAATACCTCAGTGTGTATCTTCAGCGGAGGCCTGACGGACCCCAGAATTTACGTTCTCAGGATGTTTTCACGTTGTTGGTTCCTACTGTGAGAACAGAGAAAGGAAAACTGTGTTTTCAGTATCGTGCTCCAGCAGACTGGAATTCTTTGCAGAGAGTTTTAAAACTTCAAACACTCGTACCTATGGCTTCTTTTAATACTCTTTTAAAGGACCTGGAAACGCAATCGATGATATGCCAATGTTTTTAAACAGTTTTTTATCATTTTATTTGTGTTGATTTTATATTTATTTGTTGTCTGGTGAGTCGTATTGTGTTTCTAATTGTTTTTAACATTTTATCTGTGTTGACCTTATATTTAATTGTCGTCTTGTGAGTTGTATTGTGTGGGCCTCTTGGCCAGGACTCCCTTGAAAAAGAGATCTTTGAATCTCAACGGGACTTTTTTTCCTGATTAAATAAAGGTAAATAAATAAATAAAAGCCTTCTATTCTATTTTATTCTATTTTATTCTGTTCCACGAGATGTCGCTGGTGTTTACACTTTTTCTATGTGTCTTGTACATATGGTTTTTCGACAATAAAGCAAACTATGAACTATGAAGTTTTGCGCCCCCCTCAGGCTGAATCAGAACAGAACAAAGCTCCAGTCAAACCTGTATCTGGTTTGACTGTGATCAATACATGACTGTGATCAATACTTTGGCTTCAGAATAAAGTAAATGAAGTCGTATAATCGCACATACGCCTGTATGTTGTTTGTTGTCCGTTAATGACTCTGATAAACAGGTTATAAAAATATGAGGAAGAGGGCCTTGAACTCCCGTCACCCCTGAAGAAAAAAAACACCTCCTAAAACTACAGTCACAGTCACACTGGAGGCGCGTGAAACTTGTGAAGGTCAGTTTATTTACTTCTTTAGCAAAATAAGTAGGCCTAAATAAAATAAAAATAAAAAAACGCAAAAAGTAAAATATTAATGGCACACAGCAGCACAAACAAAACAGACCAAATCTATGTAACAGTTTGCATTTTTTTTGCACATTATAACATTATGGGGGGGGTGACGTCAAGAAAAGAAAAGAACCATAATCGTAATAAAACTAAAACAGCACAAACGAAGCACAAACGACTGACACCATTTTGGGCAATTTTAGAGCATTTTTAAGCTTCGTGGGAGGCCCCAATTTGACCTATAAAAGAATCGTTAATATCTCAAAAACTAAAGCAGCACAAACGAAACTTTTTGCAGCACAAAACAGCACAAACGAAGCACAAACGATTGACATAGTTTTGTGTAGGTGTGCGTTTGATGGGGGGGCCAACTTCACACAGGTCAGTTTAAGTTTTGTTTTGAAAAGCGCGATTTCCTTTACCGTGTACCTCAGTGTTCCCAACCTTTTTTGTCTTGTGTACCCCTGAGCCTTTTTGTCACACCTCGAGTACCCCCTCACTCAAACGTGTTGATAATTCTCCAAAAGTAGAACGTGACACAACAGATTATTAAACAAAAATCATTTTATTTCATCTCCTTAATTTGACATTTTAATTCTCAGGCATTTTCTCTCTTTTCTTTAACTCAAATTTACTCAAATTAGAATAAAGAAATTCCAAAAAATCTCCCCCTGCGCCTGACAGCGACACTGCCGAGTACCCCCTGCAGTGTGCTCGAGTACCCCTAGGCAGGGGTGTAGTGGGCGTGGTACGCGGGGGTACGCCGTCCACCCACTTCTCCCGACGTCACGTTCAATTTTTACTTCGGTTTTAGCCCTGAACTAAAATGACAACTCAGCAGAAAAACATTGATTTTTATTCAATGAAAACATCAAATGTAAGTTACTCTGGTGTTTTTTGTTTTTTGTTTTGCTTTCGAGGCAGCGCTGCCTGCGGGTTATTGAAATGTTTGTTGATCATTGAAGTTCTAATCAGAGTTATGCTTAAAGGCAAATTAACGTTTTTTTTAACAATCTGAGCCTTCTTTCGGCAATAAAACAAGTAGTTTTACTCACCCATAGCATTTTTCTGTCAATTGGAGCAGTATCGCAGAACTTATGTTGAGCCGTTCTGTTCTAGTAATGATCCCGTATCCGTTAACATGGTGCTGTATCATTTGCTCGGGGCATTACTTTGCGGTCTCCAAATAACACAAACTTTAGCACTTTTCAAATCATAGAAGCCCGATGTCTTAATGTAAGAAATCGTTTGAAGCAAAAGTGGCCTGTAATCCGAGATTTAGCCATAGTTTCGAGTAGATGAGGACGCCAGTGCGCATGCGCGGACTGCGCCTGGGCCCCAAACATGAAACGCAAAGCTGAAAACTATGGATAAATCTCGGATTACAGGCCACTTTTGCTTCAAACGATTTCTTACATTAAGACATCGGGCTTCTATGATTTGAAAAGTGCTAAAGTTTGTTATTTGGAGACCGCAAAGTAATGCCCCGAAAACAAATGCTAATGGTTAAATGCTAATGGTTACATAACTTTCTTCAAACAGCTCCAAATGACACGAACGTGATATGGGTGAGTCAAACGACTTGTTTTATTAAAAAGAAGCCGAAAGAAGGCTCAGATTGTAAAATAACGTTACTTTGCCTTTAATAACGTTGGCCTGTGATTTTGAATAGCCTTACAAGCACAATATGACGACCCATAAGTTTGGAGTAGTAAAACATTAAATGTAACGTGAGTTCAACTGGTGATTTGTAAGGCGAATGTTTGAGTTATCTGAAGATTTAGTTTACACAAAACGCCATCTGCTCAAATGTGTTGTAGCCTATGATTGATGTTGTGTATGTGCTTATGAATGGCGTTAATATTAAGAGCATAATTACTGCTTTTTACTGGGCCGGCAGCTTTATGTTTGTACTGAAAGTCAGTTTGTTTTTAATAAACAAAGTCTATAGCCTATGACACCTGTGTGTATTTCAGCAAGTTGGGGGGGGGGACACTGGTGTGCCTCGTGCGCTTTGTCACAATGCCGTTACAGATTTCTCCCACGATCCAGAATTAAATTACGCCCAGTTGGAAAGACGTAGTTTATATCGACAGTGTTAATCCCGGATAATCAAACTTCGTGTTTAAATGTTCAAACGGCAGAACCTGAGCTCAGTCTGAAGTTCAGTCTGGAGGAAACATGAGGGTTTAGTTCAGCTCAGTGCGCACTTCCTCTGAACAGGAAACCACCTGAGTCTGAAATAACCCGCAGTCCGCCAGGTGTCGAAAAACACAAAACTATTAGAATAAAGAAAAGAATAGAAAAGAACAGAAAAGTCTTTAGAAAAGAGCTACAGACCTGTGCGCGTGCTGCTCGGGATCCTGCGTGGACACTGGAAAGTCCCTGACCGATAAAATGTCCTCCAACCGTTTTCTTTATCCAATCAGCACTTTACTTTCGGTTTCGAGATGAGGAAATAAAATGAGTGCCTTATCTACATCAAACACAACTTCTCCAACCGTCTCCAACCGAATAATATAACCGTAAAGATGAGGTTAAACACACACAGACTCTGTTAATCAATAATCCAGGTGTACAAATACAGCATGTCTTTTGTCTTTTGTCTTTTTCTATGTCATGTCGCCCTCTAGTGTTAAAACTCAGAACTTTATTTTCGCATTTCTGTTTTTCTGAATTTGGACATTTTTCCAAACACAGATGTTCCTAATTATTACACTTTACCAAACAGATCAAGCCGGATCAATAACCTTTAGCTAAACCAATGTGTCAATAATAGAGGACCAAAAATGACAGAAAAGACTAAATGTTGGAATGTTTTAAATAAAATGGTTTATTGTAAATAAATAAATGTGTTTAGACATGAACACGTCACATTGTGGAGATTAAAAAAGGTCAAATGTGTTTGTTTTTATATTCAGGGCTCTCAAGTTTTGAGCGGGGTCGTGCGTGAGACTGCGTAATTTCCGAGGAGCGGAGGGGGGGGTGCGAGTGAACAATTTTTCCCGAGGAGCGGGGGGGGTACTTGAATTGCGTGAGAAATGCCGTGTGAGCGTGTGAACACGTCGAATTGCGTGTTGAGAGCCCTGTTTGTCTAAAGAGCAAACTTAAACTACAAAGCAACTAATGAGAGTTCTATAAATGAAGTTATTACCTGATGGTTCTCACTTTGTTTTATCATCACTGCACTTTGTCAGTGCGCGCTGAGAGGGGCGGGGAGGAGGGACCGGGGCGGGGGGGAGCGGGACATTTTTAAAGGTCCCATGGCATGAAATTTTCACTTTCTGAGGTTTTTGAACGTTAATGTGAGCTCCCCTACCCTGTTTAGCCCCCCCCCCCCATGGCTAAAAGTTGCGAAATGTCTAAACTGAGCATTTGCGATCCTTTTCTGCGTTACACAAAACCAGTGTTGAAACGGGCGAGTTCGGACAAGGCACCTTTTTGACGTCAGATCGGCAAATGCAGCTCCAGCCCCTCCCTCTGTCTCTGCTCAGCGTCCCTGTATATCCCGCCCATAGAGTTTGGACTGTGAATGCGCTACAATGCGAAATGCGTTTTTTAATTTGCCTGGAGGCACGTCCGAGTGTTTCTAGGCTCGCAAGTCCCTTACCCGACCCTCTGGACCTCTGAAATACCAGTGGTTTAATTTTATTTTCTGTGTAAATATGCTTTTTTTCATTGCAAAGTCTCTCATCTGTCTTCCTGTGTTAAACACGGAAGAGAGGAGACGAGCTGCGCCAAGCTGCGGGGGAGCAGCAACACCCACAATCAAGCATTTTAGACACACATCTAGCGTCATGAAGACTGTCAGAGTCATATCTCATGCAGTGAGTGTTGATTTTGAAGAAGGATTCATTTACAGTATTAGGGAACCATTAAGGAGCCATATAAAAGCATCAAGAAGTACCATGTCACGGGACCTTTAACGGATTCATCTAATGCACCGGGCCCGCGTCTCACCTCGTCTCACCACGTCTCACCGCGTCTCACCGCGGGCAGTTCGGCTCTGGGCCGCGCGTATTCCGCGCGTAAGCCGTCGGGGGGGGGGGGACACGTTACGCACAGACGGAGACACCAGGACCGGAGTCGGTGCGTCTCAGAGGAGACGTGGCACTGGGACTGAGGCTCAGGATGTGCCCGGGGGACGGCGCGTCTGCTCCGGCCTCCGCTCGGACCGTGTGCCCGGAGCAGGGGGAGTTTTTTTCGCTGAAAATGCGCGGAGCCTGCATAAACTAAGCCACACAGACCAATTTTCTGGGCAAAAAAAAAAAAAAAAAAAAATCAGCGTAAGAAATGCCATGTGTGGCATGTGAGCGTGTGAACACATCGAATTGCGTGTGTCACACTCTCAATGCGTGAGACTTGAGAGCCCTGACTACTGCTACTACTACTGCTACTACTACTACTACTACTACTACTACTGCTACTACTACTGCTACTACTACTACTACTACTACTGCTACTACTACTACTGCTACTACTACTGCTACTACTACTACTGCTACTACTACTACTGCTACTACTACTACTACTACTACTGCTACTACTACTGCTACTACTACTACTGCTACTACTACTACTACTACTACTGCTACTACTACTACTGCTACTACTACTGCTACTACTACTACTGCTACTACTACTGCTACTACTACTGCTGTTTTTTATTAGTCTAATCATAAATATTGTGTATTTTTATATATTACCTTTTGGCCTTTGTTTACATTACGGTTGCTAGGTAACAGTTATGGCATTAGATATACGTGTGTCATATCTGCTGTGTCCAACCAGGAAGTGAAATTATAACCTTCACCACAACAAAAAACTGTAGAAAAACTGTAGTTTTTTAGTCAAATCTTAAATAAATATGAATAAATAAATTAGTCGAACCTGTCGTATGAACTTTAAAGGTCCTGTATCACAAAACTGACCCTGTGAGATGTAAGTCATGTTCTAATGTTCCTCCTCAAAAATACACCTCTTCACGAGCAGCGAAGACACAAGCAGCGCATTGAGGAGCACTTCAGTGATAACAACGCGCACAGCATGTGGCGAGGCATCAGGACCATCACGGACTACAGACGTGGTGATCAGCAGGTCAGCCACGATCCCACTCTGCCTGACACCCTAAACAGCTTCTTCGCACGCTTTGACTCTCCAAACAGCAGAGGGACCGTACATCTCCCTCAGTCAGAGCAGCAGCAGCCCTTCAGCCTCCAGCTGCACCAGGTGACGTCCACTCTGAGAAGGGTCAACATAAACAAGGCTGCAGGTCCAGATAGGGTGTCAGGGCGGACTCTGAAATCGTGTGCGGACCAGTTGGCAGGTGTTTTCCTGGACATCTTCAACCTGTCCCTACAGCTCTCCGTGGTCCCGGCCTGCCTGAAGTCCTCCATCATCGTGCCTGTGCCAAAAAAATCAACAATCACCTGCCTCAGTGATTACCGCCCGGTCGCACTGACCCCGGTGATCATGAAGAGGTTCGAGCGGATCCTCCTGAGACACAGGGACACCCTACAGTTCGCCTACAGGGAGAACCGCTCCATGGAGGATGCGGTCTCGCTAACGCTTCACACGGCCCTGACTCACCTGCAGCGTCCTAACACCTACGTCAGGATGCTGTTTGTGGACTTCAGCTCAGCATTTAACACCGTTCTCCCAGACGTGCTGGCCCTGAAGCACCACAGCCTCTGTCAGCATCACTCCTGCTGGATCAGTGACTTCCTCACCAACAGGCCCCAGGTGGTGAGGATGGGGGAGCTCACATCTGCACCACTGATCCTCAACACGGGAACACCGCAGGGCTGTGTGCTCAGCACAGTAGTTCAGTTGAGATCGGCGACTCCAAGACTGAAATGATCCAAATGATTCTAGGGAAGGTGTGTGGAGTTTAAAAACACAGTGGAGCACTTCTTGTATCAACACATGATGACATCACAAGGTGGAACAGAGTGTTTTCAGTCTGAGAGAAGAACTTGTCCTTCAGCGTTGGACCTCCTCTTCGGCATTGGACCTCCTCTTGAGCGTTAGACCTCCTCTTGGGCGTTGGACCTCCTCTTGGGCGTTGGACCTCCTCTTCGGCGTTGGACCTCCTCTTGAGCGTTGGACCTCCTCTTGAACGTTGGACCTCCTGTTCGGCGTTGGACCTCCTCTTCCGTGTTGGACCTCCTCTTGGGCGTTGGACCTCCTCTTCGGCGTTGGACCTCCTCTTGAGCATTGGACCTCCTCTTCGGCGTTGGACCTCCTCTTCGGCGTTGGACGTCCTCTTCGGTGTTGGACCTCCTCTTTGGCGTTGGACCTCCTCTTCGGCGTTGGACCTCCTCTTGGGCGTTGGACCTCCTCTTGAGCGTTGGACCCCCTCTTGGGCGTTGGACCTCCTCTTGAGCGTTGGACCTCCTCTTTGGCGTTGGACCTCCTCTTCGGCATTGGACCTCCTCTTCGGTCCTGACTCTGCTGTGACCTCCTCTCGTTCTCCTGCAGGTATCAACATCTTCTTGGACGGATACGTTCCCACAGAAAACCTGAGGTTCAGAGAAGCATCACTGGTGTTTAAAGTGGCAGAAACGGCCAACGAAGAAGTGAAGAGGCAGTAGTAGTTGTAGTAGCAGTAGTAGTAGTAGTAGCAGTAGTAATAGCAGTAGTAGTAGTAGTAGTAAAACGCGTCCGTCTGAAAACATGACAGTCACAAGCTAGCATGAGCATTAGCATTAGCATTAGCCAACAGTTTTTTAGACTTAGACAAACTTTATTGAGCCACAAGGGAAATTATTTGGACACAGGAGCCCGCGGCTACATGTTGTCATTCCGACATACCGCCACTCTGACATTGATGTCTAATTGTCTGAGTGGTGGTATTTCCATTTTTTCTCAAACGTCCCTGAACTCTGACATTTTTTTTTCCTTGATCGGAGTGGCTGCACTTTAGCTTTTTTTTTTGTTGTTGTTAGAAATACTTAGGCCTACTAGAATGAGCTGTACGTGTGGAGTACGAAAGCTTTCAGAAATCGGTGCATAACTGGCCATAGTTGAGCATAAAATAAATATTTGTAAACTCTCGAATGAGTCCAGTCGTCATCACTTCACTGGCGTTATTTATTGAGCAGAAGAACCATCGATCGAGAAGCCGGAGTTTTGCACCACATACGGACTGAACTGGGACTGAACTAGGACTAAACCAGGACTAATCTTCGAGAGAGAGAACCCCAAGCGCGTGGAGCAGAGTGTCCGCAAAGTACGATCGGGCGACGGTGGGCTCTGCGTCGGTCCTTTCGCCCGACTCGACAGTCTACGTGGGTGCACCTCCGGGCCTGTCCCAAAACAGTCCTGGTTTAGTCCCGCTTTAGACACGGTTTAGACCTGGTTTACTCCTGGTTTAGTCTCCTTGGTTCAGTTCTGGTACAGGCAAAAACGATGATGCTCCAAATTATGAGTAGATTGTCAGAATGGCGACATAAAGGCTGTCAGAATGGCGGCATCAAAAAGAATGGAGGAATGGAGGATTGTTGGAATAAGGGTTGTACCCAAAAGCTCACACATCAGAATATATTATAATAACAAAGAGTAAAAAATATAAAGACACAAAAGCTCCTGACCATGCATGGAGGGTTCCATCCCAAATCCAGCACCCTGAGACTGTACACGAGCCGAAAGGAAGGAGGCCGAGGACTAGTGAGTGTGGGAACCACTGTCCAGGATGAAACATCCAAAATCCATAAGTACATCAAGGACAAGGCCCCAACAGATGATGTGCTCAAGGAATGCCTCAGACAGTGGAGTGCAGAGGACGAGGTGGTGGAGGGACCATCATGGCAGGACAAACCCCTACATGGGGCGTACCACCGAAACATAACTGAAGTGGCTGATATCAAGAAATCCTACCAATGGCTGGAGAGGGCTGGTCTGAAGGACAGCACAGAGGCCCTCATCCTGGAGCACAGGAGTCTGGGGCACCCGAGAAATAGAGGCCCAGATCTACAACACCAGACAAGACCCAAGGTGTAGGCTGTGCAAAGAGGCTCCTGAGACAGTCCAGCACAGAACTGCAGGGTGGAAAAGTACGGGCTGGAGACACCAAGGTCAAAGTGGGAAACACCTCAGAAAGTTGCGGAGAATGACCAAGCCAAGATCCTGTGGGACTTCCAGATACAGACTGACGACAGAATGGTAATGGCGAACCAACCAGACATAGTGGTGGTGGATAAGCAACAGAACAGAGCCGTGGTGGTGGACATTGCAATACCAAGCGATGGTAACATCAGGAAAAAGGAACACGAGAAACTAGAGAAATACCAGGGGCTCAAGGAAGAGCTGGAGAAGGCCTGGAAGGTGAAGGCATCAGTGGTGCCCGTGGTGATCGGAGCACTCAGAGCTGTAACCCCCAAACTGGAGGAGGTTACAGCAGATCCAGGAGAAACATCAGACATCTCAGTCCAGAAAAGTGCAGTACAGGAACAGCAAAGTTACTGCAGAACTCTCAAGCTCCCAGGCCTCTGGAGAGGACCCGAGCTGGATGAGAGTGAGAGACCAACCGCCGTGGAAGGTGAGGAGCACACACAGTTTTTTATATGTATATATATATGTGTGTGTGTATATATATATATATATATATATATATATATATATATATATCAGACTGTACAACTCCACTGTAGAGTCCAGACGGGAAATATTTTATATACTCTCGTTTTACTTATTTTATTATTATTACTATTTGTCTGCTGCACTTTCTGTTCAAACTTTCTTTGCACTAAACTGTCTGGAGCTAACGTGGCAAGTGAATTTCTCCTGTGTGAGATCTTATATTTTTTTCAGTTATGAATTGTAGATTTAATTTATTTTTAAAGTGTGTGTTGTGGATTTTCTAAACTGCAAAGAATAAAAACTGGAAAGTTGTCTTGACTCAAAGAGTCTAATTTATTGAAGCATTTGTGCAGAATCACACCCTGAGTGTCCCTGACAGAGGCATCGCTCCCTCCACTCGTGATCAGGACAAAACGTACAGTTTTTATAGGGCAAAGGAATGGTGCAAATACATAAGATAAAACACTTCTACAAGTTCATCTACAGATCATTCTGAGGGTCATCAGCAGTAAAATATCAAGACAAATATGTAAAAAAATATGTATGTATATATATATGCATACATAACTTATGCATGACCTAAACACTTGATTATATGAAGAGTTATTATAAAGATTTCCATTACATGTGCCAAACATTTGTCCACCTTATTAATATCTTTGAAGATCAAGATTTTCCCACTAAAATAAAGGTGTTCACTCATTTTGATCAAAGATTATTCAGCACACCAACGATTATATTTATGGGACTAATCTCTAGAGTGATTCTGAAAACCTTCAACCATTTTTGAACTGAAATCCAAAACTGTGACACATATGGACAGTGGTAAAATACGTGCGTTATATCCTCCTCTTCCTCCTCACAGAATCCACACATCGAGTCTTTAATACTGAGCAGTTTAAGGTTTCTTTCTGCAGCTATGATTTTGTAAAATATTTTTAATTGAAAGATTCTTGAGTAAGAATCTATTGTGCTGTACAGGGGGTCCTCGGGTTATGACGGTCTCGGTTTACGACGTTTCGTGGTTACAAACGCGCCCCCATTAAAAAAAAATATATACAGTATATATATATGACGCGTCATTCCGTCTTACGCGGTTTAGCGTGGTAAGAGATGTAAACATACGCGAACGGCGCGCAGCGCACGGCGGCAGAATACGCTTTGTTGTGGTTGTAGGGAGAAGAAGACAGCCTCGTGTGCGTGCCCAATGTGGGCGGAAGTCCCTGATGTGGGCTCTGATCTGCTCCTATGAAAGCGGCAGTGATAACCAAGCAGCGTAGTGGTCTAATTATTGAGATGGAAAGGTTATTGGTGCTTTGGTTAGAAGATCAAAGGCAAAATCCGACTTACGACGAAATTCGGGTTACGACGCGTCTTAAGAACGGATCAACGTCGTAACCCGAGGACCCCCTGTATATATTTCTAAAAACTTTTTTTCATATAATTGGAGTATTAAATTCATCTTCCCAATGTGTACAGACTCTGTGAGGTCTCTAAGCACACAGTGGCCCATGCCCTTGGAGATGGGATAGTGGCTCCGTCACCTAAAGGCTAAAGGTTAAAGGCTTTTCTCCTTTGGTCAGATCGTTGTAAAATCTGACAAAGGACTTCTTCTTCAGCTCGACAGCGGCACACAGAACATCAGTGAATTTCCCTCTGAAAGTGTAGAGAAGACTTCGACTGTCTGTGGAGACTCTGTAGAAGGAGAGGACCCCAGACATGTGGTCCAGATAAACAGCCAGTCGACTGGAGCGTGAGCAGTGGAGGGAGGAGATAGGGATCATCTTGTCGTCATGGAGACAGAAGCAGCCCTCTTCAGAACAAGCAACACTCCAGGAGCTGTGGTTTCGTCCCAGTCTAAACTCTGCATCCTCCCCTCTGCTCCAGTATGTCACTCCGATGTTGAACGGCTCAGAGGCTTCGATCTCCCAGTAACAGCGGCCACTCAAACCATGTGTCCCCCGCACCAGCACCGAGTCTGGGCCCTCCTCAGAGCGGGACACTGTCCTCTGCTGGTCTGAAAACTGCACCCCTACACAGGACGAGGCCCAGGTGAGGTCACACAGATCTGTGGAGGACAAACAAACTAATAAAATCATCAATCTACTTGTGAAAGGTGGTTTCACTACAGAACCACAGAACTCTACTAAAACCTGAAGCCGAACCACAGAACTCTACTAAAACCTGAAGCCGAACCACAGAACTCTACTAAAACCTGAAGCCGAACCACAGAACTCTTCTAAAACCTGAAGCCGAACCACAGAACTCTTCTAAAACCTGAAGGTGAACCACAAAACTCTACTAAAACCTGAAGCCGAACCACAGAACTCTACTAAAACCTGAAGCCGAACCACAGAACTCTTCTAAAACCTGAAGCCGAACCACAGAACTCTACTAAAACCTGAAGGTGAACCACAGAACTCTACTAAAACCTGAAGGTGAACCACAGAACTCTACTAAAACCTGAAGGTGAACCACAGAACTCTACTAAAACCTGAAGGTGAACCACAGAACTCTACTAAAACCTGAAGGTGAACCACAAAACTCTACTAAAACCTGAAGGTGAACCACAGAACTCTACTAAAACCTGAAGGTGAACCACAAAACTCTACTAAAACCTGAAGGTGAACCACAAAACTCTACTAAAACCTGAAGGTGAACCACAGAACTCTACTAAAACCTGAAGGTGAACCACAAAACTCTACTAAAACCTGAAGGTGAACCACAGAACTTTTCTAAAACCTGAAGGTGAACCACAGAACTCTACTAAAACCTGAAGCCGAACCACAGAACTCTTCTAAAACCTGAAGCCATAAATAACCACGTTTAGATCTGTGTGTCTGTTCCAGCGCCAGTGTGAAGACGACAGCCGCAGTCTGGACCGTGTTTAAGGGCTGCTCTGAGGGAGATTTAAACAGGTGGTTTTAGGTTTTGTTGTGTTCACTTAATGAACCATCTTAAAGTTTCATCGATCTGTGTGTGAACTAGATCAGTACGTACATGGCAACATAAGACATAAAAACATTGATAATAAATCTTCATAAGTCTAAGTGGACTTACATTTCTTCAGTCCTGGGATCATTCTGTGACTTCCACCATGAGCCAAACTGCAAACAAAACATAATTTACATTGTTAAACAGTCCCAGGTTCTCAGGGGCTGATGGGTGTTTGTGAATCTTACTCAGACTTGAGGAGTTTAAACTGAGGCTCTTTCTCTAGTTCCCTCAGGGCTGTTTCTCCTGACTCCAGGTGGTTATAACTGAGGTCCAGCTCCTTCAGGTGGGACGGGTTTGATTTTAGAGCCAAAACCAGAACACCACAGCCTTTTTCTGTCACTAGGCAACCGGACAACCTGCACACCAAATAAGGACAGTTCAGTTGTATATAAGGACAGTTCAGTTGTGTATAAGGACAGTTCAGTTTTATAAGGACAGTTCAGTTGTATATAAGGACAGTTCAGTTGTATATAAGGACAGTTCAGTTGTATATAAGGACAGTTCAGTTGTATATAAGGACAGTTCAGTTGTATATAAGGACAGTTCAGTTGTATATAAGGCCAGTTCAGTTGTATATAAGGCCAGTTCAGTTGTATATAAGGCCAGTTCAGTTGTATATAAGGACAGTTCAGTTGTATAGTACCTGAGTGTTGTGAGTCTGCAGGCTGGACTGCTCAGTCCCTCACAGAGCAGCTTCACTCCAGAGTCCTGCAGGTCACTGTTGCTCAGATCCAAATGTCTCAGAGACGAATGTGCAAACGTCAGAGCCAAAGAGAGAGGCTTCAGAAAAGCTTCAGTCCCTCTGCAGTCAGACAGGCTGGAGAGACAACAACACTTATGAGGGCTACTGAGGTTATACACTGGTCTGTAGGACTGTAGTCCTCTAATCGGTTATTCAATTAATTGGTCGATGGTGTCTTATCTCATACGAAGCTCATGACACAAGTGTGTGTCTGTACAGAGCGATGGTCGTAAATGGTTCCATTTTTATACAGCAGTTTTCCACCTTCAAGGTTCAAATCGTTTTACATCAAGGAACCGCTCACCCATTCACACTCACACACCAGTGCACACAGACACTGGAGGCAAGGGGGGTGTCTCTGTATCCTTGGCAATGATGTTTGTTTCGAGAGCGGGATTCGAACCACCAACCTTCGGATCAACGGCTAAACAATCTACCAAATGAGCTAATATCGTATATGCTCACCTCACACTGTACGAGGGACATGGGCCAGAGGAGGGCTGTTTGAAGGAACTACAAACCGGCACTGCTTTGTTTAAAGTCCGAGGCTTTTGTCACCAAATGTTTGTCTCTCGTGTGTGCAGTGGTTTGTTCAGAGACGCACTCTATTGCCAACTGTGACCAAAAGACATGGACCCAACTACACACAACATGTCTGACGTCCTGCCACTGCACCTCAGCTGTCGAGCGTTCATCAGGAGCACATGACTGCAGCTCATAACCCAAAAATCGCAGTGTAAGCCAAACTTTAGTTGATCATAATGTGTGTTCATGCAGCCTGTGCTGTCAACATGACTAATCATTTTATTTAAAGATCCCATGACATGGTACTTCTTGATGCTTTTATATGGCTCCTTAATGGTTCCCTAATACTGTAAATGAATCCTTCTTCAAAATCAACACTCAGTGCATGAGAAAGACACATGTACACAGTCAGAGTCAGAAAATCTCTCTCTGAACAACTCATTCTGGGCCTTGTTGTTTGAATGCAAATGAGAAGGACACAGATAGATTAGAGGAGCGGGTGGGGGGGACCAAATGCGCCGCTGGTTCCTTGTTACTGTGCGCTGTCTCCTACTTCCGCGTTTTAAGCGCGGAGGAAGAAAGGAGAGGAATTTCAATGAAAAAAACACATTTTCACAGAAAATAAAATTAAACCACTGCTGTTTCAGAGGTCCAGAGGGTCGGGTAAACGACTTCCGAGCCTAGAAACACTCGCACGTGCCTCCAGCCAAATAAAAAAACGCATTTCGCATTGCGTAGCTCCTTCGCGGTCCAAACTCTCTGGGCATGATTTCCAGAGACAGGAGGTGGACATCCAGACGGTGGTGGAACTGCATTTGCATTTCTTTTTTCGATGTGACGTAACATAGTTTCCTTGTTCAGAATCGCCCGTTTGAGCTGTGTTTTTTTCTAACGCAGAAAAGGACCGCAAATGCTCAGTTTAGACACTTCGCAACTTTTAGCCATGGGGGGCCTAAACAGGGTAGGGAAGCTCACATTAACTTTCAAAAACCTCAGAAAGTGAAAATTTCATGCCCTGGGACCTTTAAAAATATATAGAAAACAGCAAACAGTAGAAGAGAGTAAAGGAAATGAAGATTTGGCATTTTTTGGTATTTCTTGGTAAAAAGTTAGATACACAGAGATAGCTACCTAATAGTTTTGAGAGCTTTTGGAAGGACATGTCTTTATTCGGCTACAGCCCTACTGGTCACATTAATCTGGGCTGGTTTTGTCTTCTGCACTTACTTGGCTTTCCTGCAGCTCCTGACAGCAGGTATGAGCCTTCGACGTCCCTTCTCTGATATGTTGTAGCTTTTTAGATCGAGTTCCTCCAGGACGCTCTTAGAAACCTGCATGATGAAGGCCAGAGCAGAGCAGTGCAGAGGAGATAGCGTCCGAGCTCTGTCCTTTGATTTCAAATACTCCTGTATGTCTTCACTGATCTTTGTGTCTCCCATCTCCACCATGGTTTTAAACAGGTTGATGCAGGTGTCTGGGGAGACAGTTTTGCGTCGAATGGTTTTGAGGTGGATCAACATGTTTATAACAGTGTCTTGACTTGACTCTAGGGGGCGCAGTAACCCACGAATAAATCTCTGATTTGATTCATGCAGAAGACCGAGAAGGAAACGCTGGATGTAGTACAAGTGACCACTGTTCTTCTCCAACACTTTGTCGACCACCATCTTTAGAAGGTCATACACTGGAGGTCTGGAGGAGGCCTCTGATGACTCTAGACCCAAGAAGGCGCTCAGCTCTGGAGCCCAGGGTTTGTTGTTGGTAAAACTGTCAAAAACATAAACAGCAGCAAAGAACTCTTGTACAATCGGGTGCACAAAGAAATACACGTTCTGCTGCAAAAACAACTGCTCTTGTTGGAGAATGGAGCTGAAAAACCCAGATTCGACTGTGGCTTCTTTGGGCTCGAGCCCACACTGTTGTAGATCTTCTTCATCAAAGATCAGGTTGTTCTTTAGCAGGTGGACGAAGGCCAGTTTGCCGACTTTAAGGAGGAGCTCTCTTTTAGATTTAAGAAGCTTGGTTCTCTCTTTCTCTGGGTTCTTGTCATATTTTCTGCTGCTGCGCTTGGTTTGAACAGATACGAATGCTGCCATCATCTCAGTGAGGGTCTGAGGAGCTTCAGTCTGCTCCTCTCCTCCAAAAACCTCCTCAAATAAAACAGAGGACATCCAGCAGAAGATAGGGATCTGGCACAACATGTCCACCGTATGTGATGACTTCACATGTGAAATCACCAGTTTAGCGAGCTCTGGTTTCTTCCTGAACCTCTTGCTGAAATATTCTGCCTTTTGGAGATCGTTGAAGCCTTGAATCTCATTGACTGTGTGGATGAACTCTGCAGGGATCTGATGAGCGGCTGCTGGCCGAGAGGTGATCCAGAGCTGGGCTGAAGGAAGCAGGTTTCCCTGGATCAGGTTCAACACGAGGCTGGACACAGAAGAGACCTCCTGCAGTGATGTGACTCTCTCTGTGTTTTTGAAGTCCAGGTTAAACCGGCTCTCATCAAAACCATCCAGGATCAAGATCACATTAATCCAGTCTAAGACCGGAGGGTCTATGCCACTCAGAGCCGGGTGGAAGTCAGTCAGGAGCTGAAGCAAACTTGTGTCACTTTTTATCAAATTAAGCTCTCGAAAAGCCAGACAGAAAATGAACTGAGAATCTTTTTGAGCAGTGCCTTCAGCCCAGTCCACAATGAACTTTTGGACACAAAAAGATTTTCCAATTCCGGCCATTCCGTTTGTCAGGACAGTTCTGGTCTTCACTGGTGGAGAATGGAAAATATCACTGATTTGGACCTCTTCTTCTTGAGGATCCAGTCTTTTCATCATTGCGTGTTCGGTGTAGTGCTCTGGAAGAACTTCTCTCTTGCCAAAGTTGATGGACAGTGAAGTGTAGATGTGTGTCAGGGGACTCCTCTCATCTCCGAGTCCTTCACTCGTCATAGAAAACCTTTTGAGCATCTCCTTTTTCAGTTTCTCAATTGATTCAAAGAGTTTATTGTGCTCTGGAACATATACAAAAAGGTTAGTCAGTGTTTGCTGCAGTACCATAAGTAACCACTTGAGTATAGGTGTGAGGCCTATAGGTGAGGCCTACACTGGACTCACCTGTCAGGAGTCTGAGAGCCTGTGGAGTTGGTCTGAGTCTCTGTTTTGTTCCACACTGAGGACAGTGGATATAACCTGTTGTCTCTGACTCAGTGTCCTTCACTACACAGCGAGTGCAGGCCACATGAGAACAGCTCAAAGACATGGGTTCTCCTTCAAAAGTCTCTTCACAAACGCAACAAAATGGAACACAGGGTCTGCAAAAAAATATATACACTATATATATTCAAATATGATGTTCACACAGTTACAGTTGAACTAAAGTGTGATACAGTCTTTGGTAGTTCTGGTTTAACAGATTCCATGGGCAGAGGTCTTTGCCAGACGCCCAAATCGGTTGTGTTCACCAGATATCACAACATTCTAGGCTCCCTGTAGTTAAACATGGAGCTGAGGACAGGTCAGAATTCTCAAATGGAGTTTGCTGTGGAAGTGTCAGATTGCAGATTTGTTGTCCTGGTTATTTTTTCAAATCTCTGTAATTATTGGGACTATCCACATGAAACTAACACTGACACAAAGCATATGACCTTCTCTGTCACTGTGAATAAACAAAAGTTAAATTATGTTTTCACAGTAGCTTCAGAAAATGTTTCAAGCCGTATCATTTTGATGTGACGTTAATCTCTAACAAATCTAATCTAAACAAAATTCATAATTACATGAGTGAAACACAAGATTACAAGTTTATTTAATTAAAATAACCTAAAATAACCTAATCCAGTTTACAATAAAAGTCAGATTACCTTTGAGGCTCCGGTTGAAAGTACAAAGGAGTGTACATAGAATGATCACTCGCCAAAGACAAAGCCCTGGGACCAGCCGACTGCACAGTCTTCCCCAAACTAGAAAATATGTATAAAAAGGATTTTAATAAGTGAACATTTAAATGCATGGCTCTTCTGTACAAACAAACATCAGTGGGCATAAATACCTTTTAGGAGCTTCTGAAAAGTTCACTATTTCTGCCTTTGATGCAGTACTTCTTGTGGCCATGGCAGTAAATGAAGGCTCCACAGAACTGAAACACATTTGACATGAAGTGGTCTGGGGGAGATTTTAAATTATATTTTATCTGTTACTTGTAGAATAAATAATAGAAGCCCGAGAGTTGAAGAGAAGGGTTCCTAAAATGAAACTGCTCTCCTATAACTGCTAGCTTCGATGAGCTTCATTTGACTACTGTGGTGACGTCACACTCCCTTAGTCCAGTTCTGGGTACAGTCTGTGGTTCTACCGCAGGAGAACGCAGGAACCCTCAGGACACTGTGATAGAGTCCAGTCCAGTCTAGTGTGGTCCAGTCTGGCAGTGCTTCTGTTGTAGGGAGTATTATACCTCTGATAAGGCTGAGCGATCAAACGGTGAGCCCTGTGATCATCTGCTTTTTTGGTAAAATCATCACATCGTGATTCACTCATTATGAACACGGCTCTACCACTCACACCTCCGATTGGTCAGCTTCAGCAGTGCCCTGTGAGTGAAGCTGGATTTAACCAACTGCAATGACGTGAACTAGGGATGCGCCCATGTGAACATTTTTAGTCGATACCGATATCCAATATTAATGTTGCTGTTATCGGCCGATACCGATATTTATTTATTTTTAATTCTGAGATAACATTTTATACAGATTGAAAATCATGCAAAATGAATTTTTGAATGTCTTCTTTTATTTTCAAAATGTGTTTTGACTCCTGATTTTTTTCAATTTCATTTTTTTAAATAGTGTAACATTGTGTTCTGCGTTCTGATTGGCTAAGTGACCTTTGCCAATTGATGTTATAGATGGGGGACGCGGGGGGGGGGCCAGGACCAGACCGGGACTAGACCAGGACTAAATGTGGACTAAACCAGGTCTAAACAAGGTCTAAACTAGGACTAGACCAGGTCTAGGCCAGGTCTAAACCAGGACTAGACCAGGTCTAGACCAGGTCTAAACCAGGATTAAACCACTCGCAGCCCTGGGTGGGACGCGCGGTCTCGCGCCGGTCATGCTCCCCCCCACGCTTCACTATTAATACTTTTTTTTTGTTGAAAATCTACGAAAGTTTGAGTGTTTAAACGAGAGAGAAATGTGAGAAAACGTTAATTGGAGGGATTACTGTACTGACAAATATCGGTCGTTAATATCGGCCCACTTTTACACATCGGGCCGATACATTAAAATTTTGGCAATATCGGCTGATACCCATGTTAATGCCGATATATCGTGCATCCCTAATGTGAACTTTCAGAAGAAGCAGATGACTTCAGTTACCTCCTCAAGGCATAAGACCCTAAAATAGAAATCGTGATCTGGCTCCAGGAAAATCATAATATTAAATATAGCTGCAAGCAGCAATGTGGGGCCAAGCAGCGACCCAGCCTAATTCGATGAGATGCGTTGGATCAGTGTTCGCCCGAGGATCCCAGGGATACAAAGTTTCTGAAAATCGGACTTACGGTTTAAAAGTTACAAGCAGAAATGTCCCTCAAATTTTGACCCGTTGGTGGCGCTAGAGGATTTGAGCTGAGGCCCTGTCATTTTTTGTGTGGAATCCTGGGACAGACTAGAATAAGTCTGAAAAGTTTGAAAATAATCCTATGAAGGGATCCCGAGATATGAGCTCACTTCCTGTTTGGCGACTTTTAGGATGCGTTTGATTGGCTCTCACGACAAAACGATAAGAGATATCAAAGCTCCAGGCAAGTTTCTGATGAGGCTCAGTCCAAAGATGCTATGTACCAAATTAGAGCAAAATTGGTCCAAAATTGAGTGAGGAGAAGCATTTTATTGATTTCCACAAAATCCAAAATGGCGGACATTCTATTCCGGTGAACATGACGTCATGGGGTGCATTTGATTTGACTAGGCCCAAGGATTGTAGGGATACCAAGTTTTTGAAAATCTGACTTACGGTTCAAAAGTTACAAGCAGAAATGTCCCTCAAATTTTGACCTGTTGGTGGCGCTAGAGGGTTTGAGCTGGGGCCCTGTAATTTTTTGTGGGGAATCCTGGGACAGACTAGAATACATGTGAAAAGATTGAAAATAATTCTATGAAGGGTTCCCGAGATATGAGCTCACTTCCTGTTTGGCAACTGTTAAGACGCGTTTGATTGGCTATCACGACAAAACGATAAGAGATATCAAAAAACCGGGTAAGTTTCTGATGAGGCTCAGTCCAAAGATGCTATGGACCAAATTAGAGCAAAATTGGTCCAAAATTGAGGGAGGAGAAGCATTTTGAATGTTTTTCATAAAATTAAAAATGGCGGAAAATCTTACCCGCGGAAAATGACGTCACAGAATGCGTTGGATTCGTCTTGCCCCAAGGAGTCCAGGGAGGCCAAGTTTTAGAAAATCGGACGTACGGTTCAAAACTTACAAGCCGAAATGTACCTGCAACTTTGACCTGCTGGTGGCGCTAGAGGGTTGGGGGTGGGGACGTAAAATTTGTTGAAGGGCATCATGAGACTGTCTAGAATGTGGGTGCACACCATTTGTTGTGGAAATTACAAGTTAAGTTGTAGAAACAGAAGAATTTTATTGATTTTTACAAAATCCAAGATGGCGGACATTCTATTCCGGCAGACATGACGTCATAGGATGCGTTGGATCAGTCTTCGCCCAAGGATCCCAGGGATACCAAATTTTTGAAAATCCGACTTACGGTTCAAAAGTTACAAGCAGAAATGTCCCTCAAATTTTGACCTGTTGGTGGCGCTAGAGGGTTTGAGGTGGGGACCTGTAATTTTTTGTAGGGAATCCTGGGACAGACTAGAATATGTGTGAAAAGTTTGAAAATAATCCTATAAATGGTTCCCGAGATATGAGCTCACTTCCTGTTTGGCGACTTTTCGGACACGTTTGATTGGCTGTCACGTCAAAACGATAAGAGATATCAAAAAATCGGGTAAGTTTCTGATGAGGCTCAGTCCAAAGATGCTATGGACCAAATTTGAGCAAAATTGGTCCAAAATTGAGGGAGGAGAAGCATTTTGAGTGTTTTTCATAAAATTCAAAATGGCGGAAAATCTACCCTGACGGAACATGACGTCACAGGGTGCGTTGGATTCGGCTTGGCCCAAGGAGTCCAGGGATACCAAGTTTTTGAAAATTGGACATATGGTTCAAAAGTTACACGCAGAAATGTACCAGAAAATTCCTGCAACTTTGAGCTGCTGGTGGCGCTAGAGGGTTGGGGGTGGGGGCCTATAAATTGCTGTGGGTAATGAGGAGACTGGCTGGAATGTGCATGCCAAATTTCACAACTTTTTACCAGACGGTTCTAGGGGTTGCCATAGACTCCCTATGGCGGAAGAATATTGCGTAATAATAATAATAGGAATCACTAGAAACACTATAGGTGCCTTGCAGCTACCGCTGCTTGGCCCCAATTATAAATCCCACACCCCTAACCTCTGATGACGAACGCCAAGATAACAAGGACTGAGCTGGTAGTGTCGCCCCACACTGCCAGCTCAGTCCTCCCCTGGCACAGCACATCTCACTGTTCTCCCAGCACAGGTTTACAGCACAACAGAAATAATCAGGATCTCAACTATGGCCCTTTGTCTGAAGCAGTCCCATAGTATTGTCCTGCTGTGGTTTATTTCACACATCCAGAGGTGGATTCACTTTAATATTTCACAAACTCTTACAGACTGATACCTGCTAGAGCCAAGCTTCCTCTTTTGTACAACCTCAGCCTCCTCCTCAGTCTTCATCTTCCTCTTCCCCACTCTCTCCTCCTGTGGATTCGACATCCTTACACCTGTAAGGACAAAAATAAGTGACAATGACCACAAGAGGGCGCAAGTGTCTAACAAATACTATCATGGTACAGTGGAACCTCACCTTACGAAATTAATTCGTTCCAGAAGTGGTTTCGTAACGTGAATTTTTCCTAAGTTGAGTAGCTATTTGAATGGAAAACTCCTGATTCGTTCCAAGATTTTTTTTTTATAGTGTAACATTTTTTTTATAGTGTAACATTTGTGTTCTGCGTCCTGATTGGCTAAGAGACTGTAGACCAGGACTAAACCTGGAATAAACCAGGTCTAGAGCAGAACTAAACCAGGTCTAGACCTGGACTGGACCTGGACTAAACCAGGATTAAATCACCCTGTGTGGCTCTTTGCTGATTTCGTGCGGCTCTTGCGTTCGTTTGTGCGTGTTCGGTTTGTGGCTCGAGGACGCGGTCCCAAGGGGGAGGCATGGTCCGGGCGCACCTGCGTGAAGTTGGCCCCCCATCAAACGCACACCTACACAAAAACTATGTCAAACGTTTGTGCTTCGTTTGTGCACTTATCCAAGGGG
>JAVJIX010000045.1:845000-930000 GCA_036785185.1 Paratrypauchen microcephalus | reverse complement strand
GATACAGAGTGGAAAAGACGCAATTACAATCAATAACAATTAATTCACAACATGTAATGACAGAAAAACAATTGGAGAGGTAACATACGGTGTCTTTTTCTTTGGCGACAAGAGGGAAGGGTGTGGGGCAAGGGAGCAGATCAGAAAATCAAGATGAATTCCTTTAGTTAAAAAAATCGGAATACTTCCAGGATCTTAAACCTGAGGTATGTTTACGTAGACCGGAAAACCGGAAAATCGAGACGTGACACAAAGTTTCAGTGGAGTTTCTAGTGGAATTGTTTTCTAAATTTGAACATGAGAATATAAATTTTGACATAAAATTGAACATGTTTTGTCCCGTCAGTGTTCCTGAGAGAACATGAAACACCCTGGTCACCGCGGACAAACCGACGTCTTCAGAAGGTCTTAAAGGTTTGTTATTGACGGTCTGTGGGGGGGTGTTATTGATGGTCTGTGGGGGGGGGGGGGGGTTATTGATGATCTGTGGGTGGGGGATGTTATTGACGGTCTGTGGGGGGGGGGGGGTTGTTATTGATGGTCTGTGGGGGGGTTTGTTATTGACGGTCTGTTGAGTGGGGGTGTTATTGATGATCTGTGGGTGGAGGGTGTTATTGACGTCTGTGGGTGGGGGTGTTATTGACGTCTGTGGGTTGGGGGGTTGTTATTGACGTCTGTGGGTGGGGGGGTGTTATTGATGATCTGGGGGGGGGGGTTGTTATTGACAGTCTGTTGAGTGGAGGGGTGTTGATGATCTGTGGGTGGGGAGTGTTATTGACGGTCTGTGGGTGGGGGGGTGTTATTGACGTCTGCGGGTGGGGGAGGGGGGATGTTATTGACGGTCTGTGGGTTGGGGGGTTGTTATTGACGGTCTGTTGAGTGGGGGGGTGTTATTGATGATCTGTGGGTGGGGGGTGTTATTGACGGTCTGTGGGTGGGGGGGTGTTATTGACGGTCTGTTGAGTGGGGGGGGGTTGTTATTGATGATCTGTGGGTGGGGGGTGTTATTGACGGTCTCTGGGTTGGGGGGTTGTTATTGACGGTCTGGGGGGTTGTTATTGACGGTCTGTGGGTGGGGGGTGTTATTGACGTCTGTGGGTGGGGGTGTTATTGACGGTCTGGGGGTTGGGGGGTTGTTATTGACGTCTGTGGGTGGGGGGGGGGGGTGTTATTGACGGTCTGGGGGTTGGGGGGTTGTTATTGACGTCTGTGGGTGGGGGGTGTTATTGACGTCTGTGGGTGGGGGGGTGTTATTGACGGTCTGGGGGTTGGGGGGTTGTTATTGACGTCTGTGGGTGGGGGGGGGTGTTATTGACGGTCTGGGGGTTGGGGGGTGTTAATGAGGGTCTGTGGGGTGGGGGGGCTGGGTGAACCCAGCGGGGGCAGAGGTGGAGTGGGGGGTGTGTCCCAGGCCCTGGTATCGTCCGGTGGCGCCGGGCGAGGGCGGCGCGGAGGTCCCCTGAGGCCCCGGCGCCCCGGTGGAGGAGGCGCAGGAGGCGAGGGGGTCCTGGGAGGCGGACGTCAGGAGTCCCGTGTGCTCTGTGTTCTCTGGGCGAGGAACACAGCCGAAGTACATCTTATTGGGACGCCCCAGGAACGTGCGGCCTGAGAGACGGGAATATGAGACGCAGTTATGTCGCCATGGAGACGGTTAACACCAAAAAAACATTTTCTACAGCAAAAGAACATTTAATGATTTCAACAAATGTTTTACACTGTAGACCTGGTCTAGTATTGTTGCAAGTGTAGCACTTTGAGATTTGAGGTCAAATGTAAAGTGCATTATAAATAAAATGTATTATTATTATTATTATTAGTCCTGGTTTAGTCCTGGTTTAGACCTGGTTCAGTTCTGGATTAGTTCTGGATTAGTCCTGGTTTAGACCTGGTTTAGTCCTGGTTCAGTTCTGGATTAGTTCTGGATTAGTCCTGGTTTAGACCTGGTTTAGTCCTGGTTTAGTCCTGGTTTAGTCCTGGTTCAGTTCTGGATTAGTTCTGGATTAGTCCTGGTTTAGACCTGGTTTAGACCTGGTTTAGTTCTCGTTCAGTCCTGGTTTAGTCCTGGTTCAATCCTGGATTAGTGCTGGTTTAGTCCTGGTTTAGACCTGGTTTAGACCTGGTTTAGTCCTGGTTCAGTCCTGGATTAGTCCTAGTTTAGTCTTGGTTTAGTCCTGGTTTAGACCTGGTTTAGTCCTGGTTTAGACCTGGATTAGTCCTGGTTTAGTCCTGGTTCAGACCTGGATTAGTCTTGGTTTAGTCCTGGTTTAGTCCTGGTTTAGTCCTAGTTTAGTCTTGGTTTAGTCCTGGTTTAGTCCTGGTTTAGTTCTGGTTTAGTCCTGGTTTAGACCTGGATTAGTCCTGGTTTAGTCCTGGTTTAGACCTGGATTAGTCTTGGTTTAGTCCTGGTTTAGACCTGGTTTAGTCCTGGTTTAGACCTGGATTAGTCCTGGTTTAGTCCTGGTTTAGACCTGGATTAGTCTTGGTTTAGTCCTGGTTCAGTTCTGGATTAGTCCTGGTTTACACCTGGTTTACACCTGGTTTAGTCCTGGTTTAGACCTAGTTTAGTCCTGGTTTAGACCTGGTTTAGACCCGGTTTAAACCCGGTTTAGACCTGGATTCGGTGGTCAGAGCCGGTGTTTCCCCTTGTGTTGGTGTTCAGAACTCACCGACGTTCCGGACCTGCTCCGAGACGTCTGCTCTGATGTCGGAGAAATCCCACATGGCCAAAAAACTGTCGAAACACGAGCCCTCCTCCGCCTCCTACAGGTACAACACAGACATTACACATTTCTGTCACCGGGCCTGAGTACTACTGCTAAAAAAACAGAGCAAAAACAATAAAAACACGATAACTGACCTGTACATAAGGCTTGTACGTGAAGGTATAGTGGTGAGCGATGGCGGCCAGGAACATCTCAATACAGATGATGAAATCCTGGAGGGATAGCAGAGATATGAGGCAGTAACACAACGCTGTAGCAACACAACAGGATAATCGTTAAATTCATATAAAAGTAGCCTCCTCTCTCTGACCTGGAGTCCTGTGGCCACGGCCTCCACACTGTCCCAGTCCCACGTGTGTTTGTCTGAAATCACCCCAACTTTGACCAGAATCGCGATCAGAACAGCCTGCCTGAAACAACAACACAAACGCACAACAAACGCACAACAAGCGAGTGAACAGTCTGTCTACACACAACAACAACAACACAAACACACAAACACTCCGTTAACGTGAGTGCTCGGGGCACGACGTTGCAGTCACCAAAATAACACAAACTTTTACTTTTCAAATCATAGAAGCTCAATGTCTTAGTCAGACCCTCCAGGAATTCGCGATGTTGCGATTTGCAACTTCAACGCAACTTCAGCCAATCCCCGTGAATTCAGGGCGGTGTTGCAATTTTTACCAATCACCGCAACTTTCCCGCAATTTTTACCAATTTTGACCAGTCATCGGCGATGTATTGAACTCACATCGACCAACTTCCTTCTGCCTTACTTCTGTGTGACGAAACAAAACTGCGGCCGTGTCCCCAGTTCAGAGCGTGGTTTGAAGGGGGCTCAGACTGCAGTCAAGGCGGTGCACACTTGCTCAGCCCTGAGTGCACTCCGCGGACCGCATGGCCGTCTGCGAAATGCGACAGGTCTCGCAACTACGGGAAGCAGCCGCCGACTCTATTTTCTCCCGTAGAAGTAGCGCGCGGTGCATGCTGGGATATATGAGTGTGCGAAGCGTGCTTTTTCACGCGCTTGGTCCACGCGCTTGGTCCACGCCCCGATTTCCATGGAAACGACTGCGGTCTTCGGACCGCGTGTTAACTGCGCATGGGACAAAAAAGAAATGACGCACATGCCCTTCAAACCACGCTCCGAACTGTGCACTCTGGGAATTGGGACACGGCTTCTAATGGCAAAGAAACATGTCTGCGGCGCCATTTGCCCACAAAAATAACAGCAAAAGACCGCGCGAAACAGTTCCCCTCCTAGTAGTAATTTATTTTCGATGTTGGTAAGGTTGTTTTAGGACCATATCTGTGATCTCTGTGTCTTTGTATTATTCTTTGTCAGTAATAACTCAGTATTCAAAATATTACTCAATTTTAATTACAAAAAGGGAAAATCGCAACTATTTAACGCAACAAAATCGCAACAAAAACCTTAAAACCGCCGCAACTTTCATCGCAACATTTTGGAAAAGCTCACGCAAATTCAGGCATTTTAGCCCGCAACAATCACAAAAAATGCTCACGAAATCCTGCGGGGTCTGCTTAGTCTACACTTTAGTTTGAGTCAAAAGTGGCCTGTAATCCGAGATTTAGCCATAGTTTCGAGTAGATGAGGAGGACAGTGTACATGTGCTCAGTCACATCTGATTTCGCTCTCAGCTCTCGGGACCCAAACATGAAAGGCAAAGCTGTAAGACGTTTGGACCATCGTGTTTGCAGTACCCACTTCAGTCAGGACGATTTTTTTACCAGCAAAGGAAAAGAAAGAAGGCCAGCGGATTCAGCGCACGATTCTGAGAAGTAATGTGAAACCGATGGCTGTTCTCTGCTGCTCCTCAAACTGTTTCCGCTTTATTCTTTCCGTATCCATTCTGTCTCCTCATCCGTATACTCCTCTTCAGTCCTCAGTCCTCCATAAGTCCTCTTCAGCCTCAAAGTCCCAATCTTCTGCCATGTGTCGCTCGCAACAGAAAAGTTATTAGCGTCTTCTTATCTGCAAATCAGCTGTGACTCCGCACATGCGCACTGTCCTCCTCATCTACTCCAAACTATGGATACATCTTGGATTAGAGGCCACTTTTGACTCAAACTAAAGTGCAGACTAAGACATTGAGCTTCTGTAATTTGAAAAGTGATAAAGTTTGTGTTATTTTGGTGACTGCAACGTCGTGCCCAGAGAACTCATGTTAACGGATATCGCTAAACTAAAACATCTCCGGAAGTGCTCCATATGACACCAAAGTGCTATGGGTGAGTAAAACAACTTGTTTTATTACCGAAATAAGGCTCAGATTGTAAAAAAAAACGTTAATTCTCCTTTAAAAGTGGAACTGTTACCAGAAGGAGACGAACACGACCAGTTTGACGCAGAGGAACTTCCCCACGGGTCTGATGGGCGTGAGCTCCTCCTTCAGGGCGCGGTACAGCAGCACCAGGCAGTACATGGCAAACTGCAAATACACACCAACACAACCGGGCTAAAGCCGCATTGCGGAACATTTCAGGTACAGGGTGTGTGCAGTTTGACGCTTTAGTATCGGGATAAATCTAACGTCCAGAATGTGTTAGAACAGTAAAAGTGCGACAGAGAGCAGATCTGGTGTTACCAGTTGGGAGATGTTGTTGATGATGACCAGGTAGGACCAGGCGTTTCTGAAGCTGAAGTTTGCCTCATCGTAAACTCCACACAGCTGACAGATCCTACAAGAGAACCAGCTCAGAACCCGTCTATTCCAGGATTAAACCAGGACTAAACCAGGACTAAACCAGGACTAAACCTGGACTAAACCTGGACTAAAACTAAAGAAAGCCCAAAGTACCACCACCAGAAGCTGTATGTTTTCTATATGTTCATTATTTTGGGGTAAAACAGAAGAATGTGACTCACAGAGCGATCACCGTGGTGACGGGTCTGACCACCGTGTACTGGAGCACGCCCAGTTTACACCTGAACAGCAGCACCCTGAGAACAACAGGCAGAAGAGACGAGAAGGTCTGAGAAGGTCTAAGAAAGTCTGAGAAGGTCTAAGAAGGTCTAAGAAGATCTGAGAAGGTCTGTGAAGGTCTAAGAAGGCCTGTGAAGGTCTAAGAAGGTCTGAGAAGGTCTAAGAAGGTCTGAGATGGTCTAAGAAGATCTAAGAAAGGTCTAAGAAGGTCTGAGAAGTTCTGAGAAGGTCTAAGAAGGTCTGAGAATGTCTAAGAAGGTCTAAGAAAGTCTGAGAATGTCTGTGAAGGTCTGAGAAGGTCTAAGAAGGTCTGAGAAGTTCTGAGAAGGTCTGAGAAGGTCTAAGAAGGTCTGAGAAGTTCTGAGAAGGTCTGAGAAGGTCTAAGAAGGTCTGAGAAGTTCTGAGAAGGTCTGAGAAGGTCTAAGAAGGTCTGAGAAGTTCTGAGAAGGTCTGAGAAGGTCTAAGGAAGTCTGAGAAGGTCTGAGAAGGTCTGTGAAGGTCTGAGACTGAGATATGAGATGAGAAGTGTGTGCTGTCTGGACATTTGGTGACGTCACACAGGACTGATCACAGCCTCAGGAGTTTGAAGTGTGGATACCTTTTTGACCAGCAGAGTCCAAACTATGGCCCGGGGGCCAAATGTGGCCCTCAGACAGATTTCTGTTGTTCTGCTGAAGTCGCCCAAATGATGATTCTGGATTTCCAGGCAACATAAGCAGTAACTAAATATTTGTATTTGATTGTTTCAGATCTAAAATGACGTTCCAAACCTTCTAAAAGAGCTGGGGTCAAACCTGTGGAAAGGACCTTCAGCCTCCACGACAAACATGTGTTAATGTGCTTTAGGTGGTCTTACTCTCCCATGGGCCATGGGGGGCAGCAGCAGAGCGGCGGCAGGTGCTGCTGCTGCTGGTGGACCTCCAGCATCATGGCAAGGTTCGGGTGCTGGTGGCTCAGGAAGTTAAGCAGGAAAACCAGGAAGTTGTAGATGACGTAGGCCTCGTAGCACTCGCGGCAGGTGTCCACGTAGATGGCCAAGCTGGGGTACCTCAGGGCCAGCCACTGAGAAGAGGAGAGTTATGTTCTAATGTTGTTTACAGGAAGTGCTCCACTGTGTTTTTAAAATATAATCAAGTTAAGATGACCAGAATTAATAAAGTTTTATCATGATTTGAGTAAATTTCACTTGACAAGTAAAATTATCTGCCAAAGGAACAAGACTTTTTGTAATTCAAATATTAAAGCACATCCTCCTACACCAAAGATAAAAAAAACAACTCTTTACACTTAAAAGAAGAAACTAAATCTTTTGTTGGTTGAATTAAGAAAAATAAACTCAGTTGGTTGATCATTTCACTTGTCAAGTTGCCTCAGGTGGAGGAGTTCAAGTATCTCGGGGTCTTGTTCTCGAGTGAGGGGAGGATGGAGCGTGAGATTGACAGGTGGATCTGTGCAGCGTCTGCAGTGATGCGGTCACTGTACCGGACCGTTGTGGTGAAGAGGGAGCTGAGCCGAAAGGCAAAGCTCTCGATTTACCGTCGATCTACGTTCCTCCCCTCACCTATGGTCATGAGCTCTGGGTAATGACCGAAAGGACGAGATCGCCGATACAAGCGGCCGAAATGAGTTTCCTCCACAGAGTGGCTGGACGCTCCCTTAGAGATAGGGTGAGGAGTAGACCTGGTTTAGTCCTGGTTTAGTCCCAGTTTAGACTTGGTTTAGTCTGTTTAGACCTGGTTTAGTCCCAGTTTAGTCCTGGTTTAGACCTGGTTTAGTCCCAGTTTAGACCTGGTTTAATCCCAGTTTAGACCTGGTTTAGTCCCAGTTTAGGCCTGGTTTAGTCCTGGTTTAGTCCTAGTTTAGACCTGGTTTAGACCTGGTTTAGACCTGGTTTAGACCTGGTTTAGACCTGGTTTAGACCCAGTTTAGACCTGGTTTAGTCCCAGTTTAGTCCTGGTTTAGACCTGGTTTAGTCCCAGTTTAGACCTGGTTTAGTCCCAGTTTAGACCTGGTTTAGACCTGGTTTAGTCCCAGTTTAGACCTGGTCTGGCTCGGGCCTCCTGGACGCCTCCCTCAGGAGGTGTTCTGGGCACGTCCCACAGGGAGGAGGCCCCGGGGAAGACCCAGGACACACTGGAGGGACTATGTCTCCCGGCTGGCCTGGGAACGCCTTGGGGTCCCCCCGGAGGAGCTGGAGGAAGTTTCCGGGGTGAAGGAAGTCTGGGAATCCCTGATTAGACTGTTGCCCCGGCGACCCGGCCCCGGATAAGAGGAAGAACATGGACGGATGGAGATAATCGACTCAAATAAAGGAAAATGTTCTTAATTTAAGTAATTTTAACTTACCTACATGTTGGTTTTTGCAGTGTTCACTTGGAAACTACCACCTGATGACATCACGAGGTGGAACAGAGCGTTTGGAGCTTTGGAGATGTTACAGACGAATAATAAAGAGTTCCTCAAACATGAGAATGAAACAAACACAACTCCAGGTGTGTTTTAGAACATGATGTTTTCTTGTGATGTTTTTATTCGTCAGAACTAAAGGAAACGAAATCAAACGTGGATTTCATTTGTGTCGAGCGCTCCTGTCTCCATCTGCTGCACTGCGTGATGTCATCCAGTGGTAATCGTGTTTGTGCATGTCTTTATAACCACATCACAAAGCCTCAAAATGAAACTCAAATGAAGTTATGGAATGATCTCGTTAGCCGCTCCTATTTTTATCCTTCCGTTCATAAGTGGGAACGTGACTCACACTGTCCAGGCTGTAGATCGGCACCATCCACAGAATCCTACAGGAAGAACACAAAAAACATCAAATATCCACAGAATCCTACAGGAAGAACACAAAAAACATCAAATATCCACAGAATCCTACAGGAAGAACACAAAACACATCAAATATCCACAGAATCCTACAGGAAGAACACAAAAAACATCAAATATTCACAGAATCCTACAGGAAGAACACAAAAAACATCAAATATCCACAGAATCCTACAGGAAGAACACAAAAAACATCAAATATCCACAGAATCCTACAGGAAGAACACAAAAAAGATCAAATATCCACAGAATCCTACAGGAAGAACACAAAAATATCAAATATAACCTGAAAAACACAACCTCAGAACTTTATTCTGATCTCACGATGAAAATAAAAACTCTTTATTTAGACAAAATCCTGTGATTTTCCACATTAAATGGAAGAATTTTATTTTCTATTCTATAATTCCTGGTTTAGACCTGGTTTAGACCTGGGTTGGACCTGGTTTAGACCTGGTTTAGTCCTGGTTTAGTCCTGGTTTAGACCTGGTTTGGACCTGGTTTGGACCTGGTTTAGACCTGGTTTAGTCCTAGTTTAGACCTGGTTTAGTCCTGGTTTAGACCTGGTTTAGACCTGGTTTGGACCTGGTTTAGACCTGGTTTAGTCCTAGTTTAGACCTGGTTTAGTCCTGGTTTAGTCCTGGTTTAGTCCTGGTTTAGACCTGGTTTGGACCTGGTTTAGACCTGGTTTAGTCCTAGTTTAGACCTGGTTTAGACCTGGTTTAGTCCTGGTTTAGACCTGGTTTGGACCTGGTTTAGTCCTGGTTTAGACCTGGTTTAGACCTGGTTTGGACCTGGTTTAGACCTGGTTTAGACCTGGTTTAGTCCTGGTTTAGTCCTGGTTTAGTCCTGGTTTAGACCTGGTTTGGACCTGGTTTAGACCTGGTTTAGTCCTAGTTTAGACCTGGTTTAGACCTGGTTTAGTCCTGGTTTAGACCTGGTTTGGACCTGGTTTAGTCCTGGTTTAGACCTGGTTTAGACCTGGTTTGGACCTGGTTTAGACCTGGTTTAGACCTGGTTTAGTCCTGGTTTAGTCCTAGTTTAGACCTGGTTTAGACCTGGTTTAGTCCTAGTTTAGACCTGGTTTAGACCTGGTTTAGTCCTGGTTTAGACCTGGTTTAGACCTGGTTTAGACCTGGTTTAGTCCTAGTTTAGACCTGGTTTAGACCTGGTTTTGTCCTGGTTTAGACCTGGTTTGGACCTGGTTTAGACCTGGTTTAGTCCTAGTTTAGACCTGGTTTAGACCTGGTTTAGTCCTGGTTTAGACCTGGTTTAGTCCTAGTTTGGACCTGGTTTGGACCTACTTTGGACCTGGTTTAGACCTGGTTTAGTCCTACTTTGGACCTGGTTTAGTCCTAGTTTGGACCTGGTTTAGTCCTGGTTTAGACCTGGTTTAGTCCTAGTTTGGACCTGGTTTTGACCTTGTTTAGACCTGGTTTAGTCCTGGTTTAGACCTGGTTTAGTCCTGGTTTAGACCTGGTTTGGACCTACTTTGGACCTGGTTTAGACCTGGTTTAGACCTGGTTTAGACCTGGTTTAGTCCTGGTTTGGATTTACAGTTTCGTTCGTTTTAGTAAAAATGTCCCAGGTCTTTTGGGTGACCTCAAACCTACAACAGCAGAAGAAAACCTGGAGAAGTGATTTGAGGTTTTGAGTCTTTGAGGGTTTGAGTTTGTGCTGAAGCGTTTTGTGGGCAGTGTGTGGAGGACCCAGTGTGTGGAGGACCCAGTGTGTGGAGGACCCAGTGTGTGGAGGACCCAGTGTGTGGAGGACCCCATGTGTGGAGGACCCAGTGTGTGGAGGACCCAGTGTGTGGAGGACCCAGTGTGTGGAGGACCCAGTGTGTGGAGGACCCAGTGTGTGGAGGACCCAGTGTGTGGAGGACCCAGTGTGTGGAGGACCCAGTGTGTGGAGGACCCAGTGTGTGGAGCACCCAGTGTGTGGAGGACCTGATGATGGGCTTCTGGAGCTCAGGCTGGGTGTAGTGGACCAGATGCTGCAGAATTCCCCACAGAGAGATGGGAATGGTCAGGAAGACGAACACTCCAGCGATAAACCAGGCTTTACTGTGAGTCCCAACCTACAAGAAGAACAGGATCTTCTTCATCCTCTGCTCCTCTGACCTCCTCCTCTGCTCCTCTGACCCTCTCCTCTGCTCCTCCGAACTACTCCTCCTCCTCTGTTCCTCTGACCTTCTCCTCTCCACCTCTGACCTTCTCCTCTGCTCCTCTGACCTCCTCCTCTGTTCCTCTGACCTTCTCCTCTCCACCTCTGACCATCTCCTCTGCTCCTCTGACCCTCTCCTCTGCTCCTCCGAACTACTCCTCCTCCTCTGTTCCTCTGACCTTCTCCTCTGCTCCTCTGACCATCTCCTCTGCTCCTCTGACCCTCTCCTTATCCTCTGACCTCCTCCTCTCCTCCTCTGACCCTCTCCTCATCCTCTGACCTCCTCCTCTCCTCTGCTCCTCTGACCCTCTCCTCATCCTCTGCTCCTCTGACCTTCTCCTCTGCTCCTCTGACCGTCTGACCTTCTCTTCTTCATCCTCTGCTCCTCTGACCTTCTCTTCTCCTCCTCTGACCTTCTCCTCTGACCTTCTCCTCTGACCTTCTCCTCTGACCTTCTCCTCTGTCCTTGTCCTCTGCTCCTCTGACCTTCTCCTCTGACCTTCTCCTCTGCTCCATCTCTCCCTCTTCTATTCCAGTGGTCACCTCATGCTCCTCACCTTACCTCTGGAGGAACAGTTTTCTTCCTCACCTTGTCCTTCTGCAGCTCCCAGATGCAGAGTGGGACCAGGGCCACCAGGAGGAGCAGGTACAGGACCAGGACCAGGGGCCGGATCCACCTCCTCCACTGGGCGCAGGAGCAGGGCATGACCGCTTCAGCTCAGCACCACCTCCAGGAACATCTGAGGAGAAACACAAGTCCACTGCAAACTTCTCTGATCAAGAGTTTAGAACTTCTATCAGGTTCTTCGTGTTGTTTTCAGATTTCTGATGGACTCACTGGACCAGAGACGTTCTGTCCAGAGTTTATCTGAAGAGAACGTGTCAGTGAAATGATCTTCTGCACGGACAGAACATTTCACTACTTTTCTGTCATTTTCTGAACGATTTAGTCGCCGATCTCGACTGAACTAAAGGTAAAGGTTCACTGTTCACTTGATGACATCATGAGGTGGAACAGAGCGTTTGGAGCGTTGGAGATGTTACAGACGAATAATAAAGAGTTCCTCAGACATGTTTTTGAGGAGGAACATCAGAACATGGATTAAAGCTCACAGGGGGACATTTTGCATTACATTTTTACATTGAGCTGGAACGGAATACATCAAGTTAAAGTTTCAATACGTAACATTTCATTTCTCAGTGGAGATGTGATAGTGGAACGTTGTGAGCTCGCCTCTCCACAGATCTGACTGGGTGATGACATAGCCTCCTGGTTTCCACACACATACTGTAGGTAAGTTTAAAGCCGTACTGTGGAACATTCAGGACAAAGAAATAACATCTCCACAGTTTTGTCTCAGATCCAACAGAACATCTCACTGAACGTCCGAAATCGTCGATAACGGGAAAACGGCCGAGGACGAAGACGCTGTTTTTGGAATTCGAAGAGGAAAACCAGGATTAAACCAGGACTAAACCAGGACTAAATCAGGACTAAACCAGGTCTAAACCAGGACTAAACCAGGTCTAAACCAGGACTAAACCAGGACTAAACCAGAACTAGACCAGGACTAAACCAGGACTAAACCAGGACTAAACCAGGACTAGACCAGGACTAGACCAGGAGTAAACCAGGAGTAAACCAGGACTAGACCAGGTCTAAACCAGGACTAGACCAGGACTAAACCAGGTCTAAACCAGGACTAAACCGGAACTAAACCAGGTCTAAACCAGGACTAAACCAGGTCTAAACCAGGACTAAACCAGGACTAAACCAGGACTAGACCAGGACTAGACCAGGACTAAACCAGGACTAAACCAGGTCTAAACCAGGTCTAAACCAGGACTAAACCAGGACTAAACCAGGACTAGACCAGGACTAAACCAGGACTAAACCAGGACTAAACCAGGACTAAACCAGGACTAAACCAGGTCTAAACCAGGACTAAACCAGGTCTAAACCAGGACTACACCAGGACTAAACCTGGACTAGACCAGGACTAGACCAGGACTAAACCAGGACTAAACCAGGACTAAACCAGGTCTAAACCAGGTCTAAACCAGGACTACACCAGGACTAAACCTGGACTAGACCAGGACTAGACCAGGACTAGACCAGGACTAAACCGGAACTAAACCAGGTCTAAACCAGGTCTAAACCAGGTCTAAACAAGGACTAGACCAGGACTAAACCAGGACTAAACCAGGACTAGACCAGGACTAGACCAGGACTAAACCAGGTCTAAACCAGGACTAGACCAGGACTAAACCAGGTATAAACCAGAACTAGACCAGGACTAAACCAGGACTAAGCCAGGACTAGACCAGGACTAAACCAGAACTAAACCAGGACTAAACCAGAACTAGACCAGGACTAAACCAGGACTAAACCAGGACTAGACCAGTACTAAACCAGGAGTAAACCAGGACTAAACCAGGTCTAAACCAGGACTAGACCAGGACTAAACCAGGTCTAAACCAGGACTAGACCAGGACTAAACCAGGACTAAACCAGGACTAGACCAGGACTAGACCAGAACTAAACCAGGACTAAACCAGGACTAGACCAGGACTAAACCGGGACTAAACCAGAACTAGACCAGGACTAAACCAGGACTAAACCAAGACTAAACCAGGACTAAACCAAGACTAAACGAGGAACCAGGACTAAACCAAGACTAGACCAGGAACAAACCAGGACCAGATCAGGACCAAACTAGGACTAAACCAGGAGCAAACCAGGACTAAAATAAGACTAGACCAAGACTAGACCAGGACTAAACCAGGACCAGACCAGGACTAAACCAGGACCAAACCAAGACTAAACCAAGACTAGACCAGGACTAAACCAGGACCAGACCAGGACTAAACCAAGACTAAACCAGGACTAAACCAAGACTAAACCAGGACTAGACCAGGACTAAACTAGGACTAAACCAGGTCTAAACCAGGACTAGACAAGGACTAAATCAGGTCTAAACCAGGACTAAACCAGGTCTAAACCAGGACTAGACCAGGATTAGGAGTTGTTTGTTTCATTCTCATGTTTGAGGAACTCTTTATTATTCGTCTGTAACATCTCCAAAGCTCCAGACGCTCTGTTCCACCTCGTGATGTCATCAAGTGAGCAGTGAACTTTTACCTTTAGTTCAGCGAGATCGATGACTCCAGGACTGAAATGATCCAGATGATTCTCGTGAAGGTGTGTGGAGTTTAAAAACATCTTTACGGTTAAGACTCAGGCCTGTGCTGTCGCCCCCTATAGGCGCACCTGTGGTAAATGTTCAATAATCAATAATCAATAACTCTGACACCTACTCCGGTCATTTTCAAACACTGAAGTGAATAAATGCAGACTGAAAGGATCAAATCAATAATGTCATGATGCACATTAGAGGGTTTGCAGAAGCTGAAGCGCGGACCTGTGACGCTGGTTTGGTTTCCAGGCAACGACGCATCCTCCGCGCGCCCTGACGCTCAGAGCAGCATCCCCACAGCAGAAGCGTGTCCACGACGAGTTTAACGCGAAAAACACGAAAAAATACACCCAAACCACCTTCCCCCGAGGCTGGCGTGGCTGGAGCCGGAGCCGCGCGCTGAGAGGCGGCGGGGCGCGGGTCTCCAACCCCCGGGAGGTGCTCCTGGTGCTCCTGCTGCTCCTGGTGCTCCTGCTGCCCCCGCTGCTTCGGTCCGTGCTCCTTCAGAACTGTTTTCTCCTCCTCGCCGCGCGGTTTTACGCTCTCACGTCACGGATCACGCAGATTATGTAATTGGATCAAAAAAAAAAGAAAAAAGACGCGCTCCGTGGATGAGGCCCGCGTGGGTCTGTCACAGGAGAAACTGGACCCACCTGGACCAGATCATGTTTCCTGTGATAAAAAAAACTCTTCTTCTTTCTCAAGATTATCGCCAAATTCAAACTTTATTTTACACAGTTTATTTTACAGAGTTTATTTTACAGTCATTTCTCCAAACGGACAAAAAAATAGTTGTAAGTGTTTCATGTCACCACTGGGTGTCAGGCGCGAGTTTCCTAATCACAAACGATTATTTTATTTTATTTATTTTATTTTATTTTATTTTTTGTTTGGTTTTGTTTTATTTTATTTTTTATTTTGTTTTATTTTATTTTTTTATTTATTTATTTATTTTATTTTGTTTTATTTAATATCATTTTATTTTTTATTTTATTTTGTTTTATTTTATTTTGTTTTATTTTATTTTATTTTATTTTATTTTTTATTTTATTTTTTATTTTATTTTGTTTTATTTTATTTTCATTTTATTTTATTTTTTATTTTATTTTATTTTTGTATTTATTTTTAAAATTTTGTTTTGTTTTGTTTTCCAGGTAACTATTCTACTACATGTTTGTTATGATTTCCAACCAGGAAGTAAAATTTTAACCTAAAATTAAAACATCTGTCATGCGAACTTTGAATATTGTACTTATAGTTATACAATAAATAAATCATAAACAATTAAAATACAATAATAATAATAATAATAATAATAATAATAATAATAATAATAATAATAATAATAATAATAATAATAATAATAATAATAATAATAATAAATTTGCGCCGGAAGCTGTGGAGGAACACGTGCGTCTCGTGTCTCTGTTACCATGACGACGGCGTAAGTCCGGCGGAGGAAACTACGGAAACAAACACAAACATCGACTTTCTCCTGTGTAAGTACATTTATACTCCACAGACGCACAGATGTGACTGTTCACTGTCTCCGTATCGGACTGAATCACATTAAAGTGTTTAATTTGATCCTAAATCCGGACAAAAGTGACTTTAACGTCACGCTCGGAGCTCACGTTAACGTCGTTACGTAAATATGGCGCACGTTTTTGCTTTATTAACGCTTCCCGGTGTAAAAGTTCGCACAATTTTAATTACAGTTTAATATTTTTTCGTTTAAAAGCTCGTGTAATTTAATTTTAATGCGTTAAGGGTAAAATAAAATAATAATAATAATATCACTTCCTGGTGTAAAAGTTCGCACGATTTTAATTATAATTTAATATTTTTTCGTTTAAAAGATCGTATCATTCTTATAACATTAGTACTTTTTAAACAATCTTGAATCTGAAGTAATGCTCAATCAGTAAATTATCGCACTGTCGTTCTCCTGTTTATAGCTGTGATTTTATATTTTATTTTATATTTTATTACTTATTTTCCTATATATATATATATTTTTACTTATACACTTAATATTTTTTGTTTTTGTTTATTTTGTTGTTTATATTTATGTCTCATTTGACTCCAGTCTCTTGCTCTTTTCTTTTTCTTCATCTATTTTTTTGTTCCCCTCTGTTGTACAGCTCTGGGGGAAAAAAAAGGAAAAAAAAGACCACTGCAAAATGATCAGTTTTTCTCATTTTACTACTTATAGGTTTGTGTTTGGGCAAAAGGAACATTTTTCTTTGAGTCTATAAACTACTGACAACATTTCCCCCAAATTCCAAATAAAAATATTCTCGTTTAGAGCATTTATTTGCAGAAAATGACAAAAAAGATCCATGTTTTCAAAGCTCAAACAAAGAAACAAGATGAAATTCATTTTAAAACAACATAATACTAATGTTTACACTTAAGAAGAGTTCAGAAATCAATATTTGGTGCAATAACCCTTATTTTTAATCACAGCTTTCACAATGTTCTTGGGTCCTAGTTTAGACCTGGTTTAGTTTAGGTCTAAACCAGGACTAAACCAGGTCTAAACCAGGACTAAAGGTTTAGACCTGGTTTAGTCCTGGTTTGGACCTGATTTAGTCTTGGTTTGGACCCGGTGTAGTCCTCGTTTAGTCCTAGTTTGGACCTGGTTTAGACCTTGTTTAGTCCTGGTTTGGACCTGGTTTTAATCCTAGTTTGGACCTGGTTTAGTCCTGGTTTGGACCTGGTTTAGACCTGGTTTAGGCCTAGTTTGGACCTGGTTTAGTCCTGGTTTGGACCTGGTTTAGTCCTGGTTTAGACCTGGTTTAGTCCTGGTTTAGTCCTGGTTTGGACCTGGTTTAGTCCTGGTTTAGTCCTAGTTTAGTCCTAGTTTAGTCCTGGTTTAGTCCTCGTTTGGACCTGGATTAGACCTGGTTTAGTCCTGGTTTGTACCTGGTTTAGTCCTGGTTGAGTCCTAGTTTAGTCCTAGTTTAGTCCTGGTTTAGTCCTGGTTTGGACCTGGTTTAGACCTGGTTTAGTCCTAGTTTAGGCCTGGTTTAGTCCTAGTTTGGACCTGGTTTAGACCTGGTTTAGTCCTGGTTTGGACCTGGTTTAGTCGTGGTTTGGACCTGGTTTAGACCTGGTTTAGTCCTAGTTTGGACCTGCTTTAGACCTGGTTTAGTCCTAGTTTAGGCCTGGATTAGACCTGGTTTAGTCCTGGTTTGGACCTGGTTTAGTCCTGGTTTAGTCCTGGTTTAGACCTGGTTTAGTCCTGTTTGGACCTGGTTTAGACCTGGTTTAGTCCTGGTTTGGACCTGGTTTAGTCCTGGTTTAGTCCTAGTTTAGTCCTAGTTTAGTCCTAGTTTAGACCTGGTTTAGTCCTAGTTTAGTCCTGGTTTAGTCCTGGTTTGGACCTGGTTTAGTCCTGGTTTAGACCTGGTTTAGTCCTAGTTTAGTCCTGGTTTAGTCCTCGTTTGGACCTGGATTAGACCTGGTTTAGTCCTGGTTTGGACCTGGTTTAGACCTGGTTTAGTCCTGGTTTGGACCTGGTTTAGTCCTGGTTTGGACCTGGTTTAGTCCTGGTTTGGACCTGGTTTAGTCCTGGTTTGGACCTGGTTTAGACCTGGTTTAGTCCTGGTTTGGACCTGGTTTAGTCCTGGTTTGGACCTGGTTTAGACCTGGTTTAGTCCTGGTTTAGAACCACTTTAGACCTAGATTTTCGAGATGCTGTTTCACCGATCTCCCCTGTTCCTTCTTTGCTTCCTTCCTTGCTTCCTTCCTTCCTTCCTTCTCCAGTTTGATATTTAAAACTGGTCTCAGAATATTTTCAGGGTATTGTTGTCATTTCATATTGTCACAGAAGCTTTTGTCACTTTAGACTTTTACTCGAGTTGAAAATAACCGAATACAGAGCCCTTAAATGAGTCCTGTGATGTTCACGCTCAGCCCCGGTGGTATTTGTTTTGTATTTTGTGTGTTTCAGGTTGAGGAAGATGGCCAACGCTGATCAATCCTTCCTGCCCCTGATCTTTAAAGGCAAAAACAGAGACGTGAGCAGGTACACAGCCCTGTTCTGCTTCACGATGTCACCTTCTGAAGCGCCATATGCTGAAGGAAATACAGACGATAAACGATAATATCAAACCAAACCGTGAAACAAAATGATTCTCCAAGGCTGCGTCCCATTCCTCCATCTTACCCCTTCCCCTTTATCTACGTCTTTGTCTTGCCCCTCGATCCCGAGCTGAGAGGGCTCGGGGTACGAATGTTCCCCTAAGAAATGGGACGCCGCTCGATTCCCGTTTGCGTCATCGTCCCTCGTCATGTCAAGGATTATCGGGTACCTCAGCTCCACAAAAAACTTCTTTATACGTGAAAGTTCGATGAAAACGATAATGTCGGCTAAACAGACGGTTCAATAAAAGTACTGTAGAACATCAGCGTCATAATTGTAAACCTGCTAAACTGTTAATCGATAATTACAACTGCTGAAAATACATTTATGAGACTCCTCGGCTGGTCCATGTGACGCTGCCATCCTGATCCCAAAAGTCCTGCTTTAGTCCTGGTTCAGTCCTGGTTAAGTGCTGGTTTTGTTCTTGTTTAGTCCTGGTTTTGTTCTGGTTTAGTCCTGGTTTAGTCCTGGTTTAGTCCTAGTTTAGTCCTGGTTTAGTCCTAGTTTAGTCCTAGTTTAGTCCTGGTTTAGTCCGGGTTTTGTTCTGGTTTAGTCCTGGTTTAGTCCTAGTTTAGTCCTGGTTTAGTTCTGGTTTAGTCCGGGTTTTGTTCTGGTTTAGTCCTGGTTTAGTTCAGGTCATGTCTTCATTATGTTCTAGTTTAGTCCTGGTTTAGTTCTCGTTATGTTCTGGTTTAGTCCTGGTTTAGTCCCGGTTTAGTCCTGGTTTAGTCCTGGTTTAGTCCCGGTTTAGTCCTCGTTATGTCCTGGTTTAGTCCTGGTTTAGTCAAAGTTTCTCCAGTTAAATCCTGGTTCAGTTATAGTTAGTCCCGGTTTAGTCCTCGTTGTCCTGATCCCAAAACCTGCCTGAGTTTGTATGTGTACCCCTTCGTTCCAAGTCTGGTCGAGAGTTCACTTCGTTTCAAGGGGTATGCAGCCCGAGGTCGTGGCCCGAGCCCTTGATCAAAATTAGAATCGGGACACCCCTTGGCCTCACATGAACGAGCAAAACCAAGGGGTAGGGGTAAGACGAAGGGGTAAGATAGAGGAATGGGACGCAGACTTAAATAAATAAATAACAGAATGGAATGCTTTAGTAGTTATTATAAATCAGTGTAGTAACTATGGTGACAGGCCTAACTGTTCCTTCTCTAACCGTCGTGTTTTTACACAGGTTAAAGGAGCCCACGCCTCAAAACCCTCACGACGTTCTGTCCAAACAAGAACTCTCACGGTATTCACCACGACATCCTGTACGCTTCTGTTTCATTCTCATGTTTGAGGAACTCTTTATTATTCGTCTGTAACATCTCCAAAGCTCCAAACGCTCTGTTCCACCTCGTGATGTCATCAAGTGAACAGTGAACTTTTCCCGAGATCGGCGACTCCAGGACTGAAATGATCCAATTGCCAAAACCAGGACTAAACTTGGACTAAATCAGGACTAAACCAGGACTAAACCAGGTCTAAAGCAGGTCTAAACCAGGACTAAACCAGGTCTAAACCAGGACTGAACCAGGACTAAACCAGGTCTAAACCAAGTCTAAACCAAGACTAAACCAGGACTAAACCAGGTCTAAAACCAGGTCTAAACCAGGACTGAACCAGGACTAAACCAGCTCCAAACTAGGTCTAAACCAAGACTAAACCTGGACTAAACCAGTCTAAAACAGGACTATTGGGACTTTAGTTCGGTCGAGATCGGCGACTCCAGGACTGAAATGATCCAAATGATTCTAGTGAAGGTGTGTGGAGTTTAAAAACACAGTGGAGCACTTCCTGTATCACCACATGATGACATCACAAGGTGGAACAGAGTGGAACCTGTGCTTAATGTGCAGGGTTTGTATTAAACATGTGAATGAGGCTACGTACACACAACAACGCTCCTGGATTTATTTTTTTTAATGCGGGATGAAAAAAATTCACGTCCACACACGTGTCGGATCAGTAAATATTCACGTCCAGACGAAAACGGAGCGCTGAGTGAAAACGATGTAATACATACGCCACACCGATATGTGGCGCTGTAAACAGGAAACAGCCAGAGCCACCGGAAACGCAACACTACAAAGAGCACATGTGCATAAAGTCCTTTCTCTTCCGCAAACAAACAAACACAAGAAGATAATAATGACGGCGAACACACGTACAAAAACCGACTCTCTCGTTTGGACCGACGACGAAGTGGAGTTACTTCTACGAGTTACGTCGGATTACAAAACTCGTCAGTATCAGCAGAACGTCGACTGGGAGTCCTGCCAAAGCAGATGATGACGGCATCGCAACGTCATCGTTTTGCTCGTCCACATGACAACGCGACCCCTGGCGTTCTCAGATTTCTCTGGAACACCGTTTTGCCCCCCCCCCCCCCCCCTTCTCCATTTCCACCAAAAAGCGTTGTCACAATTTAAAAATATAAATGTTGAATTTGTACTTTTTTATAGAACTACGAAAAGTCTGAAGCAGAACACTTGTGTGGACATGCTACAAAATGGCGACCACAGGTGAGATTTAACACTTTATTTGTGTTGTTAAACATAAAGAACGTATCACCAGCTAGCATTAGCATTAGCATTAGCATTAGCCAACAGTTTTTCAGTGAGACAATCACTGACTGCACATGGACGAGTGTAATCCGACTGCGAACCCCTGGCTTAGGCCGATAGTAATCCGCTCGGTGCCGCCTTGTGCACGATATCGGATCGGCGTATTGCAATTGTTGCCGGAAAAGTCAGACGAAATCATGGCTGCGAAGAAAGAATGCACAACACGTACACCAATGCTGCGCCGTTAAACTAGTCCAGGTTTAGTCCAGGTTCAGTCCAGGTTTAGTCCAGGTTTAGTCCAGGTTTAGTCCTGGTTTAGTCCAGGTTCAGTCCAGGTTTAGTCCAGGTTTAGTCCAGGTTTAGTCTCATATTAGTCCGTCAAACTCCTCAAGCGCCATCTTTGTATACCGCCACATAGTTTGTTGTGTTTTTATTGAGTAGCCATCACCCGGAAGAAGTTGGACAACAGCGCCACATAGCGTAGCGGATGGTAGGATCAGATTGGATTTCTCCAAATCCGATCCCGTTACTCGGTGGGTGGTCTGTCCTATAATCCCAGTGCACATGAAACTCGTGTAATCGGATAATGGTCAGTGACCTGGCCGGTTCCGCTACGCTATGTGGTGCTGTCGTCCAACTACTTCCGGGTGAGGGCTACTCAATAAAAACACAACAAACTATGTGGTGGTATACAAAGATGGCGCTCGAGGAGTTTGCTGGAGCAGCATTGGTGTACGTGTTGTGCATTCTTTCTTCGCAGCCATGGTTTCGTCTGACTTTTCTGGCAACAATCACTACTTATGACGGCGTCGGCGCCTCCTGCCACTTTCAGGTGAAATCCCTGGTGAAAATTCCCGCGCATGCGCAGTACGCCAATCCGATCCAATATCGTGCACAAGGCAGCACAGAGCGGATTACTATCGGCCTAAGCCAGGGGTTCCACTCGGATTCGGGAAACCAATCCCTATACGATCCTTGGCCTGTGCACATGAATCCGATATGATCCCAATCCGTTTGCAATCGGGTTACACTCGTCCACGTGACCGCAGTGAGTGTTTATACCTGTTAGACACATTAGCCGTGTCTCAATTCCCAGAGTGCACAGTTCGGAGTGCGGTTTTAAGGGCGCATACATCACTTCCGGCGCGACAACTGCTGTCCCATTTCGTTTTTGTCCTATGCGCAGTTAAAATGCACCCTGAAAACCGCAGTCGTTTCCATGGAAATCGGGGCATGAACCAACTGTGCATCCATGCACCATGGAGTCGGCGGCTGCATCTGGTAGTTGTGAGACCTGTCCCATTTCACCGACGCCCATGCGGTCCGCGGAATGCCCTTAAAACCACACTCCGAACTGTGCACACTGAGAATTGAGACATGGCTAGGTACAATGCTCAGTTCACGGGTGACTTCAGTGTGGCGTGAGGTTTATTGTGATTTACAGTGGCTTGCGAAACTATTTGGCTCCCTTGAACTTTGTGACCTTTTGCCACATTTCAGGCTTCAAACATAAAGATATAAAACTGTAATTTCTTGTGAAGAATCAACAACAAGTGGGACACAATCATGAAGTGGAACACACTTTATTGGATATTTTAAACTTTTTTAACAAATAAAAAACGAAAAATTGGGCGTGCAAAATCATTCAGCCCCTTTACTTTCAGTGCAGCAAACTCTGTCCAGAAGTTCAGTGAGGATCTCTGAATGATTCAATGTTGACCTAAATGACTAACGATGATAAATGGAATCCACCTGTGTGTAATCAAGTCTCTGTATAAATGCACCTGCACTGTGATAGTCTCAGAGGTCTGTTTAAAGCGCAGAGAGCATCATGAAGAACAAGGAACACACCAGGCAGGTCCGAGATACTGTTGTGGAGAAGTTTAAAGCTGGATTTGGATACAAAAAGATTTCCCAGGCTTTAAACATCCCAAGGAGCACTGTGCAAGCAATAATATTGAAATGGAAGGAGTATCAGACCACTGCAAATCTACCAAGATCTGGCCGTCCCCCTAAACTTTCAGCTCATACAAGGAGAAGACTGATCAGAGATGCAGCCAAGAGGCCCATGATCACTCTGGATGAACTGCAGAGGTCTACAGCTGAGGTGGGAGAATCTGTCCATAGGACAACAATCAGTCGTATACTGCACAAATCTGGCCTTTATGGAAGAGTGGCAAGAAGGAAGCCATTTCTTAAAGATATCCATAAAAATTGTCGTTTAAAGTTTGCCACAAGCCACCTGGGAGACACACCAAACATGTGGAAGAAGGTGCTCTGGTCAGATGAGACCAAAATCGAACTTTTTGGCAACAATGCAAGACGTTATGTTTGGCGTAAAAGCAGCACAGCTCATCACCCTCAACACACCATCCCCACTGTCAAACATGGTGGTGGCAGCATCATGGTTTGGGCCTGCTTTTCTTCAGCAGGGACAGGGAAGATGGTTAAAATTGATGGGAAGATGGATGGAGCCAAATACAGGACCATTCTGGAAGAAAACCTGATGGAGTCCGCAAAAGACCTGAGACTGGGATGGAGATTTGTCTTCCAACAAGACAATGATCCAAAACATAAAGCAAAAGCTACAATGGAATGGTTCACCAAAAAACATATCAAGGTGTTAGAATGGCCAAGTCAAAGTCCAGACCTCAATCCAATTGAGAATCTGTGGAAAGAACTGAAAACTGCTGTTCACAAACGCTCTCCATCCAACCTCACTGAGCTCGAGCTGTTTTGCAAGGAGGAATGGGCAAAAATATCAGTTTCTCGATGTGCAAAACTGATAGAGACATACCCCAAGCGACTTGCAGCTGTAATCGCAGCAAAAGGTGGCGCTACAAAGTATTAACTCAATGGGGCTGAATGATTTTGCACACCCAATTTTTCAATTTTTATTTGTTAAAAAAGTTAAAAATATCCAATAAAGTGTGTTCCACTTCATGATTGTGTCCCACTTGTTGTTGATTCTTCACAAAAAATTACAGTTTTATATCTTTATGTTTGAAGCCTGAAATGTGGCAAAAGGTCACAAAGTTCAAGGGAGCCAAATAGTTTCGCAAGCCACTGTAGTTTAAGGTGCTTTTTTCTGTTTAGTTGTTTGAGCAGTTTATTTTGTGATTAAGTCCTGTTCTTGTCATAAATTTTGTTTCCTAAAAGACGCATTTTTGTTTGAAGTTTACCTCCTACTTCAGCCACGTCAGGCCGGTTTCGCCACACACTCCAAACTCTCACCTTTAGTGCTCCTAAACAGCACCATGAACGCTCGACCTGACCACGGGAAAATAAAAACGTGCTCTGTGTTTTTTCTTGAGTCAGAGTTTGGTCATGTGTGTCACCATAGAAACAGCTGAACATCCCACCATAGACGCACATGTAGAGCACGGTGTGACGTCAGTGTGCGTGTGTGTGTGTGTGTGCGTCTCAGGTCGTTCTCGGAGTTCCTGCGGGTTCTGACTCTGGATCAGCGACGCCGTGACTCGTGTGACCCTCGTGTGGTCGACTCGCTCCCCCCACTGCTCCAGGACCAGCCCAAGAAGATACACAACCTGAAACAACATCTGACACAGGCCGAGCACGCACAACGCACAGGTACACGCACAACGCACAGGTACACGCACAACGCACAGGTACATGCACAACGCACAGGTACACACACAACGCACAGGTACACGCACAACGCACAGGTACACGCACAACGTACGGGTACACACACAACGTACAGGTACACACTCAGGTACACACAACGCACAGGTACACACACAACGTACAAGTACACACACAGGTACACACAACGCACAGGTACACGCACAACGCACAGGTACACACAACGCACAGGTACACACACAACGTACAGGTACACACACAGGTACACACAACGCACAGGTACACACACAACGTACAGGTACACACACAGGTACACACAACGCACAGGTACACACACAATGCGCAGGTACACACACAGGTACACACACAATGCACAGGTACACAAGGTAAATGTGAGTAAATGTAAATGTGAGTAGCGGTGCTAACCCCGTGTGCTGCAGGTGGCTGGTCTCAGGTGTGTGAACAGTACCTGTCCTTGGCTCTGTTCTTCTCGTGTGAAAAGGACGAGTGGCTGCGCGAGCACTTCCTGCTCCTCTGCTGCGAGCGAGAACACGGCGCCGGCTCCAGAGGCGCCACGGAGGCCCGAGCCCTGCTCGCCGACATCTGCCTCCGACAGGGTCAGAGGTCACACACTCCGACAGGGTCAGAGGTCACACATTCCGACAGGGTCAGAGGTCACACAGGGCAGTCTTTAGAGACACGAGACCTGACCAGATCTGCCTGATGTTTCACACCTGTGTGTCTGTAGGTGACCTGGAGGGGGCGCTGCGGCACGCCGAGCGCTGCCTCCACCAGGCGGAGGAGGGGGCGTGGCTGGACTCCTCCGGGCGCTCTCTAAAGACCAGAGCACAGGGGGCGCTGTGGAGCACCTACACCCGCCTGGCCGACGTTCCGCTGCAGTCTAAGAACTACGCCCGGGTCATGGGACTCCTGCAGCAGGCGCTCCGCCTCGCCAGGGACTGTGAGATACACAAATATACACAACTATACACACAAGTATACACACACAACTATACACACAACTATACACACACAACTATACACACAACTATTTAAAGATCAAAGTTCATCTTTATTGTCAAAAACCATATGTACAGGTCGCACACACAGGATTTAAAATTGCAGCGCCCCCTAGTCCCACAGTGAACATAAAACATGTGATAAACAAAACAATAAACTCCATGACTAAAACATCACATATACCTATATATACAAAAATACAAAAGGCTTGTGTATAATACAAATAAGTAAAACACACAATGTGGAGCGGAATAAAGCTCAAATGTGTCATTTAAACAGCAGTGTCAGTGTCATTTAAGCAGCAGTGTCAGTGTCATTTAAGCAGCATTGTCATTTAAGCAGCAGTGTCAGTGTGATTTAAGCAGCAGTGTGATTGGGAGAGAGTTGAGCATCCTGACAGCTTGGTGGATGACGCTGTCTTTCAGTCTGCTGGTCTTGGCACTGAGGCTCCTCAGTCTCCTTCCTGATGGCAGCAGACGGAAGAGGCAGTTGGATGGGTGGGTGGGATCACCCAGAGGGCTTTGCGGGTGAGGCGGGTGCGGTAGATGTCCTGCAGGGAGGGGAGAGAGACACCCACGATTCTCTCAGCTGCTCTCACTACTCGGTGTAGCTTTTTCCGGCAGGACACGGTGCAGGTGCCATACCACACAGTGATGCAGCTGGTGAGGATGTGACCTATGGTGCCTCTGTAGAAGGTGCTCATGATGGAGCTGGGGCTCTGGCTCTCTTCAGCTTGTGGAGGAAGTAGAGTCGCAGTTTGGGCTTTACTGGCCAGTGATGCAGTGTTCTTTGACCAGGAGAGGTCCTCAGAGATATGCACACTCAGGAACTTGGTGCTGCTTACTCTCTCCACAGCAGCCCCGGTGATGGTGAGGGGGGCGTGCTGTGTGTGTGCTCTCCTGAGGTCTACCACAATCTCCTTTGTCTTCTCCACGTTCAGGGAGAGGTTGTTGTTACTGCACCACTTGACCAGGCGGCTCACCTCGCTCCTATAGTGAGTCTCATCGTCGTCGCTGATGTGACCAACACAGTCGTATCGTCCGCAAACTTGATGAAGAGGTTGGAGCTGTGTGACGGTGTGCAGTCGTGGGTCAAACTTGATGAAGAGGTTGGAGCTGTGTGACGGTGTGCAGTCGTGGGTCAAACTTGATGAAGAGGTTGGAGCTGTGTGACGGTGTGCAGTCGTGGGTCAGCAGAGTGAAGAGGAGGGGGCTCAGCACACATCCTTGGGGAGCCCCCGTGTTCAGTGTGATGGTGCTGGAGGTGTTGCTGCCGACCCGTACTGCCTGCGGTCTTCCTGTCAGGAAATCCAGCACCAGTTGCACATGGAGGTGTTGATCTCCAGCTTGTCTAGTTTGAGTTGCTGAAGCTGAACTGAAGTCAGTGAACAGCATTCTAACTAGTGCTGTCAGGCGATTAAAAAAATTAATCTAATTAATTACAGGATTTGTAATTAATTAATCTAATTAATCACATTTTTTAAAATAATTTTTTTAGGTGGTTTATTGTGCTTTCCCACAGTGCAAAAAAGGTGTCAAACGTGTGATTTATAGTGGTACAGTGAAAAGAATGCAGATTTCCCCTTTAAGTCTTTCAGTCTTTCACTCACTCTTTCAGTGCACGTTACCTCCAGTGTAACCAAGACAAGACTGCTGTACACCCCCATTCACCTCCCACATTACAAGCTCATTTACACCATTCCACTAGCCTATTAAATGGTGAATATTTCTGGTGCACATGAGCACGTACAGTAGCTTTCATGCAACGTCAATAAATAATATACACAGCTTCAAATATACAGAGAATACAAATAATTGTCCGAGTAAATTACTCATGGCTCACCTGACCCCCGTCGCGGATGTGTCTGGACCATCGCACGGAGGAGGAGGAAGGAGGCGGCGGCACCGCGGGGTGAGTATTTAGTATTTAGCGTGATTTGGATGGGCAAAACTAACGCTTCTTAAGTGTGCACCCTTAGTCACGGCAGAACACGCTGGAGAGGTTATGGTAACTGAAACAGGACTTCAGCTCAAGACCTCAGATGAAAGTCAATACTTTTATGGCAGAGATGGTCTCTCAGTTCAGTAATAAACCTGAAGATGAAGAAACTGTGAGCTCCAAACCCCAGTCCTCTGCTCCAGGAGAGGTGGGCTGTGACCTGTGCCCAGAGCCGAGGCTCAGAGCCGTGAAGTCCTGCCTGGTGTGTCTGTCCTCGTACTGTCAGAGCCACCTGCAGCCCCATCTCACAAACCCCCGTCTGAAGAGGCACCAGGCGCTGAAGGGTTCAGCGCGTGGAGCGCAGCAGATACGGAAACGGACGCGGCGTCTTCACGTGCTCTCCGCGGCGTCTTCACGTGCTCTCCGCGGGGACAGGACAGGGGGCTTAGAAACGGATCTGCTCCGTCACATTTTTATAAATAAACTCGCCGTTCAAAGGCCCCGCACGCCAAATTTAAAATGCGCGCGCATTGAATTGCGCTCATAATTAATTGCGTTAATTTTTATAACGCGTTAATTAGCAGTGTAATTAATTAATCTAATTAACGCGTTAAACTGACAGCCCTAATTCTAACATATGAGTCTCTGGTGTCACCCCCTCACACACCTGGACACCAGAGACTCATTCTAACATATGAGTCTCTGGGGTCCAGGTGTGTGAGGGGGTGACTGGAGGACTGTCCAGATTGCATCAGTGGTCGAGCGGTTAGACCGGTACACACAACTACACACAAATACACACACTGCAGTAAAAACACATTTGCACAGAGCGGTGTCTGTTCACTTTTCTTTGTTGATAAAGAATTAAAATGATTCAAGGGACAAAAATGGGCGATTAATTTGTGATTAATCATTATTAACTATGACATTCATGAGATTAATCACGATTAAATATTTTAATCGATTGACAACACAAGTCCAAACACGCTATCATAATGAATTTATTTAATTTTTAAGCTGGAAACAAATATATTGAAGGAGAAGCCTTGTACAAACTGGGAGTGACGAGTCAGCTCTGCGGAGACCACAGCGCTGCCAAAAAGGTGAAGTTTACCGAGTCAATCAATCAATCAATCAATACCGAGTGTTTTCAGTTTGGAGAACCCTAACCCAGGAGAATTTCACTTCTCACATCAGCTCCAGGCAGTTTAGTTCAAAAGAAAGTTTGAACAGAAAGTGCAGCAGACAAATAGTAATAATAATAAAATAAGTAAATAAGAGAATATAGAAAAAATATTGCATGTTTGGACTATACAGTTGAATTAGAAGTGGTCTGTGAAACATTGGACTGACGAGGCCTGTGAGAGTCTGAGGGACTGTTTCCAGAACACAGACTGGGACATGTTCAGCGGCTCTTATGGAGACGACATCAACGGCCTGACCCATCACGGACTACATCAACTTCTGCGTGGAGAACACTGTACCAACCAGGAGAGTACGGTGTTTCTCCAACAACCACCCCTGGGTCACCCCTGAGCTTAAAGCCCTCCTGAACCAGAAGAAAAGGGCTTTCAACTCAGGGGACAGAGAGGAGCAGAAAAGGGTCCAGAGGGAGCTCCAGTGGAGGATCCGATGGGCCAAAAAGGACTGTTACTTTAACCCCCTGCAGTCCACCCCAGTCCCCCCTCTCCATCACACCGGACGAGGTGAGGAGGGAGCTTAGGCGGCTGAAGCAAAGGAAATCCGCAGGACCTGATGGTATCTGCCCCAGGCTTTTGAGAACCTGTGCAGACCAGCGCTGTTAGGTTCTCTGCTACATGTTCAACCTGAGCCACAGCCTGGAGAAGGTCCCCGTCCTGTGGTCCTGGTTCCCAAAACAACAAACGCCAGGGAACCGGCCCACTACAGACCAGTCGCCTTGACCTCCCACCTCATGAAGACCATGGAGAGGGTGATCCTCAGCCACCTCCGCTCTGTGGTGAGCCCCACCCTGGACCCGCTGCAGTTTGCCTACAAGCCAAACGTAGGAGTAGAGGATGCCATCATCTACTTGCTGCAGCGGGCGCTCACCCACCTAGAGACCGCCGGGAGTGCTGTGAGAGTCATGTTCTTTGACTTCTCCAGCGCCTTCAACACCATCAGGCTGGCGCTGCTGCGGGGGAAGCTGGAGGACGCGGGAGTGGATGGGCATCTCTGTGCCTGGACCATCGACTACCTCACTGACCGTCCACAGTACGTGCGGCTGCGCAGCTGTGAGTCAGAGGTGGTAGTCTGCAGTACTGGGGTCCCCCAGGGAACTGTCCTCTCACTGTTCCTCGTCACCATCTACACCTCGGACTTCACATACAACCAGTGGTGTAGTGGGGATTTTTTAAGTGGGTGTACGCGATTACCCAACTTGCTGAAATACACACAGGTGTCATAGGCTATAGACTTTGTTTATTAAAAACAAACTGACTTTCAGTACAAACATAAAGCCGCTGGCCCAGTAAAAAGCAGTAATATTTGATGTTTTTTTTACTCAAAAATGATGCGGAATTATGCTATTAATATTAATGCCATTCATAAGCACATACAGAACATCAATCATAGGCTACAACACATTTGAGCAGACGGCGTTTTGTGTGAACTAAATCTTCAGATAACTCAAACATTCGCCTTACAAATCACCAGTTGAACTAACGTTACATTTAATGTTTTACTACTCCAAACTTATGGGTCGTCATATTGTGCTTCTAAGGCTATTCAAAATCACAGGCCAACGTTATTAAGCATAACTCTGATTAGAACTTCAATGATCAACAAACATTTCAATAACCCGCAGACAGCGCTGCCTCGAAAGCAAACAAAAAACACCAATTTGATGTTTTCATTGAATAAAAATCAATGTTTTTCTGCTGAGTTGTCATTTTAGTTCAGGGCTAAAACCGAAGTAAAAATTGAACGTGACGTCGGGAGAAGTGGGTGGACGGCGTACCCCCGCGTACCACGCCCACTACACCCCTGCATACAACACAGACAGCTGCCATCTCCAGAAGTTCTCTGACGACTCGGCCATTGTGGGCTGTGTGTCTGAGGGGAACGAGCTGGAGTACCGCTCGGTCATCAGAGACTTTGTGGACTGGTGTGGGCGAAACCACCTGAGCCTTAACACCAGTAAGACAAAGGAGCTGGTGATGGACTTCAGGAGGAGACCACTACCTCACTCACCGGGAACATCCAGGGGCAGAGCATAGAGACAGTTTCAAGTACCTGGGTATTCACCTCAACAATAAACTGGACTGGTCCCACAACACCGACGCCCTGTACAAGAAGGGCCAAAGTCACCTCCACCTCCTGAGGAGACTGAGGTCCTTTGGAGTGTGCAGGCCTCTGCTCAAGACTTTTTATGACTCTGTGGTGGCCTCTGCTCTCCTCTACGCTGTCGTCTGCTAGGCCCCGAGCAGCACAGAGCGGGACAGGAAGAGACTTAATAAGCTGGTCAGGAGGGCCAGCTCTGTCCTGGGCTGTCCTCTGGACTCTGTAGAGGAGGTGGCTGAGAGGAGGGTGCTGGACAAACTTACGTCTATCATGGATGACACCTCTCACCCTCTGCACCGGACTGTAGAGGAGCTGAGCAGCTCCTTCAGCAGCCGACTGAGGCACCCCCAGTGCAAGAAGGAGCACTACCGCAGATCCTTCATCCCCACCACCATCAGACTGTATAACTCCACTGTAGAGTCCAGACAGGAAATGTTGTTTTTAAATACTCTCCTAGTTACTGTTTTTTATTATTACTTATTTTATTTTATTCTTGCTGCATGCACTTTTCTTTCTTGTTCAAACTGTCTCTGCCTGGAGCTACTGTGGCAAGTAAATTTCTCCTGTGTGAGATCAATAAAGTCTGATCTTATCTTATCTTAATTAGTTAAAGTGTTAGTGTGTTTTCAGTACTTGGACTCGTACCTGAGGATCTGTCAGGAGACGCAGAACTCCTCGGGTCTGGGAAAGGCCTACAGAGCCAAGGCCAAGTCTTTGGAAAGGTGAGAGTCAAACCCACAACCTCCTGGTGAGCGGGAGGAGATGGGATAATCACTCCGCCGCGGGATAACCACTCTGTTGCAGTAACACTCATATTTTTATGCAGTGAGGGGAACACACAGGAGGCACTGCTGTGTCTGGAGAAGCTGTGCGACGGCTCCTTGAACAGTTCGCCCGAGGACCCGGTGGACGCCTGCCTCAGTGCGGGAAATATACACTTCCACATGGTACTGAACACACACGCACAAACGCACATTTCAACAGGGTACTGAACGCACAAGTACAAACGCACACTTCAACAAGATACTGAACGCACAAGTACAAACGCACACTTCAACATGGTACACATTGTTTAATGCGCTGTTACCGCGGTGACAAACTCAAATGTGTGACCTGTGGATATGAAAAGCCTCTTCCCGTTGGCAAACATCAGGCATTTCTGTTTTAAGTGACGCTCGTCCCTCCGTTCCACAGCAGCGGAGTGTTTGTTTACCTGTCACTATGGTGACGTCATGGCAATAGGCGTGACGCAGTGATACAGAACAGTGATGTAGCTGTTGCCGGAACTACTTGTGCTTTATGCCGTACTAACGCACAGCGGTAAAATTTACACTTTATTTTGGACTAAACCCGAGAAAAACTCATTTCACTAAAACACAGTGATCATAAGATTTAAGATTTTACTGAACATTTTACTTTTCTTTTCCTAATTTGGCTATTTTTTTAGGTTTCAAATTTGACCTCCTGGTCATGACATCACCCTGGGGAATTCCATCAGCGTCCCGAGTGACCGGACGGAACAAAGGATAGGATCCTCTGATGGTCACACAGATAAATATTTGACCAATAAAATATAAGAAAACACTTTTATTCAGTTGAAATCAGGTTTAAAGTGTCAAATACATTTCTTTTGTCGTCATCAGTTGTTTGTTGTCATCAGTGTGACGTCATCAGTGTGACGTCATCAGTGTGATGTCATCAGTGTGACGTCATCAGTGTGATGTCATCAGTGTGACGTCATCAGTGTTGTCATCAGTGTTGTCATCAGTGTTGTCATCAGTGTTGTCATCAGTGTGACGTCATCAGTGGGACGTCATCAGTGTGACGTCATCAGTGTGACGTCATCAGTGTGACGTCATCAGTGTGGGACTGAACTCTCATTTTTCGAGCACTTTTCTTCACCACTTGCTTCTTAATTGGTGTAAAACTTCATCATTCATCATTTATATTTACAAAAGTTCTAATCCCACCAAATGAAATCAGGATTAGAGAACCTTATGCACGTTAACGTCAAACTTTTACACACAAAAGTAAAGTGATAATAATTAAAAGAGGAACAGTCTCCACAGTGTGCAGAATAAAAACGTCGTGGTGTTTCCAGGGGGACTTCGCCCGGGCCTGTGCCTCGTACCAGAGCGGCTTCGAGCGAGCGGCGGCTCTGGGGGACGCCACGGTGCTGCACAAGGCTCAGGTACAAACTTCACTAGAACTGCACTAGAACTTCACTAGAACTCTGCAGGTGATTCGGGTGTTGGACATGTTCAAACATACTCAGGTTTGTCTTCGCAGGTGTTGGACATGTCCAAACGTCCTCAGGTTTGTCTTCGCAGGTGTTGGACATGTCCAAACGTCCTCAGGTTTGTCTTCGCAGGTGTTGGACATGTCCAAACGTCCTCAGGTTTGTCTTTGCAGGTGTTGGACATGTCCAAACGTCCTCAGGTTTGTCTTCGCAGGTGTTGGACATGTCCAAACGTCCTCAGGTTTGTCTTTGCAGGTGTTGGACATGTCCAAACGTCCTCAGGTTTGTCTTCGCAGGTGTTGGACATGTCCAAACGTCCTCAGGTTTGTCTTCGCAGGTGTTGGACATGTCCAAATGTCTCGGGTTTGTCTTTGCAGGTGTTGGACATGTCCAAACGTCTTGGGTTTGTCTTCGCAGGTGTTGGACATGTCCAAACGTCCTCAGATTTGTCTTCGCAGGTGTTGGACATGTCCAAACGTCTCGGGTTTGTGTTTGCAGGTGTTGGACATGTCCAAACGTCTCGGGTTTGTGTTCGCAGGTGTTGGACATGTCCAAACATCTCGGGTTTGTCTTCGCAGGTGTTGGACATGTCCAAACGTCTCGGGTTTGTCTTTGCAGGTGTTGGACATGTCCAAACGTCTTGGGTTTGTGTTTACAGGTGTTGGACATGTCCAAACGTCCTGAGGTTTGTCTTCGCAGGTGTTGGACATGTCCAAACATCCTCGGGTTTGTGTTTGCAGGTGTTGGACATGTCCAAATGTCTCGGGTTTGTGTTCGCAGGTGTTGGACATGTCCAAACGTCTCGGGTTTGTCTTTGCAGGTGTTGGACATGTCCAAACGTCTTGGGTTTGTGTTTACAGGTGTTGGACATGTCCAAACGTCTTGGGTTTGTGTTTACAGGTGTTGGACATGTCCAAACGTCTCGGGTTTGTGTTCGCAGGTGTTGGATATGTCCAAAGGTCTCGGGTTTGTCTTCGCAGGTGTTGGACATGTCCAAACGTCTCGGGTTTGTCTTCGCAGGTGTTGTTGGGGCGAGCCAGGGCCGTCTCTATGATGGGGGCATTTAGGGAGGCTATGAGGGCCCCTGGGGACCCCTCCCTCCAGAGGCTGTTGGACTGGGAAGACCGAAGGCGCTGGGACCCCAGCCCCCCAGACTCGACGGACGACACTACACCAGGAAAATAACTCCAGAGACACTGGGGGGGTTCTGCATGTGTGTGTGTGTCAGAATGTTCGGCAGTTACCATGGAGACACAACGCACACATTCACCAACGCCAAAAACACGTACAGTAATATTGTCTGAAAACTCATGAAAACATACAAGAGATTTAAAGAGGCGTTTTCATGTTCCTGTGATCAGAGCGTTCACGTCCTGTTCACAGTTTGATTTGTGACTCATTAGTGAACTAATGAAAAACTGTTGGCTGCAAATTCACAACACAAAAATGTAACAAATATATTTTTAGCTGCCAAAACAAGTACAGGGAGCTTTGAGGCTAAAAATGTGTTTAATTTTAATTAAATTAAATGTCAGCAATATTTTATTTTTTAAATGTTTTATTTTTTAAACCAGGTCACATGTAATAACTGTGTAATAACTGTGTAATACCTGTGTAATACCTGTGTAATAACTGTGTAATACTGGTAAAACCTCAGTGGGGCATTCATACGTTCTAACTTCTGAAGATGTGACCTGAGTTTATAACCACATGTAATAAAATAAAATAAATCTGTCCACTTTAAACACTTTATCTGTTTTTATTTGAACACTTTTATGATTAAGTCGTGTTCTGATGTTCCTCCTCAAACTCCTGGAGTTGTTTGTTTCATTCTCACGTTTGAGGAACTCTTTATTATTCGTCTGTAACATCTCCAAAGCTCCAGACGCTCTGTTCCACCTCGTGATGTCATCAAGTGAACAGTGAACTTTTACCTTTAGTTCAGTCGAGATCGGCGACTCCAGGACTGAAATGATCCAAATGATTCTAGTGAAGGTGTGTGGAGTTTAAAAACACAGTAGAGCACTTCCTGTATCACCACATGATGACATCACGAGGTGGAGCTGAGTGTTTTCAGTGTGAGAGAAGAACTCGTGTTAAATAGGAAACAGCATTTTATCATAGATCAGGGCCCTTTAAAGCTCACAGGGGTCAGGATTTTTTTTCTCTCTCTCTTTTTCTTTCTTTTTTCTTTTCCTTTTTCTTTTTTGTTTTTTCTTTTAAAAAATTGGAAAGCACGTTGTAAAGGGGCTATATAAATAAAGATTGATTGGTTGATTGATTCTTCTTTTTTCTCTTTTCTTATCTTTTTTCTTTTTGTTTTTTCTTTTCTTTTTTCTTTCTCTTTTTTTACTTTTTCTTCTTGATTTTTCTTTTTGTTTTTCTTCTTTTTTCTTTTCCTTTTTTCTTTTCATTTTTCTTATTTTTTCTCTTTTTTCTTTTTTCTTATCTTTTTTCTTTTTGTTTTTTCTTTTATTTCTTTTTCCTTTTTTTCTTTTTTCCTTTTTTCTTTCTTTCCTTTTTCTTTGTTTTTCTTTTTTCTTCCCTTTTTCTTTTTGTTTTTCTCTTTTCAATTTTGTTTTCTTTTATCTTTTTTTTCTTTTCTTTTTTCTTTTGTTTATCAAATCATTGCAAAAAAACAAAAACAAAAAAACTGTAATCTGATTTCGGACTTATTTTTCTGTTTATTTTACCGTAATGTCGTGAGTCGTACTGCGCATGCTCTGTGGGTATTACGTGTCCGGAAGTGTGTGGTGTTTTGCTTCCAGCTGGAGCATCTCCACCTCCACCGAGGACCGCGGGAGCTGGAGGTGTGGAGACCGGCGCGGACACACGGGAGGCCGGCTCGGACACTCACAGGCCCCGGGGAGCGCGTTAGAACATGGGCCTCCTCGCCACGGTCCGGAAGGAGTGGTTCATCATCGGGATCGTGCTCGTCATCTTATCCGCCAAAGTGCACCCCAGCTTCGGCGTGAAAGGAGGTGAGCGCCCCGGGGGTTCGTCCGGATGTTTACTTATTTATTTACGTGGAAAAATACAAAATTTTTAACATTTCCTAAAGCTCCAACTCGGACTTTTGGACACTTGTTGCTTTTAATCCGGCGTGAGCTCTTTGGGAAAGCTGTGACGTAACTTAACCCACTTTCTTACGTAAACCACGTCTAAAATAGCTCTAAAATAACCTAATAGTTGTAGTTTTTAACGGGAAAACGTTTAAATTACAGAACAGCGCTCCGGTTCTGTGCCAAAACAGTGCGTCCTCTGTGCGTAAAACCAGTGCGTAAAACCAGTGCGTAAAACCAGTGCGTAAAACCAGTGCGTAAAACCAGTGCGTAAAACCAGTGCGTAATTGGACACAAGGACACGTCGCAGTTCCGCCCACATCCTGAACCGCGGATTAAGTTTATGTGAAATCATGAACACTTTTCTGTTGTGTGTGTGTGGACTCATACCGGTTTAGTCCTGGTTTAGACCTGGTTTAGTCCTGGTTCAGTCCTGGTTTAGACCTGGTTTAGTCCTGGTTCAGTCCTGGTTTAGACCTGGTTCAGTCCTGGTTTAGACCTGGTTTAGACCTGGTTTAGACCTGGTTTAAACCTGGTTTAGTCCTGCTTTAGTCCTGGTTTAGTCCTGGTTTAGACCTGGTTTAGTCCTGCTTTAGTCCTGGTTTAGACCTGGTTTAGTCCTGGTTTAGTCCTGGTTTAGTCCTGGTTTAGACCTGGTTTAGACCTGGTTTAGTCCTGGTTTAGTCCTGGTGTCTGTTGTGTTGACATAAGGACTCATACCGGTTTTATGAGTTTTATTGAGCAGTTAGACCTGGTTCAGACCTGGTTTAGACCTGGTTTTGACCTGGTTCAGTCCTGGTTTAGACCTGGTTTAGACCTGGTTTAGTCCTGGTTTAGACCTGGTTTAGTCCTGGTTTAGTCCTGGTTTAGACCTGGTTTAGTCTAGGTTTAGTCCTGGTTTAGTACTGGTTTAGTCTTGGTTTAGTCCTGGTTTAGACCTGGTTTAGACCTGGTTTAGTCCTGGTTTAGTCCTGATTTAGTCCTGTTTAGTCTTGGTTTAGTCCTGGTTTAGACCTGGTTTAGTCCTGGTTTAGTCCTGGTTTAGTCCTGGTTTAGTCCTGGTGTCTGTTGACATAAGGACTCCGGTTTTATGAGTTTATTGATCAGTTTGACGCTCTTTCCGTCCTTTATCTTTATCTTATCTCCAGGATTCTGCTGCTACTGATTTTACAACCTCCACGTGCAGATTATAAAATGTGAAAAATTATTAATCAAATTAATCAAACCCAATGGACGCTTTAGGAAATACAGTGGTCCCTCGTTTATCGCGGGGGTTAGGTTCCAGAAATAACCAGAAATCCGCGAAGTAGGACAACTTTATATTTTACAATTATTCTACATGTTTTAAGGCTGTAAACGCCTCACCACACACATTATACACTTTTCTCAGACTGGAATCAACGTTTTCTCACATTTCTCTCTCGTTTAAACACTCAAACTTTCATAGATTGGGGGGGGGGGGTTAGCCACCGCTAACAGTGCCGAACTGGCTGACACGGTTCATTGCTCCGAAGACGCCTCTGAGCACCAGTCCTCTCCACCCGACTCTGGTGCTCCAGGTACGAACACTAGTGGCTTCAGCGAGGGGCTGGACCTAAATCCCCGATCAGCTCTACTCCAGTCCGGGCAGACCCCTGGATTGTTGTAGCCCGTAATGACTGCAGACACGGTAAGAGAATAAACCGCATGTCCTGCTCCTCCTCCCGTGATGGCTGCGGACATGGTAAGCGCTCCTCTTCCACTATGAATGTAGCTTTGTCAAATAAATTCAATATCCTGGACCATGAGGATTTTCCCCCACTAACCCGCGCTCACAAGAGTTGGTTGCATTTCACCCCGGCTCCAAAATCAGACCGCCCCAGAGTTCGGGGCATGGCTATCAATGCGTCGCCAATACTCCACAGCTATCTAGGACTTCCAACTACGGCCCCAGTGCCGCCCTGAGATCCGGCCTTGCACGTGCCGGGTTCGTCCGCTAGGCGTGACGGGGAAGACCCACTGTCCCCTCTCCGCACGCGAGTGCCACCCCCCCGCTGCGGCTCCCTCGGCCGCGGCGTCCAGGCCAGGCTCGTCCGTGTTGATTCTTGGCTCTTCCATGGTCCAGCACGTGCAAGTAAACAAAGGCCACACCTCCTGTCACCCTGTTCACACTGCAGCCTGAAGTGACCCAAATCCCATTTTTTCGCCTCTATGCGACCTGTATCTGATTTTCTAATGACAGTCTGAACGACACAGATCCGATTTTTTTCAAATGCGACCCAGGCCACTTGGATATGTGGTCCTAAAACCGATACATATCCGATCTTTTGACGTGCGACTTCAGTCTGAACGGCCAGGTCGCGTTCATCCGACCTGGGTGTGTTTCCTCCAGCGAGAGTGGTTCAAGTAGGCGCTCACAAATGTACACAAACGTTCTTCTCATCATGCGAAAATAGTTTATAAACTCTGTATCAGTGAAGCGGCGAAGCACGTAGCAATCCCACCGCTCTGCGACTCCGCACCAACGCGTTCATTTCTACGGACTTTGCTACCACTGCCCCGCAAAACCTCGTCCTTCTCCTCCTTAAAACAAATAACCTGTACTGTAGCTGTTTTGGCTCCGGTACGAAAGCAACTTTAGGCTACTTCCGTAAACACTGACCGATGTGACGTCATCGTGTCCTCCAGTGCGCCTGCGGGACACTTTTGGGGAGTTTAGCGTTCACACTGGAGATCACATACAATTCGCATCTAACTGGAAATGTGAACGGCCTCGCAAATAAATCGGATTTCACAAAAAAATCGGAAATGAGCATTAAGCCCTGCAGTGTGAACGTAGCCATAGACTCTGTCCCTACCACCCTGTGTGACCATCCCAGGTTTAGACCTGGTCTAGTCCTGGTTTAGACTTGGTCTAGTCTTGGTATAGTCCTGGTTTAGTCCTGGTTTAGACCTGGTCTAGTCCTGGTTTAGACCTGGTCTAGTCTTGGTATAGTCCTGGTTTAGTCCTGGTTTAGACCTGGTCTAGTCCTGGTTTAGTCCTGGTTTAGTCCAGCTTTAGTCCTGGTTTAGACCTGGTCTAGTCCTGGTATAGTCCAGGTTTAGTCCTGGTTTAGACCTGGTCTAGTCCTGGTATAGTCCAGGTTTAGTCCTGGTTTAGACCTGGTCTAGTCCTGGTTTAGTCCTGGTTTAGACCTGGTCTATCCCTGGTTTAGTCCAGGTTTAGTCCTGGTTTAGTCCAGGTTTAGTCCTGGTTTAGTCCAGGTTTAGTCCTGGTTTAGTCCACGTTTAGTTCTGGTCTAGTCCTGGTTTAGTCCAGGTGTAGTCCTGGTTTAGACCTGGTCTAGTCCTGGTTTAGTCCAGGTGTAGTCCTGGTTTAGACCTGGTCTAGTCCTGGTATAGTCCTGGTTTAGACCTGGTCTAGTCCTGGTTTAGTCCAGGTTTAGTCCTGGTTTAGTCCAGGTTTAGTCCTGGTTTAGACATGGTCTAGTCCAGGTTTAGTCCTGGTTTAGACATGGTCTAGTCCAGGTTTAGTCCTGGTTTAGACCTGGTCTAGTCCTGGTTTAGTCCTGGTTTAGTCCAGGTCTAGTCCTGGTCTAGTCCTGGTTTAGACCTGGTTTAGACCTGGTCTAGTCCTGGTTTAGTCCAGGTTTAGTCCTGGTTTAGACCTGGTTTAGTCCACGTTTAGTTCTGGTCTGGTCCCGGTCTAGTCCCGGTCTGGTCCTCATGTCTTCGTACCGGTCTGGTCCCGGTCTGGACTTCTTACAGATCCAGTGACTCATGTCTCCGCTGATACACTATAAAAAAAAAAAGGAAAAAAAATAAAATAAAATCCGCGATACAGCGAGGCCGAGAAAAGTGACCCGCGACAGAGCGAGAGACCAGTGTACATCTGACTTCAAATTTACGCTATTTTGTGTTTTGTTCTGTTGTTTCCTCATCACAAACACCTGGAGTTTTTGTTTTGTTTCATCCTCATGTTTCACACAAACCTGCAGATTTAACACGAGTTCTTCTCTCACACTTAAAACACTCTGTTCCACCTTGTGATGTCATCATGTGGTGATACAGGAAGTGCTCCACTGTGTTTTTAAACTCCACACACCTTCACTAGAATCATGTGGATCATCAGTCCCGGTTTAGACCTGGTTTGGACAAAATTCTTTTATTTTTGACACTGTGGTTCTGCCTCAGGTCCTCTGAAACCGGAGATCACCGTGTCCTACATCGCCGTGTCCCTCATCTTCTTCAACAGTGGACTGTCCCTCAAAACAGAGGTGGGTCATGTGCTCCTCTGTGTTCCTCTGTCTCCAGCAGGTTCTGTGTGGTCAGTCCGTGTTCTCCAGAAGGTTCTGTGTGGTCAGACTGTGTTCTCCAGAAGGTTCTGTGTGGTCAGACTGTGTTCTCCAGAAGGTTCTATGGGGCAGTTTGTGTTTTGCATGGGGCAGATTCTGGACATAAAACGGTTTAAAGCCTCCAGAGAATCTGCAGTGTGACGCAGATGTTCAGATGTTTCTCCAGGTTCTAGTCGTTTCTTCTCTGACCCTCTGAAGTTGGATTTGGACTGATTCAGAAATCACTGATTGATTTAGTCCTGGTTTAGTCCTGGTTTAGTCCTGGTCTTGTCCTGGTCTTGTCCTGGTCTTATCCTGGTTTAGTCCTGGTTTAGTCCTGGTTTGGTCCTGGTTTAGTCCTGGTCTGGTCCTGTTTAGTCCTGGTTTAGTCTTGGTTTAGTCCTGGTTTAGTCTTGGTTTAGTCCTGGTTTGGTCTTGGTTTAGTCCTGGTCTGGTCCTGGTTTAGTCCTGGTTTAGTCTTGGTTTAGTCTTGGTTTAGTCTTGGTTTAGTCTTGGTTTAGACCTGGTTTAGTCTTGGTTTGGGCCTGGTTTGGTCCTGGTTTAGTCTTGGTTTAGTCCTGGTTTGGTCCTGGTCTGGTCCTGGTCTGGTCCTGGTTTAGTCCTGGTTTAGTCCTGGTCTGGTCCTGGTTTAGTCCTGGTTTAGTCTTGGTTTAGTCTTGGTTTAGTCCTGGTTTAGTCTTGGTTTAGTCCTGGTTTAGTCCTGGTTTAGTCTTGGTTTAGTCTTGGTTTAGTCCTGGTCTGGTCCTGGTTTAGTCCTGGTTTAGTCTTGGTTTAGTGCTGGTTTAGTCCTGGTTTAGTCTTGGTTTAGTCCTGGTTTAGTCTTGGTTTAGTCCTGGTTTGGTCCTGGTTTAGTCCTCGTTTAGTCTTGGTTTAGTCTTGGTTTAGTCCTGGTTTAGTCCTGGTCTGGTCCTTGTCTGGTCCTGGTCTGGTCCTGGTTTAGTCTTGGTTTAGTCCTGGTTTAGTCCTGGTTTAGTCCTGGTTTAGTCTTGGTTTAGTCTTGGTTTAGTCTTGGTTTAGTCCTGGTCTGGTCCTGGTTTAGTCCTGGTTTAGTCTTGGTTTAGTCCTGGTTTGGTCCTGGTTTAGTCCTCGTTTAGTCTTGGTTTAGTCTTGGTTTAGTCCTGGTTTAGTCCTGGTCTGGTCCTTGTCTGGTCCTGGTCTGGTCCTGGTTTAGTCTTGGTTTAGTCTTGGTTTAGTCCTGGTCTGGTCCTTGTCTGGTCCTGGTCTGGTCCTGGTTTAGTCTTGGTTTAGTCCTGGTTTAGTCCTGGTTTAGTCCTGGTTTAGTCTTGGTTTAGTCTTGGTTTAGTCTTGGTTTAGTCCTGGTCTGGTCCTGGTTTAGTCCTGGTTTAGTCTTGGTTTAGTCCTGGTTTGGTCCTGGTTTAGTCCTCGTTTAGTCTTGGTTTAGTCTTGGTTTAGTCCTGGTTTAGTCCTGGTCTGGTCCTTGTCTGGTCCTGGTCTGGTCCTGGTTTAGTCTTGGTTTAGTCTTGGTTTAGTCCTGGTTTAGTCCTGGTTTAGTCCTGGTTTAGTCCTGGTTTGTTTCAGCTCCACAGTTTTCTAACGCTGAAGTTGGAGCACTTGTTTCTTTATCTGATTTTTGTTCTGCTGTTTGACTGTGTGTGTGTGTTTGTGTTTGCATGTGTGTGTACGTATGTGTGTGTACATGTGTGTGTACGTGTATGTGCATGTGTGTGTGTCTGCACGTGTGTGTACGTATGTGTGTGTACATGTGTGTGTACGTGTGTGTGTGTGTACGTGTATGTGCATGTGTGTGTTTGCATGTGTACATGTGTGTGTGTGTGTACATACGTGTGTGTGTGTTTAGGAGCTGACCGGCGCCCTGCTCCACGTCCGGCTGCATCTGTTTGTCCAGGGCTTCACTTTAGTCTTCTTCCCTGTGTCTGTGTGGCTGCTGCTCCGACTGCTCGCCCTGTCCAGCATCGACCAGTGGCTCCTGCGAGGGTACGGTATCCACGCTAATGCTAACCATAATGCTAATGCTAACGATAATACTAATGCTAATGCTAATACTAATACAGTAATCCCTCGTTTATCGCGGGGGTTAGGTTCCAGAAATAACCCAGAATACGTGAAATCCACGAAGTAGGACAACTTTATAATTTATGTAATATTTTACAATTATTCTCCATGTTTTATGGCTGTAAACGCCTCACCACACACATTATACACTTTTCTCACACTGGAATTAACATTTTCTCACATTGTTTAAACACAGATTTTCAACAAAATGTATTAATAGTGAAGCGTGGTGGGGGGTTTAGTTTAGTCCACGTTTAGTCAAACAAAAAACAAAACAAAAGAATCCGCGAAACAGCGAGGCCGCGAACAGTGAACCGCGATAGAGCGAGGGACCACTGTACTAATAGTAATGATAATACTGCTAATGCTAATGCTAATATTAATGATAATACTGCTAATGCTAATACTAATGATAATACTAATGATAATACTGCTAATGCTAATACTAATACTAATGATAATACTGCTAATACTAATACTAATGATAATACTAATGATAATACTGCTAATGCTAATACTAATGATAATACTGCTAATGCTAATACTAATGATAATACTGCTAATGCTAATACTAATGCTAATACTAATACTAATGATAATGATAATACTGCCAATGCTAATACTAATGATAATACTGCTAATGCTAATACTAATACTACTAATAATACTGCTAATGCTAATACTAATACTAATGATAATATTGCTAATGCTAATACTAATGATAATACTGCTAATGCTAATACTACTGCTAATGATAATACTGCTAATGCTAATGCTAATACTAATGATAATACTGCTAATGCTAATACTAATGATAATACTGCTAATGCTAATGCTAATACTAATGATAATACTGCTAATGCTAATACTAATGATAATACTGCTAATGCTAATAGTAATACTACTAATACTGCTAATGCTAATACTAATACTAATGATAATATTGCTAATGCTAATGATAATACTAATGATAATACTGCTAATGCTAATACTACTGCTAATGCTAATACTAATGATAATACTGCTAATGCTAATACTAATGCCAATGCTAACAGACTTTTTTCACAATGGCCGAAGTGTCGTTCTGTAAGTTTTGTAGAACGTCCGGTTTATGATTTTCTGTGGCAAAATGTGTGTGTAAATGTGTGTCATTTTCTCCACCAGCTTCATAAATCTGCTCCAACCAACAAGGTCCGCAAAGGCAACAGTTGTTCGTTGTTCTTCGTTGTTCTTCTTTAAACTTTCGTCTTTCTTCCCTTGATCGTTGTGGATAAATTCTTCATGAAGAATGTTTCTCCTTTGTGGACCTTGTTGGTTGAAGATTTGGTTATGGAGCAGATTTATGAAGCTGCTGGAGAAAACGACACACATTTACACAGAAAACCATAAACCGGAAGTTCCACAAACCTACAGGGCGACACTTCGGCCGTCGTGAAAAAGGTCTGTTCGCGCTAACCAGAAGACGTTTGGAAACATGCGGATGATGATTTCTGGTGTAGTTACCGACACTGGGCCTGCGAGGATCTGTAATCAAAACGTACAGGCAGCCCGTCCTAACCGTGGATCTGCCAAACATAACGGAACGGGGAAAAAAAGAATACAGTGACATCTAGATGAAGAAAACCGGGACATTTTCTCAGTTTTTCCAGATTTTCTGGAGTTCCTGTCACCAACAGAGCCAAAGGAAGTCGCCATCCGCATGTTTCCAAACATCGTCAGCGTGAACAGAGCCCGTACTAACGTGATTACTACTGCTAATTAGACATGGGATGGGACGATTATCACGGCCAAAATAATTACGATTAACAATAATATCCCGATAATGATCAAAGTTGGTGGCAGTTTAAAATTGTTATATAATTGTACTTTATTACGAGTGAAAACGACTACGACCTCGTTGAGATCAGGATGGTTAAGGAGCCTTTTCCAGCACATTTTGGTGATAATCTTTGTTTGTGAGTCTCACAGTTATGTAAAACGTCCCATTCCTACTGCGAATACTGCGAATACTGCTGAGACTCCGACAGACGTTATTGATCCACAGGGAAATGCTTTGGACACAGTTGTTCACACATCACAATATATTTTTTTATTTAATTTGAGATCTTGAGAAAACAACTGAAACATCTACCGCCACATTGTGACAGGCTGACTTCGGGGCTATTTCTCATTCTGAATAGATGCGTTTTTGGTCGTTAGAATTAGGGATGCACCGATCCACATTTTTTTACTTCTGATCCCGATACCTGAATTTGGATATCTGCCGATACCGATACTATCCCGATACCAAAACAGTTTTTTTCAATATTATCATCATTATTGTTCAGCTACAAATAAACGCATCTCTACAGTCGACCGATGATATGAACAAATGTTTGTGTCCCAAAAGGAAACTCGAGGTAAGTATCGGTCATTGTCCCGTAGAATTCCGTGCACTTTTTCTAGCGGGATCTCCTAGTGGTTTAACATCTCTGTAATGGATGCTGCGATTGTAGCTCGGTTGTGTGAGCCTCTGCACTTTTTTACCTGGAGCGCCGCACAACAGAGCCCGTGTGAATCGCGGTCAGTCCAGAGCACAGTGAGGCTTATCAGTGACACTGGACAGAAAGATGTCCAAATATCTGGAGTAAAACTCAGATCTGGAACTCTTTTAGCTTCTCAGCTAACTTGTTGATACTCGGTTGTAGAGTTCGGGTAGCGCAGTCTCTGATAAATCGCTTCCGCCTCTCGGTACAACGGCTTTGCAAACATCGCACTTTGCCGTCTCGCTTTGAGGTGTTTCTAGTAAAAAGTATTTCCACACAGCGGACATGCTGTGATGAAAAGTCGGTTAACTGCCTCGTGCTGCTCAGTGTTCGGCTGCTCGCTCGCGCTGCTAGTTCGCTAGCTGGCTGCAAACTGTGGAATGGATTTCCAGAACGGAGGAGTGTCTCATCATTACTCTGTGACTCATTGACATCCGCCTCCGTTCAGTCCCAGTTCAATGTCCCAGGTGTCCCTATTTTGGACCAGTTTTATACCTGCCAACAGTACAGAGAGGAGTATATTGACATTTGTTTAGGTAAAATACAGAAAATCTGCTCAAAAATCACCGAAACAAAGAAAATATGAATATACTGAGTCATGCTCGGGGCCAATTGCACAACAGATTTCCTTAATTTCGCTCTCGTTTCACTATTTTATTACCAACTGCCACAAACCGAGTGTCCCAGTTTTTTATTTTGAAAATCTGGTCACCCTGATCTGTAAATTAGTGTCACTTTGGTTTGTGGAGTTGTTTTAATATTTATCCTGCCTAGAGTGTCCAGACGTCCCTGTTTCCCCGGGACAGTCCCACTTCTGAGTCCCGTGTCCCCTGTCCCCGCAGATTTATACAAAACCACCGATTTGTCCCAGTTTTATACATAAAAAAGTCCCAGGTCTCCCTTTTTTGGGCCAGTTTGATCCCTGCCAACAGTAAAAACAGACTTAAACTGTCATTTGTTTGGGTAAAATACAGAAAAGTTGCTTAAAAACGACCAAAACATAAAGAAAATGTGAATATACCGAGAGTACATGGCCATACTGAGACTGGACACTTGAGCATTCGCCCGTCCAAAAGTCCACCAAAAGTCACGTTTCACTTCTCCACAGGTTTTACGTTTTATATCAACACTGTGGATGTGTTTGATTCGACAGAGTTTGGAGTTTTTATGTTCAGAAATAAGGCGTGTGTGTGTCTTTTGGAGAGGCCTGGGCCGGTGGAATTCTCGTGTTTGGTGAGAAGTCAAAGTCCTCCTGTGTCCTCCTGAAAAGCCTCTTTGTGAACTCCATCTGCACAAACCGCAAAAAACTGCAAACTGTAAATAAACCCGACCCCCAAATGTATCTGCTGTTTCCACATCTCAAAACAGTCGAGAAAATGCACGAATTCACACGTCGAAGAGAAACCGAGATAGAGTTTGTGCAGAAGAACAGAGACGACGGAAACTAAAGGTCCGATATGACACAAAACGGACTCCTGTGAGGTTTACGTCATGTTCTGTTGTTTCCTCTTCAAAAACACACTTGGAGTTGTGTTTGTTTCATTCTCATGTTTGAGGAACTCTTTATTATTCGTCTGTAACATCTCCAAAGATCCAAACGCTCTGTTCCACCTCGTGATGTCATCAAGTGAACAGTGAACCTTTACCTTTAGTTCAGTCGAGATCGACGACTCCAGGACTGAAATGATCCAGATGACTAAACCAGGTTTAAACCGGGTCTAAACCGGGTCTAATCCAGGACTAAACCAAGTCTAAACCAGGTCTAAACCAGGTCTAAACCAGGTCTAGCCAGGTTTAAACCGGGTCTAAACCAGGTCTAATCCAGGACTAAACCAGGTTTAAACCGGGATTAAACCAGGTCTAAACCGGGATTAAACCAGGTCTGAACAAGGACTAAACCAGGACTAAACCAGGACTAAACCAGGTCTAAACCAGGACTAAACCAGGTCTAAACCAGGACTAAACCGGGACTAAACCAGGTTTAAACCAGGACTGAACAAGGACTGAAATGATCCAAATGATTCTAGTGAAGGTGTGTGGAGTTTCAAAACACAGTGGAGCACTACCTGTATCACCACATGATGACATCATGAGGTGGAACAGAGTGTTTTCAGTCTGAGAGAAGAACTCAGTCTAAATCTGCACGACTCCAGGTGTTTGTGACGAGGAAACGACTTTAGACAAAAGAAAGTTGTGTAAAAATAAAATTCCAGCAGAAGAGAAAATTAGTTTTTGGTTAAAGAAAAATTGCAGATGTCAAATTGTCTCCAGATCAATTCTCTTGTGGATCAATAGTCTAAAATATCAGCAGTACTCGTCCTCACCACCAGAGGGAGCTTTCGTTTGATTTTAAAGTTTGATCCTCTCATCCTCCTCTCTCTCTCTCCCCCTCCTTTTTCATTCTCTACCTCCACCCACCCTCTCTCTTTCTCTCTCTTTTCCCTCCCTCTCCTCTTTCTTTGCCTCCACCCACCCTCTCTTTCTCTCCCTCCTCCCTTTTCTCTCTGTCTCCTTTTCTCACACCCTTTCCCTCTCTCCTCTCTTCTCTCCTCCTTTTTTCCCTGTCTCCTCTTCTTTCTCTATCTTCTCCCTTCTTCCCCTTGTCCATCCCTCCTCTCTCCTCCCTTTTTTTCTCTCACTCCTCCCTCCTCTCCTCCTTTTTTCCTCTCTCCTTTCTCTCTCCTCCCTACTCTCTCCTTTTCTTTTTCTCTCCTCCCTTCTTCCCCCTCTCCCTCCCTCCTCTCTCTCTCCCCTCCCTTTTTTCCTCTCTCTCCTCCCTTTCTCCTCTTTTTCTCTCTCTCTCCCCTCCCTTTTTTCTCTCTCTTGTTCCTCCCTTCTTTTCTCTCTCTCTCCTCCCTTCTTCCCCCTCAGTCTGCAGACGGTCAGCTGTATGCCTCCTCCGGTCTCGTCCGCTGTGATTCTGACCAAAGCCGTCGGTGGAAACGAGGTGAACTTCTTTTACACGTTTAAATCTGAAATCTCGAATCTTAACTCGGACTCAGACTTTCCCGTGCGTTCCAGGCCGCCGCCATCTTTAACTCGGCGTTTGGGAGCTTCCTGGTGAGTCCGTTCAAACACGCAGCATTAAAGGGGCACTGAGTAACTTTTCTGCTCGTCTCCATGGAGATTAACACTGTTGTCGACTAGAGAAAATTTCATTTTTTTTTCTCTTTTCAGGGAATCGTCGTAACGCCGCTGCTGCTACTGCTGTTTGTGAGTGTGAGGGGGCGGGGCCTGGGGGAGGGGCGGGGTCTGGAGGAGGGGCGTATGTATTTATACATTATTAGACATACCCCATACTTTTTTTTTTCAAATAAAGTTCCTAAATTGGGGTAGGGATGTCACATATGTTGCCACCATGCAGCTAATGCAGGGTGTCACAATGTCAAAAATGTCAAATGCAAAATATTTATTGTTCCCCGAAGTAACACTGACATTCTGTGAACTTCAACAACAATTTTGTCAACTTTCAGCAGTGTTTGGTTGTTTAGCCAATGCAAACAGATAGAGCTTGCAATAAGTATTATATATAATATAATAATATATATAACATAATATATATATTATTATATATCATTTATAATATATTGCAATAAAATGTAGCCCTAAACTTTCGTACTATAGCTGCTTCATCACTGTATGTGTGGTATGAAACATTATTACTATATCATTACTTTAATACAGTACACAAAACTTACATGCATACTGGCCACATATGTAGTCAGTCGATAAAATACATAATAATTGTTTATTTTTCTTTGAAAATCACTTCTACATGTTCTAAAATCAGACCCCCCAGGATTTCGCGGGCATTTTTTGTGATTGTTGCGGGCTAAAATGCCTGAATTTGCGTGAGCTTTTCCAAAAAGTTGCGATGAAAGTTGCGGTGCTTTTAAGGTTTTTGTTGCGGGAGGAAGTGAAAGTTGCAATAAATAGTTGTGATTTTCCCTTTTTGTAATTAAAATTGAGTAATATTTTGAATACTGAGTTATTACTGACAAAGAATAATACAAAGACACAGAGATCACAGATATGGTCCTAAAACAACCTTACCAACATCGAAAATAAATTACTACTAGGAGGGGAGCTGTTTCGCGTGGTCTTTTGCTGTTATTTTTGTGGGCAAATGGCGCCGCAGACATGTTTCTTTGCCATTAGAAGCCGTGTCCCAATTCCCAGAGTGCACAGTTCGGAGCGTGGTTTGAAGGGCACGTGCGTCATTTCTTTTTTGTCCCAGGCGCAGTTAACACGCGATCCGAAGACCGCAGTCGTTTCCATGGAAACGCTACTTCTTCTACGGGAGAAAATGGAGTCGGCGGCTGCTTCCCGTAGTTGTGAGTCCTGTCGCATTTCGCAGACGGCCATGCGGTCCGCGGAGTGCACTCAGGGCTGAGCAAGTGTGCACCGCCTTGACTGCAGTCTGAGCCCCCTTCAAACCACGCTTCGAACTGGGGACACGGCCGCAGTTTCGTTTCGTCACATGGAAGTAAGGCAGAAGGAAGTTGGTCGACGTGAGTTCAATACATCGCCGATGACTGGTCAAAATTGGTAAAAATTGCGGGAAAGTTGTGGTGATTGGTCAAAATCGCAACACCGCCCTGAATTCACGGGGATTGGCTGAAGTTGCGTTGAAGTTGCAAATCGCAACATTGCGAATTCCTGGAGGGTCTGTAAAACAAGTATTTTACTAAACTGATATAGATTTTCCCTTCATTTTCTTCTCCATGGAGGAATTATTGCACTTGTGGGAAAGTCAAACTCACCTGCTTCCACTGGGGGCTGCCATCTTGATTCTGCAACAGGATATCACAGCGCCATCTAGCAGCAATAGAATGCAACTACAGGGCGGCATGTATGTGGCCAGCATGCTTTTAGGGGTGAAAATGTCTGTTTTCCCTCCAGTTGACCCTCTTAAACTTAGGCAACATATAGTATGTGACCACAATGCAAGAAAGAGGTCCTGTAGCACACGAACTGAGCTTTAATCCATGTTCTGATGTTCCTCCTCAAACACCTGGAGTTGTGTTTCTTTCATTCTCATGTTTATTATTATTATTATTATTATTATTCGTCTGTCACATCTCCAAAACTCCAAACGTCAAACATGTGAGTGAAGCGAAACACAAAACGCAAACTCCAGCTCTGTTTTTGAGGAGGAACATCATTAGAACGTCAGAGAACCGAGTGAGCTCTCGACAGTGGGTTGAGCAGTCGGATCCCCTGACCCGCGGGTTGGCGGTGCGATCCCAGCTCTAAAGCTCCCACAGATGAGAGCTGCTGTTGTGTCCTTGGGCAAGACACTTAACCCCACCTCGCCCCCAGTGTCTGTGCACACTGGAAGAGCCCCATGACACAAAGTACATCAAGGCCGGTCCATTGCGACGTGGGGTCCGGTGCATGTGCTCTGGGCAGCGGACCTGGACCGTTGCCCCCGCGACCTGAAAATAGAGAAGAAAATGGAAAAAAAAAAAGAACTGAGTGATCCGGGCCCTTTAACTGTTCGTCTCACGCTTGTGTTTTGCAGTTGGGTTCCTCGTCCTCCGTCCCCTTCTCCTCCATCTTCTCTCAGCTCTTCATGACCGTCGTGGTGCCGCTGATCCTCGGACAGGTAACCGCCATTTTGTTCTGATCAAATCCAGGGACAATCCAAATTACACTTGTCCCTGTCTGTCCCTGCCGTCCCCGTCCCCGTCCGTCCCCGTCAGGTTTGCCGCGGGTTCCTGCGGGAGTTCCTGGATCGTAGGAAACCTCCGTTTGGGGCGGTGAGCTCCTGTGTCCTCCTCATGATCATCTACACCACCTTCTGTGACACCTTCAGCAACCCCAGTATAGACCTGGAGCCCACCAGCCTGCTGCTCCTCGTACTCATCAGTAAGTACTACGAATACTACTACAAGTACTACTGCTACTGCTACTGCTACTACTGCTACTACTACTACTACTACTACTACTACTACTACTACTACTACTACTACTACTACTACTACTACTACTACTACTACTACTACTACTACTACTACTACTACTACAACACCTTCAGCAATCCCAGTATAGACCTGGAGCCCACCAGCCTGCTGCTCCTCGTACTCATCAGTAAGTACTACGAATACTACTACAAGTACTACTACTACTACTACTACTACAAGTACTACTACTACTACTACTGTTACTGCTGTAAGTTTCTTTTCTCTTTGACAAAATAATTTCAAAATGAATTGATCCGATATATCGATGGGTTAAATGTTTTTCTTTCTCCAGTTTTCTTCATCCAGATCAGCTTCATGATGCTGACCTTCACCTGCTCCACCAGGTCAGAGCTGCACCTCACTGTCCACTCTGTCCACTACGTCCACTCAGTGGACGTAGTGGACGTAGTGGACAGAGTGGACAATCTCCACTACGTCCACTCTGTCCACTACGTCCACTCTGTCCACTACGTCCACTATCTCCACTACGTCCACTATCTCCACTACGTCCACTATCTCCACTATGTCCACTATCTCCACTATGTCCACTCTGTCCACTACGTCCACTGCGTCCACTCTGTCCACTGCGTCCACTCTGTCCACTGCGTCCACTCTGTCCACTGCGTCCACTACGTCCACTATCTCCACTACGTCCACTATCTCCACTACGTCCACTGCGTCCACTCTGTCCACTATCTCCACTCTGTCCACTATCTCCACTCTGTCCACTACGTCCACTCTGTCCACTACGTCCACTACGTCCAGTCTTGAGTTTTTTCTCATAACATCTTTTTTTGTTTCTTTCTCAGGTCGAGCTCGGGCTTCAGCCCCGCGGACACTGTGGCCATCGTCTTCTGCTCCACCCACAAGTCCCTCACTTTAGGTACTCCTCGAAAATACTACAAACTCTCCTCGAAAATACTACAGACTCCTCTCAAATACTACAAACTCTCCTCGAAAATACTACAGACTCCTCTAAAAATACTACAGACTCTCCTCGAAAAATACTATAGACGCCTCGAAAATACTGCAAACTCTCCTCGAAAATACTACAGACTCCTCTAAAAATACTACAGACTGATTACGATTACGATTCTTTTTTGATTCTTCTGTGATTTCGATTCTTGTGTGGTTCTTGTGTGGTTCTTGTGTGATTCTTGTGTGGTTCTTGTGTGGTTCTTGTGTGGTTCTTGTGTGGTTCTTGTGTGATTCTTGTGTGGTTCTTGTGTGGTTCTTGTGTGGTTCTTGTGTGATTCTTGTGTGATTCTTGTGTGATTCTTGTGTGGTTCTTGTGTGGTTCTTGTGCGATTCTTGTGTGGTTCTTGTGTGGTTCTTGTGTGGTTCTTGTGTGATTCTTGTGTGGTTCTTGTGTGGTTCTTGTGTGGTTCTTGCGTGATTCTTGTGTGGTTCTCGCGCGATTCTTGCGCGATTCTTGCGTGGTGCTTGTGTGGGTCTTGGGTGATTCTTGTGTGGTTCTTGTGTGGTTCTTGCGTGGTTCTTGCGTGGTTCTTGCGTGGTTCTTGCGTGGTTCTTGCGCGATTCTTGTGTGATTCTTGTGTGGTTCTTGTGTGGTTCTTGTGTGGTTCTTGCGCGATTCTTGCGTGATTCTTGTGTGATTCTTGTGTGGTTCTTGTGTGGTTCTTGTGTGGTTCTTGTATGATTCTTGTATGATTCTTATGTGGTTCTTGTGTGGTTCTTGTGTGGTTCTTGCGTGGTTCTTGCGCGGTTCTTGCGCGGTTCTTGTGTGATTCTTGTGTGATTCTTGTGTGGTTCTTGTGTGATTCTTCTGTGATTTCGATTCTTGTTTGGTTCTTGTGTGGTTCTTGCGTGGTTCTTGTGTGGTTCTTGCGTGGTTCTTGCGCGATTCTTGTGCGATTCTTGTGTGGTTCTTGTGTGATTCTTGTGTGATTCTTGTGTGGTTCTTGTGTGATTCTTCTGTGATTTCGATTCTTGTTTGGTTCTTGTGTGATTCTTGTGTGGTTCTTGTGTGGTTCTTGCGTGGTTCTTGCGTGGTTCTTGCGCGATTCTTGTGTGGTTCTTGTGTGGTTCTTGTTTGGTTCTTGTGTGATTCTTGTGTGATTCTTGTGTGATTCTTGTGTGATTCTTGTGTGGTTCTTGTGTGGTTCTTGTGTGGTTCTTGTGTGGTTCCTGAAGTCGCTGGGTTGTTTTCAGGTATTCCCATGCTGAAGATCGTGTTCGCCGGGTTCGAGCACCTGTCCATCATCTCCGTCCCTCTGCTGATCTACCACCCCGCCCAGATCCTGCTCGGCTCCGTCCTGGTGCCCACCATCAGGACCTGGATGACCTCCAGACAGAAGGTAAAGCCACAACACGGAACATTTTCACCACGACTGGACCAACACCTGCTCTCACCTGTAATACAGTAAAAGTACACACACCTGCTCTCACATGTACTACAGTAAAAGTACACACACTTGCTCTCACTTGTGCTACAGTAAAAGTACACACACCTGCTCTCACCTGTACTACAGTAAAAGTACACACACCTGCTCTCACATGTACTACAGTAAAAGTACACACACCTGACAGTAAAAGTACACACACCTGCTCTCACCTGTACTACAGTAAAAGTACACACACCTGCTCTCACCTGTACTACAGTAAAAGTACACACACCTGCCCTCACCTGTACTACAGTAAAAGTACACACACCTGCTCTCACATGTACTACAGTCAAAGTACACACACCTGCTCTCACCTGTACTACAGTCAAAGTACACACACCTGCTCTCACCTGTACTACAGTCAAAGTACACACACCTGCTCTCACCTGTACTACAGTCAAAGTACACACACCTGCTCTCACATGTACTACAGTAAAAGTACACACACCTGCTCTCACCTGTACTACAGTCAAAGTACACACACCTGCTCTCACCTGTACTACAGTCAAAGTACACACACCTGCTCTCACCTGTACTACAGTAAAAGTACACACACCTGCTCTCGCATGTACTACAGTAAAAGTACACACACCTGCTCTCGCATGTACTACAGTAAAAGTACACACACCTGCTCTCACCTGTACTACAGTAAAAGTACACACACCTGCTCTCACCTGTACTACAGTAAAAGTACACACACCTGCTCTCACCTGTACTACAGTCAAAGTACACACACCTGCTCTCACCTGTACTACAGTAAAAATACACACACCTGCTCTCACATGTACTACAGTAAAAGTACACACACCTGCTCTCACATGTACTACAGTAAAAGTACACACACCTGCTCTCACCTGTACTACAGTAAAAATACACACACCTGCTCTCACATGTACTACAGTAAAAGTACACACACCTGCTCTCACCTGTACTACAGTAAAAGTACACACACCTGCTCTCACCTGTACTACAGTAAAAGTACACACACCTGCTCTCACATGTACTACAGTAAAAGTACACACACCTGCTCTCACCTGTACTACAGTAAAAATACACACACCTGCTCTCACATGTACTACAGTAAAAGTACACACACCTGCTCTCACCTGTACTACAGTAAAAGTACACACATCTGCTCTCACATGTACTACAGTAAAAGTACACACACCTGTTCTCACATGTACTACAGTACAAGTACACACACCTGACAGTAAAAGTACACACACCTGCTCTCACATGTACTACAGTAAAAGTACACACACCTGCTCTCACCTGTACTACAGTAAAAGTACACAACCTGCTCTCACCTGTACTACAGTAAAAGTACACACCTGCTCTCACCTGTACTACAGTAAAAGTACACACACCTGCTCTCACCTGTACTACAGTAAAAGTACACACACCTGCTCTCACCTGTACTACAGTAAAAGTACACACATCTGCTCTCACCTGTACTACAGTAAAAGTACACACACCTGCTCTCACATGTACTACAGTAAAAGTACACACACCTGCTCTCACCTGTACTACAGTAAAAGTACACACACCTGCTCTCACATGTACTACAGTAAAAGTACACACACCTGCTCTCACCTGTACTACAGTAAAAGTACACACACCTGCTCTCACCTGTACTACAGTAAAAGTACACACACCTGCTCTCACCTGTACTACAGTAAAAGTACACACACCTGCTCTCACCTGTACTACAGTAAAAGTACACACACCTGCTCTCACATGTACTACAGTAAAAGTACACACACCTGCTCTCACATGTACTACAGTAAAAGTACACACACCTGCTCTCACCTGTACTACAGTAAAAGTACACACACCTGCTCTCACATGTACTACAGTAAAAGTACACACACCTGCTCTCACCTGTACTACAGTAAAAGTACACACACCTGCTCTCACCTGTACTACAGTAAAAGTACACACACCTGCTCTCACATGTACTACAGTAAAAGTACACACACCTGCTCTCACCTGTGCTACAGTAAAAGTACACACATCTGCTCTCACCTGTACTACAGTAAAAGTACACACACCTGCTCTCACCTGTACTACAGTAAAAGTACACACACCTGCTCTCACCTGTGCTACAGTAAAAGTACACACATCTGCTCTCACCTGTACTACAGTAAAAGTACACACACCTGCTCTCACCTGTACTACAGTAAAAGTACACACACCTGCTCTCACATGTACTACAGTAAAAGTACACACATCTGCTCTCACCTGTACTACAGTAAAAGTACACACACCTGCTCTCACATGTACTACAGTAAAAGTACACACATCTGCTCTCACCTGTACTACAGTAAAAGTACACACACCTGCTCTCACATGTACTACAGTAAAAGTACACACATCTGCTCTCACCTGTACTACAGTAAAAGTACACACACCTGCTCTCACCTGTACTACAGTAAAAGTACACACACCTGCTCTCACATGTACTACAGTAAAAGTACACACACCTGCTCTCACATGTACTACAGTAAAAGTACACACACCTGTTCTCACATGTACTACAGTAAAAGTACACACACCTGACAGTAAAAGTACACACACCTGCTCTCACATGTACTACAGTAAAAGTACACACACCTGCTCTCACATGTACCACAGTAAAAGTACACACACCTGACAGTAAAAGTACACACACCTGCTCTCACATGTACTACAGTAAAAGTACACACATCTGCTCTCACCTGTACTACAGTAAAAGTACACACACCTGCTCTCACCTGTACTACAGTAAAAGTACACACACCTGCTCTCACATGTACTACAGTAAAAGTACACACACCTGCTCTCGCATGTACTACAGTAAAAGTACACACACCTGACAGTAAAAGTACACACACCTGCTCTCACCTGTACTACAGTAAAAGTACACACATCTGCTCTCACCTGTACTACAGTAAAAGTACACACACCTGCTCTCACCTGTACTACAGTAAAAGTACACACACCTGCTCTCACATGTACTACAGTAAAAGTACACACACCTGCTCTCGCATGTACTACAGTAAAAGTACACACACCTGACAGTAAAAGTACACACACCTGCTCTCACCTGTACTACAGTAAAAGTACACACATCTGCTCTCACCTGTACTACAGTAAAAGTACACACACCTGCTCTCACATGTACTACAGTAAAAGTACACACACCTGACAGTAAAAGTACACACACCTGCTCTCACCTGTACTACAGTAAAAGTACACACACCTGCTCTCACCTGTACTACAGTAAAAGTACACACACCTGCTCTCACCTGTACTACAGTAAAAGTACACACACCTGCTCTCACCTGTACTACAGTAAAAGTACACACACCTGCTCTCACATGTACTACAGTAAAAGTACACACACCTGCTCTCACATGTACTACAGTAAAAGTACACACACCTGCTCTCACATGTACTACAGTAAAACAAACGGACCAAGAGTTACTGCAGCGTTCTCTTTTGGTTCTCTTAGTCTTTTGGTTCTCTTTGTCTTTTGGTTCTCTTTTGCTGTGTCCGAATGTCCCCCCAGCCCCAACTACGGCCCGAGGGCCATATGCGGCCCATTAATCTTTTTAATTTGGCCCTCTGAATTTCAAAGTGAAAAGTCAAAGTCAGTTTTATTGTCAGTTCTGCCATGTTCAACAGTGAATCCAAATTCAGTTTCTCTCTGGCCAAGACAGTGTACAAAATACAATATAAAGACAAAACAAAAAGACAAAATATAAAAAAGTGCAAAGAATAAATACATATTTATCTATTTGAAGAAGTTATAATAATAAACCTTTTGGCAAAAGGAGAAATTCAAAAAAGTTTATTTCCAGTTGACAAATTGAATTTCTCCATTTGCTGTGGGTTTTACCTGAACTGAGGGATTCCACACAAAATAAAACATTTTAATGATTCAAAGGTTTTATTGTCATAATCACAGTAAAGAAACACATTTCCCTGAACAATGAAATTCTTACTCTGCTGCCCACTCTGGATGCAAAGAGCAAAAAGATTAAAATAGATAAATAAGATAAAGAGAAGCATGTAAAGAAGTATAATCAAATAGAAACAATCTTTACAGAATATACACTATGAAAAATACAGACTGGTGCTCTGCACATATTTACAGATAATGTGCAACATTAGTTTTATGTGCAGCTGTCAGGAGTAAAAACGATGTTTTATTTTCCCTGCAGTTCCGGCGTTTCTCAATAGATGGCGCCCTTTAGATACGTTGACCTTTGAGGTGCGGCGTTCAGATTCTGCTCCAATAACACCTCAAACCTCAAACCTTCTGGAAAACCAAGGACGATTTAAAAATCAGACTAGTTTTAAACCCACCAGATTATTGGATTTTTGTCTGAAATGTGGAAATGATCGTTTTAACATCTGAACTCCAAAACCGGAATCAGAATCAGAACCACAAACCAGAACTTTTATTATTTAATAGTACTACAGTAGTAGTAATAGTACTATAGTAGTAGTACGGGTATAATAGTAGTAGTATTTGTAATACTTTTGTGTCCAGTTAAACTCCTGTCGCTGTCGCCGTTGTTTTCCCGACTCTCCCGGTGCATTGTGGTCTATACCAGGGGTCTTCAACGTTTTTCAGGCCAGGGACCCCCAAACAGATGGCGAACTGGGCCAGGGACCCCCTACTATATATACGGCATAGAATTGTGTTTTATATTAAATTGAGCTTAGTGTCATGTATAAACATTGCTACTCTGTTATGGTACATCCAATACAAGGAAATAATACACAGGTTAATACTGTATTTTACACTATAAAATATAAAATTATATTATTTTAAAGTGAAATCAAAAGATTTCGCGACCCCCCCTGCAGTACCTCCGCGACCCCCCCAGGGGTCGCGACCCCCCTGTTGAAGACCTCTGGTCTATACTTTTCAGGGTGCACTGTGGGACATTTAGAGCGCTCTACTTTTTCACCAACTGGACATTCGGACAAACCTGAAAATGGCGTGACCCCTGAACAGCGCCCCCCCGTAGGGGACAGTGTGACCCCTGAACAGCGCCCCCTGTAGGGGACAGTGTGACCCCTGAACAGCGCCCCCCGTAGGGGACAGTGTGACCCCTGAACAGCGCCCCCTGTAGGGGACAGTGTGACCCCTGAACAGCGCCCCCCATAGGGGACAGTGTGACCCCTGAACAGCGCCCCCCCGTAGGGGACAGTGTGGACATTCGGACACAGCCTCTGTAACTGCTGCTCCTCGGTTTGGTCTTAAAGGAGAATTAACGTTTTTTACAATCTAAGCCTTATTTCTGTAATAAAACAAGTTGTTTTACTCACCCATAGCACTTTGGCGTCATATGGAGCACTTCCAGAGATGTTTTAGTTTAGCGATATCCGTTAACGTGAGTTCTCGGGGCACGATGTTGCAGTCACCAAATAACACAAACTTTAGCACTTTTCAAATTACAGAAGCTCGATGTCTTGGTCTACACTTTCGTTTGAGTCAAAAGTGCCTCTAATCCGAAATTTATCCATAGTTTGGAGTAGATGAGGAGGACAGTGCGCATGTGAGGAGTCACAGCTGATTTGCAGATAAGAAGACGCTAATAACTTTTCTGTTGCGAGCGACACATGGCAGAAGATTGGGACTTTGAGGCTGAAGAGGACTTATGGAGGACTGAGGACTGAAGAGGAGTATACGGATGAGGAGACAGAATGGACACGGAAAGAATGAAGCGGAGACAGTTTTAGGAGCAGCAGAGAACAGCCATCGGTTTCACATTACTTCTCAGAATCGTGCGCTGAATCCGCTGGCCTTCTTTCTTTTCCTTTGCTGGTAAAAAATCGTCCTGACTGAAGTGGGTACTGCAAACACGATGGTCCAAACGTCTTACAGCTTTGCCTTTCATGTTTGGGTCCCGAGAGCTGAGAGCGAAATCAGCTGTGACTCCGCACATGCGCACTGTCCTCCTCATCTACTCGAAACTATGGCTAAATCTCGGATTAGAGGCACTTTTGACTCAAACTAAAGTGTAGACTAAGACATTGAGCTTCTGTAATTTGAAAAGTGATAAAGTTTGTGTTATTTTGGTGACTGCAACGTCGTGCCCCGAGCACTCACGTTAACGGAGATTGCTAAACTAAAACATCTCTGGAAGTGCTCCATATGACACCAAAGTGCTATGGGTGAGTAAAACAACTTGTTTTATTACCGAAATAAGGCTCAGATTGTAAAAAAACGTTAATATTCCTTTAAACGTTCTTCTGAACATCAACATGATCCTGGGGTTTTTATTTCTACACTTTGCTGTACATCCTTTTCCTAACACAGAACTGACTCCTGTACCTGCTCCAGTCAAATGGTGAGCTTCATTTGACTGGAGCTCACTCTCTTGGTGCACTTGTTCAGTCCCTGGACTTTGTGACTAACTGTTGTATTCCTCCACAGTCTAGTCTTCTGTTGAGATAATCTCCTGTCTCCAGTGAGTAACACTGAAGTTAAAGCTTTGAATCATCTGGAAACCTCCGTGAAGTTCCCCGACAAACGCACAACCACACAAAAAACATCTTCGTTTGTGCTGCGTTTGTGTTTCCAAGTGACTAAAGACTGAAAAGGTGAAGAATCCCTCAGTTGTCCAGGTAGAATCCATGGTAAAAGAAATTCAATTTGTCAACTGGACAAAGTTTATTTGGTCGAAGACGTTTCGCAGCTCATCCAAGCTACTTCATCAGTTCTGAAGACGAACTGACGAAGTAGTTTGGATGAGCTGCGAAACGTCTTCAACCAAATAAACTTTGGAGGAAAATTCTTTTTACAAAAGCTCCAAATCACGGCGTTCTTGTTGATCGTCCCGTCTTCATTCTTTTTATAAATAAAGTTGCCGTTCAAAGGCCCTGGCACTTGTCAGTTTCCTCCAGGATTTATTTGTTTGAGCGACGCAGGTGGAAGTGATGCCGCTGCCAAGTTGCCTTCAATGGGACAAATTTAAAATGCCGCTCATAATTAATTGCGTTCGATGTCGGTGGATTCGTGTCCGTCGATGGTCTTTGATCAGGATCTGAAGAGCGTCATTAAACCTGCAGCTTCTTAAATTTAGTTTTACTGTAACTGCATCACAAGAGCAAAGGCCCATGATGCCCGTTTTATCAGATTTTTCTTAAATAAACTTTGTCCAGTTGACAAACTGAATTTCTCCTTTTACTAAAGACTGAAACCGACTTTTCCACGGCCTGAGATTGTTTATCTTGGAGCGTAAAGCCGCTGTCGTCAGCTGTCATATCATTTCTACAAAAATAATTTTAATAATTTTAGAAATGTATGGGCGCAAATGAAAACCGTCACAGCACAAACGAAATACAAACGTTTCGTCGTCGTCTTTAACATTTTGACTGATGACGTCGTCGGCTGAAAATAAAACTGCTGATGTCTTAAGAACCGTAATCGCACAAACGAAACTTTTTGCAGCATGAATGAAGAAACGATTTTTCCCATTTTGGGCCGTTTTAGGTCATTTTTAAGAGCTTTACTTCCTGGGGTTTGACCTGTAAAAGAATCGTTAATATTTACAAAACTAAAGCAGACGTAGTTTTTGTGCGTTTGATGGGGAAACTTCACGGACGTACTTGGAAATTTACAGGATTTGTACTTTTCCAGCAGCGTACTTTTACTCCTACTAGAGTAATATTTGGTTTGGAAATACTTGTACTTCAAAAACGTAGTGGAGTACAAAGTACACATCCCTGCTCTCAAATGTACTGCAGTAACATGTACTTAAAGCTGCACTGCGTAACTTTTCCCACACGCTCGTCTTAACTGTCCAGCCTGGAATGTTCCACAGCGCGGCATTAAACGTGAAACAGGCCAAGGTACAGATCAGCTCGGTGGAGAGGCGAGCGCCCCCACACAAGAATACACGTTTTTAGAGTCGTTTCTGAACAATAAAATCAGCTCTAATCAAACGATTAATCACGTTTTATTGATAGACTCCAGTGGAACGATACAGAACTTTTCAAAACAGAATCGGTAATAATGTTCTCCAGTCGACTGAGCAGTTCCTCCAGAGGAACCTGAACCTGCTCTGGTGTTAAAACTAATGCCGTCAGGCCATTAAAACAAGTCATCTAATTACAGTGGTCCTGGAGTTTTCCTCAGTGGTCCTGGAGGTTCCTCAGTGGTCCTGGAGTTTTCCACAGTGGTCCTAGTGGTTCCTCAGTGGTCCTGGAGTTTTCCACAGTGGTCCTAGTGGTTCCTCAGTGGTCCTGTAGGTTCCACAGTGGTCCTGTAGGTTCCACAGTGGTCCTGTAGGTTCCTCAGTGGTCCTGTAGGTTCCTCAGTGGTCCTGGAGGTTCCACAGTGGTCCTGGAGGTTTTTCAGTGGTCCTGGAGGTTTTTCAGTGGTCCTGGAGGTTCTCCTTCCTAATTACAGGATTTGTAATTGATTAATATAATTAATCGCATTTTAATCTCATACATGCTAAAGGTCCACAGATAAAGAGTTTGAATTCTAGGACATTACAAAATTGTAGTGTTTGAGCTGAATAAACTAAGAAGAGAAGATCTGAAATCCACATTTTTATTGGTGAAGTGAGTTTTATAAATTAATGAAGTTTTTCTGCGGTCACTTTGCTCATTCGTTTCCCAAATTCTGCGAGCGTGGTTTGCCGAAGTGCGCTCACGCTCACCGGTAACGATGGAACTTGTCCGGACGTGTTTGTCGTTCAAATGATCCGTCAGGCTGGAGGAAAATTCTTTTTGACAAAGGCTCTAAATCACGGCGTTCTTGTTGATCGTTCCGTCTTCGTTCTTTTTATAAATAAAGTCGCCGTTCTTCGGCCCCGGAGGCGATTCGCTCCTCGCCCCCTGAGTCGAGTCCAGGTCAGTTTCCTCCAGGATTTATTTGTTTGAGCGACGCAGGTGGAAGTGACTCCACTGGTCCTTTATTGGGACAAAGTAAAAATGCCGCTCATAATTAATTGCGTTCGATGTCGGTGGATTCGTGTCTGTCGATGGACTTTGATCAGGATCTGAAGAGCGTCGTGAAACTTGCAGCTTCTTAAATTTTTTTTTACTTTAACTGCATCACAAGAGCAAAGGCCCGTGATGCCGGTTTAATCAGATTTTTCGCCGGACCCGTCGATCTGGACCCCGGACTTTTCGTCCACGTTTAAGGCCTCAAAAAATGCATTTGAATGTGGGGAAAAAGAATAATACAAAAATAAGAAGAAGAAGAAACCGAGGAAGAACAATACCCCTCGAGGGCCAACAAAGGCTGAATGGACCTTTAATGCTGTACTGCGGAACATGCCAAGCAACGCAGTGAATGTGGCGTAACCTCCACCAGAAAAGTTACACAGTCCTCCAAACTCCTCACAGGAATACGTCAACTGTAAAGCTCCACTGTGTAACTTTTCTGGTGCTTGTTTCTATGGAGACGTCACTGCTCTGCCTGGAATGTTCCGCAGTGTGACTTTAAACAGCTCTACTTTACATTTATTCAATCACAGGAGGTTTTAGAGCTCAGAAACGGTCGCCTCTCCACAGATCTGACCTGGAACTGGGTCTGGTTTGGTCTCCATGGAGATAGAAAAGTTTAATGCCATACTGTGGAACATTCCAGACAAAGTAATAAACCAGGACTAAACCAGAACTGAGTCAGGATTGACCAGGTCTAAACCAGGACTAAACCAGGACTAAACCAGGTCTAAACCAGGTCTGAACCAGGTCTAAACCAGGTCTAAACCAGGACTACACCAGGTCTAAACCAGGACTAAATCGGGTCTAAACCAGGTCTAAACCAGGTCTAAACCAGGACTACACCAGGACTACACCAGGACTAAACCAGGACTAAATCGGGTCTAAACCAGGTCTAAACCAGGTCTAAACCAGGTCTAAACCAGGTCTAAACCAGGACTAAACCAGGTCTAAACCAGGTCTAAATCAGGTCTAAATCAAGTCCAAACCAGGTCTAAACCAGGTCCAAACCAGGTCTAAACCAGGTCTAAACCAGGTCTAAACCAGGTCTAAACCAGGACTAAACCAGGACTAAACCAGGACTAAACCAGGTCTAAACCAGGACTAAACCAGGTCTAAACCAGGACTAAACCTAAAAAAATCCCTAGAAAAACAGACATTCTGTGCGGACAAAGGTTTAATGCCGTACTGCGGAACATTCCTGACAGAGCGATAACGTCTCCACGGAGAAAAGCGTCTGACGGGCCCTCCAGCAGAAAAGTTACACAATGCAGCTTTAACTTTAAAAGAAAATAATGAACCTGCTTCGTAATTGATCAGTTTTGATTGACGGCTGAAGGGGCGTGGCTGTAATCGATTCAGAAGATCAATCCAGATTCAGAAGATCAATCCTTCTGTGAGAACTTTGCATTTCAAAGATTTCAAACTGAAAAACTTAGGACTAATATTCTGAATTCACTTTTTGTTATGGGTCCAGCAGTTTGTAAGTCTCCAAACCAAGTCGTGTTTGATTTGAGTCCTGAAGAACAGACTCGATACTCGATACTGATTCTGATCCCACCATGGAAATGAAAAACCCTTCTTCAGTGGTCCTGGAGGTTCCTCAGTGGTCCTGTAGGTTCCACAGTTGTCCTCTAGGTTCCTCAGTGGTCCTGTAGGTTCCACAGTTGTCCTCTAGGTTCCTCAGTAGTTCTGGAGGTTCCTCGGTGGTCCTGTAGGTTCCTCAGTGGTTCTGGAGGTTCCTCGGTGGTCCCGTAGGTTTCTCAGTGGTCCCGGAGGTTCCTCAGTGGTCCCGGAGGTTCCTCAGTGGTCCTGGAGGTTCCTCAGTGGTCCTGGAGGTTCCTCAGTGGTCCTCTAGGTTCCTCAGTGGTCCTGGAGGTTCCTCAGTGGTTCTGGAGGTTCCTTGGTGGTCCATGGGCGACACTTTCTTGTATTTAAATAGTTTTTTGGTGAAAATGTAAAACGACCTGCTGGATTCATGGATGTGGGGGAGATTCTTTGGGAAAAACTGAAATCCACAAATCTTTAAGCGTCTGTTCTTTGGTGTTTGGGACTCACCGTTTTGAATTAAAGGTCCAGTATGACACAAAACTGGAGCTTTAAGTCTGTTCTGATGTTCGTCCTCAGTTTTTGAGGAGAAAACCTCATCAGAAACAGTTTGTGTGATGTTGGATCTTTTTTAAATGTGACTTTTTGCTGGTTTCTTGTAGATTTTGTTTATTTTTGTGCTCTTGTTTTTCAGACTCACTCGTTTTTGGACGCGGTGTGAGTGAAGGGCTCCCGCAGACTTTTCTGTGCCTTACGCCAAACGAAAGCACCTCAAATGGACGATGTTGTTACAGAAGTTTTTGTATTTAATGAAATGATTGAATTATTTTTATTTTTAGAGTTTCTTTAGTTTCAGGTTTGGGACCAGCTGAGATTTTTCTGGGAACATTTTTACTTTCGGATGATTGTTACAGACTTTGGAATGTTTCTAAAGATTTAATACATTTCATAAAAAAGCTAAATGTTTGTGCGTTGTTTTTTTTTTGTTTTTTTTTAGCTAAAACGACACGGAGGCGACTGTGGCTTTAGGGGTCGAGTTCAGCTTAAAGGTCCCATGGCATGAAATTGTCACTTTGAGGTTTTTGAACGTTAATGTGAGCTCCCCTACCCTGTTTAGGCCCCCCCGTGGTTAAAAGTTGTGAAATGTCTAAACTGAGCATTTGCGATCCTTTTCTGCGTTACAAAAAATCGGAGCTCAAACGGGCGAGTTTGAACAAGGCACCTTATTGACGTCAGATCGAAAAAAGAAATGCAAATGCAGTTCCACCCCCGTCTGTCTGTACTCAGCGTCTCTGTAAATCACGCCCAGAGAGTTTGGACTGCGAATGCGCTAGGCAATGCGAAATGCATTTTTTTATTTGCCTGGAGGCACGTCCGAGTGTTTCTAGGCTCGGAAGTCCTTTATCTGAGCCTCTGGACCTTTGAACAGCAGTGGTTTAATTTTATTTTCTGTGGAAATGTGTTTATTTTTCAATGGAACGCTTCAAATTTCTCCCCCGTGCAAAAACAAGGAAATGGATCAGCTGTCGGCTCTGAGCTCTGAGCGGAGAGTTTGGCCACGCCCCCACCCTCTACTATTGGCCAGCTGTTTTCTCCTCATTTGCATTCAAGCAACAACACCCAGAATAAAGTGTTTGAGAGAGATATTTATGACTCTTTCTCATCTTATCTCTGTTTCTCATGCACTGAGTGTTGATTTTGAAGAAGGATTCATTTACAGTATTAGGGAACCATTAAGGAGCCATATAAAAGCATCAAGAAGTACCATGTCATGGGATCTTTAATGGTGTTCTTGAGCAAGACACTTCTCCATGTACATATGTGGTTAAACCAGGACTAAACCAGGACTAAACCAGGACTAAACCAGGACTAAACCAGGACTAAACCAGGTCTAAACCAGGTCTAAACCAGGCCAGGCTGGTATGTGGGCGTACCGGTCAGGTCTGATCCGGTCTGGGTCGGGTCTGGGCAGGAGCCACAGGGGGGCGCCAGTCCCAAACTCATTGTGTCCTGAGGCAAGAAACTTCCCCCACACTGAAGTGTGTGAGTGGTGGAGGGGCCGATGGTGCAGATCGACAGCCTCACTTCTGTCAGTCTGCCCCAGGGCAGCTGTGACTACAACAGGAGCTTTAAACAACCGAGAAGAAGAATGAACTGGAAAGTCTTGAAAGGAGCAACGATTAATGAATGATTAAGTAATTAAACCAGGACTAAACCAGCTCTAAACCAGGACTAAATCAGGTCTAAACCAGGTCTAAACCAGGACTAAACCAGGACTAAACCAGGACTAAACCAGGACTAAACCAGGACTAAACCAGGTCTAAACCAGGTCTAAACCAGGTCTGTGTCCATATTTACATTTCTTTGTTTTTCTTTCTTATTTTCTTTGCTTAAATCCACACCAGGTTTGATCAAACAGGTTTTGTTACTTTTAAAATGAGCTCCATTCAAATGTCGCCGGACCAACGAAACTGCCTCAGGGCGCCACGCCAGGGTCACGTCACAACAGTTCAGTCTGAGGTCTGACAACGCCACACAAGAAGCATTTATGGACACGTGCAATACCATTACGCTCTGATTAACCCATCAATCGTGACTTTAGTCCACAACCACAACATGCCAGAACAGAACCGTGCAGAATAAAATGCCAAAACAGTGGGCTACACGCAACTGCATTAATATCATGGAAATCAATGCTCAACCCAGCCATAATTTAAAAAAGTGTCTTACCTTCATACCGTTAATAAATGCTCTTCTCCGCAAACCGATCGCTCCCCCCTTGTGTCGTTTAGTGCCTCCTCCTCGATTCATTTTACTAAACTATAATGCTAAGTATCCGAGCGTCCGTCTGTCTCCTCTTCTACTTTGACTAACTTGACCACATGACCACAATCTTCACCGTTCTGTTTCTCATGAAAGTGATTCAATGTTGTGTTGTACTAATTTCCTCCAAAAGGTTTACTATTGTCTTCCATATAAAGTGTTTTCCACTTCACATGCGAGCGCTACCAATTCTTGGTAGCAACTAGTGCCGTGATTGGCCAATTCTCTGGCCGTGGGAATTTCCCATACTTTAGTTGTCACAAACAAATACAAAATACAGATATATTTGTTTTATTTCAAACTGTGCACATTTTTAACATCGTAGGAAGAAATATCCCGACAAAATAAAATTATGTAAAACCTTAAAGGTCCAGTGTGTCGGATTCGTGGCGCATAGGTGGATAGTGGCTATGGCACTTCCTGTTTTAGCTACGGCAAACCTCGAGGGTCACCCGGATGCGCACCCGACCGACAACAACGGTATTAATAAAACGTGGTCTCCCGTTCACTGTTTTTTTTTTCTTTCGCATGAAAACACACATTCCCGATCGTGTACCATGACAATCTACATATCAAATGAAACCTTCTTTTATGTTTAAAATGGAATCTAAACCAGGTCTAAACTAAATCTAAACCAGGTCTAACCTAGATCTAAACCAGATCTAAACCAGAACTGAACCAAGTTTAAACCAGAACTGAACCAAGTCTAAACCAGGTCTAAACCAGGTCTAAACTAGATCTAAACCAGGTCTAAACTAGATCTAAACCAGGTCTAAACTAGGACTGAACCAGGTCTAAACCAGGTCTAAACTAGATCTAAACCAGGTCTAAACCAAATTTAAACTAGATCTAAACCAGAACTAAACCAGGTCTAAACTAGGACTGAACCAGGTCTAAACCAGGTCTAAACAAGATCTAAACCAGGTCTAAACCAGAACTAAACCAGGTCTAAACCAGAATTAAACCAGGTCTAAACTAGATCTAAACCAGGTCCAAACCAGAACTGAACCAGGTCTAAACTAGGACTAAAAAAAGTGTCATACATATATACTGGTACATACATTTTTAAGAATCAAAATAAGAAATGGTAAAAGTAAAATCGCCGGTCTCTTTTGGTCAGCGGTCACATTTTTATACAGGACTTTTCCGCATCATAAGATAAGATAAGATAAGATCATGAAGAACCGCTCACTCATTCGCACACATCCACTCACCATAGTTCATAGTCCATAGTTAGCTTTATTGTAAAACCATATGTGCACGACACATAGTGAATCGAAATTTCGTTTAGAAAAAGATGCAGTACAAACAATAACAATATTCACAAACATATTACGACAAAAACAATGGGACAGGTGCCTTTTTGTTTGGTTAACAAACGGGAGGGTGGGGAGGGGGAGCAGACCAGAATAATAATAATAATACATCTTATTTATTAGGCACCTTTCTGGACACTGAAGGTCGCCTTACAACAAGTACATTATACATTATAGGCAGTTAAAAGCAACCGTTAAAGGGATATGCCACCCCCAGGTCAAATTTGGGCATCTCCCCACAGTCCAGAGACTAAAATAAGTGGTGGAAAGCGTTTTTCTGGTGACCCAGCCATTGTCCAGGTCTGTCAGCACTGACCGCCGCGGTATCTGCAGCTACTCCGCGTTAGACTGGAGTCTAACGGCGCCAGAGAAAGATTTCGGCCAAAAGGAATTAATTTGCTCGATGCGTTTCCCAATTACTTTCTGTGTAGTGCGCATTCATATCGAGTGCAAATAAATGTACAAATCAACACGGAGAGCTTGACTTGGTCATTTTGGGTGGGAACTATTTTTCAGTGCGGAACAATAAAGCCGAAGCACGCAGCACGCTGCCAGGGAAATCCCTGTTTCTCTGGCGCCGTTGCCTCCAGTCTAACGCGGAGTAGCTGCAGATACCGCGGCGGTCAGTGCTGACAGACTCGGACAATGGCTGGGTGACCAGGAAAACGCTTTCCACCACTTATTTTAGTCTCTGGACTGTGGGGAGATGCCCAAATTTGACCTGGGGGTGGCATATCCCTTTAAAATGCAAACAGTTGAAAACAAACAGTAAAACATTTAAACAGAATATTTATTAAACAGAACAAAATATTGATGAAATTGATTGAAAACTGAAGCTGAGGCAAACATTACTAAATAGACCGGGCAGAGTGTTTACATAATACTAGTGCAGGGTGTTCCGGGCGAATTGATATGTCCATGTTTATAGTGTGCCGTGATAAACCCGCAGCTGTAAGAGTCATAACAGCAGTCCTGTTTATGGCAGATTTTCTGGGAGAATTGAAATTAAAGGGGAAGATGCGTGTAATTAAACCGAAACCTGGTACTGCAAAGTCCCCAACTTCACGTCACCAAGCCGGGCCGTTGAGACTCTCCAGTCCTCCCTCCTGGCGCGTAACAGTTCCACAAACATTATTCGTGATGGTATCCGAGCGTCAGGGGGGTATCCACAGATTGGAGATGGTACAATTCAATCTGTGTCACCTTCTGATGTAGACCTTCCCTAGGTCCGCAACGGCTCCGCTGTTGTGTAAATTTACAGCTTTGGGGGACCCTTATTTGCTCCGATGGATCAGAAACATCCCCAGGCCAGATGTCAGATGTCCAGCCATCAAAAATCCAATAAGTAAAAGGTTCCGTCAAGAAAAGTCAGCTCTCCCAAACCCACATTTCTTCATGCGTGCCAATTTGCGTTGATGGACCAGCTTATCAATTCCATAATTTAGGCACCAGACACTGGGGGCGAGGGGGGTTCATCCGGGAGCTGGAATCGCACCGCCAGCCTGTGGGTCAGTGGATCTGACCGCTCAACCAATGATGTTTTATGTCAAGAGCGGGATTAGGGACTTGTGGCCGCTCCAGGTACTGCTATCTTTTTAGTATGAGTATCTAGTTTCAACACCGGTGTTATTATTGTTTGGTGTCTGATTTTTGATACTTTCAACAGCCCTAACACTTATACGTTACTGTTGCGGTTTTTCCAAACAAAAATTCCATTCTCGCTGCAAAACAGAGAAACAAAACGGCCTCCCTTTGCCTCTCAGTCGGCTGGTTTTGCGAGGATGTCATATTCGGCTAAAAGTACAAAACTGTTCTCCCTGATTCTCCGTACGCGCACCAGGTCTCCGCATTCCTGGACGTGGATCAGGCCCCTCTCTCCTCGGCCGTACTCGTTCAGCGTCACCGCCGTACGCTTCCCACACGCCTTTCTGTACACGTACCTCACCCCGATCACCAGAACCATGCCGAGACCGGCCGAACACCCGAGCAGCATGCCCAGCTCCCACGCACTATGCCGGGGGATGATGTCCGGGTACTTCCCCTCTCTGTCTGGATGGAGGTTGGGCGGAAGTTTGGCCTTCACCTCAACTTTTGGTTTCTGATTTGTGTTTTGGGAAATTCGAGATATCGCTTGGTTCATTTTTGCGTTGTGGTTCGGTGCGTCAGTTACCGCGTTTTGAGTCGGTGCAAATGTTGTGATGTGGTTTAAGAAAGACTGACGGGCAGCGGACGGCTGAAATTTCAGCGAATTAGAATCAGATTTGTTGGAATTTGGAGATTTTGAAGTCGTTTTTGGTGATGCGTCGTCAGCAAAGAAAGGCGGTGAAATCGGCAGTGGAGTTGGAAGATTCGGAAAGCTAGCAACAGTCAAAGTTTTATTTTTCATAATGTCAGAAACTGATGAAAAATTTGGAATTCTGCTCATTTGTGGTGAATTTGTGAATCTTTTGTATTGGTCACTGGTATTTGTTGTTGATACATTATTTATAAAGGGATCTATAGTTGAACTTTCTGGCGATGTGGGCGCCGTTTGCAGTTGAAGTTTCAGCAAGTTGGAAAGACTATTAAAAGTTGAAGCTGGATTTTTATTTGAAGAATTGCCAAATACACGAACAGGTGAGATTTTAGTTGGATTGGCTGATGTTTTTTTATGCAAAGTTCTGGGAGTTGGGCTATGCATTGGAGCAACGGTCACATCTTCATATTTCACAGCTAATCTGTGGTATAACTCTGAGCTGGTTGGCGTTGATGTACTTTTGGTACCTGCGTTTGTACCTTGAAAGAATGTCGCCAAACTTGGAGAGAAATTGCGAGCCTCTTTTGGAATAGGTCCATCTGTGGCTGCGCTTTTTGACACGATAATTGGCGTGTGCCTGTTATTCTTAGAAGATAACTCGAATGCAGCAGTTGGCGTAATCGTAGCATCTTCTAATGTTGAGAAAACGGTCCAAGAATTAAAGCTTCTAATATACTGAGCAGTACTTTGAGTCGCTTCAGTTGGCTTTTTGGCGGCAGAGGTTCCACCTTTTGATACGAGGTTTAGTCTCGTATTTAAATTATAAAACAAAGAATTTGTGGTAGTTTGACCTTGCGGGTTAATCTTTGTATCTCCAAGATTGTGAGTTGTTTGAGCAAAATCGGTTGTAGTAATATTAGAAGAATGTATCTCAAATGATCCGGTTTCATTAACAGATTCTGACTTGGCGCTAGAAACGAAATCAGTGCTTGCAACCGTTGGAAAATGCAACTGATTCCTTGGACTATTTAATTTGAAAGGTGTAGTTTTAGAAAAAATCTCCTTTATTTGGTTGTTGGTTACATTTTCATTGGAAACGGTAGCCACAGTCGTCAAATCTTCTCCAAATATGCCAGTCTTGTCTTCATTTGTATCATTAACGTCAGTAATATCCATGCAAGAGCTGTTTTGTGTCATTGGACCTTTGATTGTGAACTTTTGTGCTTCGCCAGCTTGATGTTTCTTGGGCAAAGCAGTAATTAAAACAGGAATTCTTACAGTTTCTAAAGACGTTTTCTGGATTAGCTTAGACGTGACTGTGGTGGACGAAAGACTTGCGATTTTACTTGTGTCAAACGTGGTCAAAATGGTAGCGTTTTTACTGTTGGTGTACGTTCCTGATGCTAAATTTGACGCTGAATTCTTGTTTGGTGGACTTTTGGAAGTTACAGTGAAATCTTTACTAGAATTGTTATTTTTTGGATACACATTTTTTGTATTACTAGCACTGGCAGTTGTGTAATGTTTTGTAGTTGGCGTAGCACTGGTAGCAGAAAATGCACGGTCGGTTGATGGACTTGTGTAACGCCAAGAATTCATATTAGCAGAACTTTCAGAAAATTCAGCGTAAACGTTTGTAATAGTGTTGAAAAAAGAATTATTTCTGGCTCGATCAGACGTCGCATCTTCTGATTTTCCATTTTTTTCCATTGTAGTCTGTCTATGTTGTAAATTTGTGGAAGTAAACACTGACATTTGCGTAGTAACTTCTGGACCTGGTGTAGTTTCCTTTTCAGACATTTGGACAGACCCTTTTGCTGGATTCGAATGAGTCGCAGTTGTTGACCGCAAATGCTGACGAGAAGTGGCTGATATCGTTAATCTGCTACTACCAACAGAAGACATACGAAGTTTTGTAGTTTTTGATTCTAGTTTTAGTCCAGAAACTGACCTCATGTCGATACTGGATATAGCCGATGTAAATTCTAAAGGAAATTTTGAATCGGTTGTGGTGTCTTTTGGCGCATTGCTAGAAGTTTCTCCGTATTGAAGTTCAGCATATGTACGTGTTCCTTTGACAACTCTGTGATGGAAAATGGATCGAAAATTGGACGAATAGTGAGTAAAGGTAGAATTCATTGGCGCTACTGTTGAATATTTTGGTATTTTTAATGTTTTTTGGTCATTTTTCGAAGCAAAAACTGTACGAATTTGAGATACAGGGAGACGATGTGGTAAAGTTGTAGATCTAGGTGGGACATTGCCATTTCCAGGAAACAAAAATATGTTTATTGGGTTTTCAGTTGTGACAGATTTTTGATTTGGTGTTGGATTTTGCAGAAATGGCAAACTTGTACTGGTGGTAGCTTGATAATTAGAATTCATACGAGTAGCTGGCAGTAAACGCCTTGTAAAAGCTTGAGCTGAAGTTGTAGAAGTCGCTGAGGTAAAAGTGGTTGAATGAAGACCAGAATGCCTGAATGAGGGCGTTGTCAATTTGGAAACATTTGTGGATTTTTGATTCAAGTTGGAGGTAAAATTATTTGGCAATGACATTATTGAATTTTGTAATATTTTTGACGTGGTTTCAAAACTCAAACTTGACACACTATTGTGCTTCGGCTTAGTCTCTTTTAATAAAACAGTTGAATTAATGGTAGACTTTGTGGTTTCTGTTTTAATTTTAAGAGGATTTGTGGCAATTTTTGACAAGTTGGAAAAATAATTTTGCAGTGGACCTATTGTAATCCTTGTGGAATTGTTAGAAAACACCGTACTTTCTTTGCCAGGAGATTTTAAAGTGTGAAATGTTCCTTCTGCATCTTCGGGAAAGCTTGAAGAGTTTTCCTTGGATTTTGTTGGCAAATTTGTAGAGAATGTACTTGAAATGACAGATTTTGGAGTAAAAATGTTGGACTCAGATTTATTTACATGTTGCTGCGGGATGGTTCTTGTCAAATTTTTATTTAATTCAGAAATTCTAGTAAAATAATCAGATTCTGTTGTGGTTTCAGTTTCGGAACCAGTCACAGAAATGCTAGTAGCGCCAACTGACTTCGCATTTTCATAGTTTTTACGTTTTGAAACAGTTTGGGCGACATTTGGAGTAGTCATTAAAATCGAGGGAACTTCAGAACTAACGGCATTAGACAAAGAATCCAAGTGTGACAGTAGTTCTTTAATCCGTTTAACTGCTGGAAATTTGGGTTTCGCTGTTGCTACTTTTGTTATTGCTTTGCTGTTTCTTGGTGGATTTAACTCCGTTTTGCTTTGAGTGCGTACATTTTGGTTCACAGTGTTGAATTTCACAAAAATCTGGCTAGTTGTGGGAGACGCACTCAAAGCAGAAGAAGAAGTTGATAGTTTTTGCCATGAATCATCGCCCGATTCAGATGTTAATGGAGTAATTGTGGGGTTGTTTTTGGCGACGCTGCTGTTTTGTGTCGTTTTATATGGAAAATAAAGTTGGTAACTGGAGTTTTGATTTGTTACCTCGGCAACTGATGAAGATGTTTCACTACCAACTGTTTTATTCAGTGTTTTTTCGCTCGAATTTGAAGAATCATTTTGACTTGTATCTTGAACTAATGTAATTTTTGTCACTGACGTATTTCCGATTTCAAATGTTTGATCTCTTGTTTCATTTAAAATCGTTTCTCGTTTTGGTAAAGTAGTCGGGGCGTTTCGGGAGTCTTGCGTCGCCTGATTCGCATCGAGAAATGTAGCGTCTAACCCATTGCGACCAGTGTCCTCTGTAGTCTGAGCAGCTTCGTGTCCAAACACATTTTCTGCTCGTACAAACGTCCCCACTCGTCCATCGTTGGTCCCATTTGGATCATTTCCTCCGGTCTTCACAGTTGTAGTCATTACGCTGACGTTCTTGTGCAGAAAATCAGATGGAGTAGCCATATTTTGAGTCCAGACTCTTGAATAATTTGCGTTTCTTTCGCTGGGGGTTGCGTCTCTGATTGCCGCCGGTCTCTTGGTGGTAGCATTAGGGTTAGCATTAGCATTAGCATTGGCGATTTCACCTTCCTGATCTTGAATCGAGTCTTCGTCGACCGTTTGAACTGGAAAAAAATGTGAAAAGACATTACAAAAGCAGATCACATTCTATGATAAGTGATATGCAAGTGTCCATGTTGGGTCGAGCTCTGTAGGATTCTTCTGTATTTTCCATAATATAAACTTTTTAGAATTTTTTAATCGTCTGAAGTTCGTTTTGTAAGCGTTAGCCGTTAGCCTCACTCAGTAGTCGAGTTGTAAAATGAAACCAGGGGGGATGGTGAAATTTTTCTTTTTTTATGTGAGATATATATATATATATATATATATATATATATATATATACGCTTTTTTCCCTTCTTTTTTCATTTATGTGACTATGTATTTCCCAGCGGGGGGTGTGGGGGTCCTCCCCCAGAAAATTTTGCAGTTCTTAGATGCAATTTCCTGCATTCTAGTCCATTTTAGGGTGACTTGCTAGACATGGCAAATCCTAAATCCCATCTGATTCATAGCTTGTATTCTCAGTTGCATGGCCTCCACAAGACAATACTATTTATCGGAAAGAAACAATAACCACTTAACTATGGACATCTAGAGATTATTATGTAAACAACAATGCAATAATACAATTGAGAAGACAAATTACTTCATACTCATAGTACTTGTAATAAATCTTTTTGTAATTATTGTCTATTAAAACCTCAGCAAACATTTCTGAATCTTCTCGTGAAGTAAAGTCCATTTGTATTTCAAATGCAAGAACAAATTTAAAAACAGCATCTTCCAAATGTATTAATATAAAACATAAATGTAAACTGAGATTTTTTTTAACATGAGGTAGCCAGACAGAAGAAAAAATGAGATAACTGTAGAAAGATGGACTAGTCAAAAGTAAGTCTATGCAGATGAAGACAATACAGACAAATATACACAGAGGTAGGTAGATAGCTCCAGTTGCAGCATGTTGCTGCGGACTGTCAGCTGTAGAAAACAGCAGTGGTCAAGTCAAGTCAGTTTTATTTCTATAGCACATTTACAGACAGACAAATACAGATTAGCCTTGATCAGTGACGGATTGGGATTAAAAAAAAAAAAAGCGAAAAACTGCGGCTACTTCCCGATGCGCATTAACCTCCCGGAGAAGTGTGTGCGCGGACACGGTGCACCTGCTCACCGTACCGGCGCGAGGCCGCGCGTCTCACCTGGGGCTTCGAGTATGAGACCTCGGGACCACGTCCACGGCTAACGACCGCGGCAATGCAAGATCTCCTTACTGCAGTAACATTAGTCAAGGATTCCCCCGTTCAATAACGCAAATGTTCGCGTCGTTTAGATACTTCAGTATTTGTCAGCCTTTCAGTCTTGCTAGATAGAAAGTGTAAGATAGACTCCAAACTAGCATTCATTATTAGCTATGGGTTGTTATCGCTATGTCGGTCCACAAATTAAATTAGCTTACATTGGTTGTATGCTCATAAAAAGCGTGACTGATGACTATTGACTTACCTTCTGAATCGTTGTTCCTTGCTATCTTAAAACAGAAGTTCCTTAGGTCCAGCTGTCCACTCCGCTTGGCCATGATGCTGTTCCATTCACCTGGCGCGAGCGCGAGGTTATGAATAAAACTCCTCGCGGCACACGCGGCTCCCGTGCGCGCCGTCCCGACTGAACAGCCTCGCTCACGGTAACCTACTATCACATAGGTAATAGGCTGATTATCACAAAGCCCCCTAAATGTCGAATGGTAATTCTATTTCCAGTGTTAAATAGAAGTCATTTTCCACATGCACTGATAAAATGCCACAAGGGATGGAAGAAGGGATGATCGTTTTATAAGAGGGATGATTTTGACTACTTTTACCACCAGGGGGGATGTCACCCCCTTCCCCCCCCATCCCCCCTCAACTCGAGTACTGGCCTCACTCATGTTCAGGGATTAATGCAGGAGAAAAAACAAACAAACTGACCTTCCATTTTGGAGTTTCCTCTCCAGAAACTCCGAGTCCCATCATGCAACACTGGAGACGGGATCCCAGTCCAGTAAACGAAATACGACTGCACCACAGTGATACTGAACGCACAAAACACACATGTAAACACACAAAACACATAAACACACACATAAACACACAAAACACAAAATCACACACAAAAACGCACACAAAAACACACAAAAACACACACAAAAACACACACAAAAACACACAAAAACACACAAAACACACAAAGATCGGCAGTGAAAGCAAAGGTAAAAGAACTTTTACTTTTCTAGCAGTGAACAGAACCCTTAATTTAACACATTTACTTTATATTTACTTCATATTTTTGTGTATATATTTAGGTTGAAGTACATTTACTTCATATTTTTGTGTATATATTTGTACTGAAGTACATTTACTTCATATTTTTGTGTATATATTTGTACTGAAGTACATTACTTCATATTTTTCTGTATATATTTGGGTTGAAGTACATTTACTTCATATTTTTGTGTATATATTTGTAGTGAAGTACATTTACTTCATATGTTTGTGTATATATTTGGGTTTAAGTACATTTACTTCATATATTTGTATAAATATTGTGTACTCACTAAAAGCGGACGTCGCCCATGGGTGCGTCCGGGGCCCTCCACACAAACGAAAGGTTCCTCTTCAGCTGTTTGTCCGAGTGCGTCACCGCGTCGCCGTCGGAAACGCAGCGGATCGTGTGTGTCCCGGGTGGAGTCAGGGTCCAGGCCCCGCCCATGAGGACTCCGCCCATCCCCGGCCCCGCCCCCTTCGGCCCCTCCACGCTCCGGGCCTGGAGCAGGAAGCCCATGAAGTCCCTGGAGCTCCGCACGGTCACTGAGAAAAACAAAAAACAAACGCGTCAAAACGAGCGGAGGGCTTGGGACCAGAAAAGTTACAGAATGCACCTTTAAGTTAAAAGAAAGCGTGTGAAAAGTCCCAAACACACAAATCATGTGTTTTGTACCGAACAACTAGAATCAATGAAAGTTCATCATGAGTTCAGTTTTTTTAAAGCTAAAAGCAGAAAGACAGATGTTAAAGCAGCATCGTGTAACTTTTCTGCTGGAAGGTCCGTCACATGCTTTTCTCCAAACCAGGTCCAAACCCAGGGACTAAACCAGGACTAGACCAGGACTAGACCAGGACTAAACTAGGACTAGACCAGGTCATTCCAGACAAAACAATAAGATCTCTATGGAGAAAAGCGTCTGATGAACCTTCCATCAGAAAAGTTGAATCGACTCGATAACGTCGAGTAACGTTCTACATGTAAGTCACTTGTGGGAATTCAAAAGTGCATTATGGAACTTTTCTAGTCAGGGCTCCACCATTTGTTGTTACTTTGCTTGGAATATTCCACAATATGGCAGTGAAAACCTCTGATATGAGCTGGCTCCTCTGTGTCTCTGTCTCCAGGTCATTTTCATTTACCTCAGAGGTTTTGCATAAAAACGTCTTTATGCAAAGGCGGGTTTCCGCCTGTGCCGTAAACGAGAAACAAATGAATGTGCTGAGCTCCAGTCGTCTGAAACCAAACTGACTTTTCTCCTTCAACTCTGCAACAAAGCCTGGCCAAAATTTAAGATCTAAATCTATCAGAAAATGACTTCAAATTTGTGAAATGTTCTGTCCACGCAGAAGATCATTTTAAGTTCTCTTCAAATAAACTCCGTCTAGACCAGAACGAAGCGTGTCTGGTCCAGTGAGTCGATCATAAATCTGAAAACAACACGAAGAACCTGAAGAACCTTGGCCAGATCAGAGACATTTGCAGTGAATCATCTGAAACCAAACTGACTTTTCTCCTTCAACTTTCCTCAGACGACGTTTCGATCTTCCCTGATCTGATCCGTCCTAAAGTTGTTTCCTCGTCACAAACGCCTGGACTTCTGTTTGTTTCATTCTCACGTTTCACACACAAACCTGCAGATTTAACACGAGTTCTTCTCTCAGACTGAAAACACTCTATTCCACCTCGTGATGTCATCATGTGGTGATACAGGAAGTGCTCCACCGTGTTTTTAAACTCCACACACCTTCACTAGAATCATTTGGATAATTTCAGTCCTGGTTCAGTCCTGGTTTAGACCTGGTTTAGACCTGGTTTAGTCCCGGTTTAGTCCTGGTTTTTGTCCTGGTTTAGTTCTGGTTTAGTCCGGGTTTAGTCCTGGTTTAGACCTGGTTTAATCCTGGTTTAGTCCCGGTTTAGTCCTGGTGTAGTCCTGGTTTAGTCCTGGTTTAGTTCTGGTTTAGTCCTGGTGTAGTCCTGGTTTAGTCCTGGTTTAGTTCTGGTTTAATCCTGGTTTTGTCCTGGTTTAGACCTGGTTTAGTCCTGGTTTAGTCCCGGTTTAGTTCTGGTTTAGACCTGGTTTAGTCCTGGTTTTGTCCTGGTTTAGTTCTGGTTTAGTCCGGGTTTAGTCCTGGTTTAGACCTGGTTTAATCCTGGTTTAGTCCCGGTTTAGTTCTGGTTTAGTCCTGGTGTAGTCCTGGTTTAGTCCTGGTTTAGTTCTGGTTTAATCCTGGTTTTGTCCTGGTTTAGACCTGGTTTAGTCCTGGTTTAGTCCCGGTTTAGTTCTGGTTTAGTCCTGGTTTAGTCCTGGTTTAGTCCTGGTTTAGTTCTGGTTTAATCCTGGTTTAGTCCTGGTTTTGTCCTGGTTTAGACCTGGTTTAGTCCTGGTTTAGACCTGGTTTAGACCTGGTTTAGTCCTGGTTTAGTCCTGGTTTAGTCCTGGTTTAATTCTGGTTTCAAGTGAAGGTGTGTGGAGTTTAAAAACACAGTGGAGCACTTCCTGTATGACCACATGATGACATCACAAGGTGGAACAGAGTGTTTTCAGTGAGAGAGAAGAGGGTTTGTGTTTGTGTTACATTTTTTGTATGAAAAGCGTTTTATAAATAATGATTGTTTGATTGATTGATTGATTGTTTAGTGTGTGAGTAGATGGGCGGTGTTACCGGTCAGCAGGTGTCCGGGCAGGTAGTGCGCCCCGGACGTGGTCAGGGTCACGTGACTGTGGGCGGGGTCATGCGGGTGAGCGTGCACGTGGCCCGGGACCATGAGCGCGCACGAGGATCCGCTGGCCCCTCGGGAGAAGGACCCGACGGGCCGAGGCAAGGACTGGACCAGGATCTGAACCAGGATCTGGACCAGGATCTGGACCGGGATCTGGAGCGGGACCAGGCCGGGCCCAGCAGACTTCGGCCCTGTGGAGCAGAGGACAGTTTGTCAGAGTGCAGATGTGCCGGCGTTAAAGACGAGACATGAGACGGGAACAGGGATCGGGAAAAAAGTTTGAAATAGTGCTGTCAGTTTAACGCGCTAATTAGATTAATTAATTACAGTTATAAAAATTAACGCAATTAATTATGAGTGGCATTTCAATGCACATTTTAAATTTGGCGTGCGGCGAGGGAATCACTGCCAGGGCCTTTGAACAGCGAGTTTATTTATAAAAAGTACGAAGACGGGACGATCGACAAGAACGCTGAGATTTGGAGCTTTTGTCAAAAAGAATTTTCCTCCAGTCTGACGGATCATTTGAACGACAAACACATCCGGACAAGTTCCATCGTTACCGGTGATAGAGCGAGCGTGAGCACACTTCACCAAACCACCAAACCACCAAACCACGCTCGCAGAATTTGGGAAACGAATGCGCAAAGTGACCGCAGAAAAACTGACAAACTCAATCGCAAAGTGGGTTTGTTCATTTGCTCGCTCACAATCTCTCTCACACTCTTAAAATGCGATTAATTACATTAATTAATTACAAATCCACCAAACCAACAAACCACCAACCCAACAAACCACCAAACCACCAACCCAACAAACCACCAAACCACCAACCCACCAAACCACCAAACCAACAAACCACCAACCCAACAAACCACCAAACCACCAACCCAACAAACCACCAACCCACCAAACCACCAAACCAACAAACCACCAACCCAACAAACCACCAAACCACCAACCCAACAAACCACCAAGCCAACAAACCAACAAACCACCAACCCAACAAACCAACAAACCACCAACCCAACAAACCAACAAACCACCAAACCACCAAACCACCAACCCACCAACCCACCAAACCATCCAAACCACCAAACCACCAACCCACCAACCCACCAACCAACCCACCAACCCACCAAACCAACATACCAACAAACCACCAACCCAACAAACCAACAAACCACGCTCGCAGAATTTGGGAAACGACTGAGCAAATCGACCACATGAAAACTGACAAACTCAATCACAAAGTGGCTTTTCTCAATCTCTCTCTCACCCTTAAAATGTGATTAATTAGATCAATTAATTACAAATCCTGTAATTAATTAGATTAATTTTTAATTAACTAGTTTTAATAATTTTTTTTACTAATTGATGAAATGTATCACCGAATTGTTTTCTGAATTCTGAATTGTTTTTCTGCTTTACGTTCATTGTTTGTCTCAGGGACTCCGAGAGCGAAAGTCTGGAACAAAACATCCAGGTTTAGACCCAGTTCTAGTCCAGGTTTAGACCCAGTTCTAGTCCAGGTTTAGACCCAGTTCTAGTTCAGGTTTAGACCCAGTTCTAGTTCAGGTTTAGACCCAGTTCTAGTCCAGGTTTAGACCCAGTTCTAGTCCAGGTTTAGACCCAGTTCTAGTCCAGTTCTAGTTCAGGTTTAGACCCAGTTCTAGTCCAGGTTTAGACCCAGTTCTAGTTCAGGTTTAGACCCAGTTCTAGTCCAGTTCTAGTTCAGGTTTAGACCCAGTTCTAGTCCAGGTTTAGACCCAGTTCTAGTTCAGGTTTAGACCCAGTTCTAGTCCAGGTTTAGACCCAGTTCTAGTCCAGGTTTAGACCCAGTATTTGTACTGCAGTAACCGTACTCTTTCTTAAAGCTGCATTGTGTCACTTTTCTGCTGGAGGGTCTGTCAGATGCTTTTTTCTATGCTGGAATATTGTCTGGAATGTTCCACGGTATGGCATTAAACCTTTCTATCTCCATGGAGACAGTCCTGAGAGGCAGTTTGAACACTCTGAGCTTTCCAGTTCTGTCAGTGCAGCCGGACAGGTTGAGTCAGATCTGTGTCCGGGCGGGGTGAGGAGTGTAACAGCTCTCAGGACAAAAGTACCCCTCCTCTCAGGTGAGGGGGGGGGCACTCTGGAACCTCTTCAGGAACATTTGGTGTCCGTACGTGCCTTGTAGCGGTGCGTATTCCCGCCTGCCACTCGGGAGACCGGGCTTCATATGCTCCCGACCGGAATCCGTCTTACTTACTACTTGTTGCGTGACGTCCCACGTTGTTACGTGACGGTCAAAAGACTGTGTAGCTTCTGTGGCCCGAGGCGTCCTAATACCCCGCCAACTCTTGGCTCGAGGTAACCTCCTGGCCACCAGACCGCGGCTTCTATTCACACTACCTACATAGCGTGGTCTCTTTCTTCGTGTGTGTGTGTGTTGTCTTGTGTCTTCTGTGTTGTGTGCCGTGTGTTCCCTACGTCTGAATATATACCAGACATCCCAAGTCTCCCGGAAGTTCCGGGAGTCTCCCGGAAAATTATATTGGCTCCCTGACGCCCGCGTGTCGGGTAAAATATCCCGGATTTTAGACAATGTGAGGGGTTTTTGTTTTGTTTTGGACTGTGCAGAGACTACTTCAAACGGAATGAGAGAGAGAGAGAGAGAGCGAGAGCGAGCGAGAAAATTTGCGCTTGTGGAACCTGTGTGTGTTTAAACGAGCGCTGGCCAGAGAACGCGCTGACTGGTTACACTCAGCAAAACTAGCCAATCACCTTTCAGTGTGGGCAGGCTTCAATTTACTTTCTCAGAAGTTATAATTTAGTGCAGCGAGATGGCAGAATCAAAAAACAAAAATATAAAACTCATTTTACAGCAGAATATACTAAAGAATATCCCTGTCTGATTAGGGTGAAAAATGATGACACTGTGGTGAGGTGCACTGTGGTGAGGTGCACTGTGTGTAAAATAGGCTGGTGACAGGTGTTTTATGCAAACATGGACATATATTTGAAATGTTTAAACATAAATAACATATTTAATTTTAATTTTTAATTTAATTTTAATATTTTATAATTTAATGTTTAATTTAATTTAATGTTTATGTTTAATTTTAAAGTTTAATGTTTAAGAACTCAGTTATGTTAATAAAAAGTTCTTTAAAAAAGTGGCCTTTGGAACTTGTATACTGAACTAGATCAAAGATCAATGTAGAACGTGAGCCAATCAGAAGCAGCGAACACATCAAAGCGGACAGACAGCCAATAGAAAAACAGATACATAGAAAACATACAAAATGGCTCTTACATCTGGAATGTTCCACAGTATGGCATTAAACCTTTCTATCTTCATGGCAACCAAACCGGACAAAGTTCCAGGTCAGATCTGTGGAGAGGTGACCCCGCTCACAAGTCAGAATGTCTGTTTTTCTAGAGATTTTTTAGGTTTAGTCCTGGTTTAGACCTGGTTTAGTCCTGGTTTAGACCTGGTTTAGACCTGGTTTAGTCCTGGTTTAGACCTGGTTTAGACCTGGTTTAGTCCTGGTTTAGTCCTGGTTTAGACCTGATTTAGTCCTGGTTTAGTCCTGGTTTAGACCTGGTTTAGACCTGGTTTAGTCCTGGTTTAGTCCTGGTTTAGACCTGATTTAGTCCTGGTTTAGTCCTGGTTTAGACCTGGTTTAGACCTGGTTTAGTTCTAGTTTAGTCCTGGTTTATTCCTGGTTTAGTCCTGGTTTAGTCCTGGTTTAGACCTGATTTAGTCCTGGTTTAGACCTGGTTTAGTCCTGGTTTAGACCTGATTTAGTCCTGGTTTAGACCTGGTTTAGACCTGGTTTAGTTCTAGTTTAATCCTGGTTTAGACCTGGTTTAGTTCTTGTTTAGTCCTGGTTTAGACCTGGTTTAGTCCTGGTTTAGACCTGGTTTATTCCTGGTTTAGTCCTGGTTTAGTCCTGGTTTAGACCTGGTTCAGTCCTGGTTTATTGCTTCATCTGGAATGTTCCACAGTATGGCATTAAACCCTTCTATCTCCACGGAGACCAAACCGGACAAAGTTCCAGGTCAGATCTGTGGAGAGGCGTGTCTGTTTTTCTCTGTATTTCTGAGCTCTAAAACCACCTGTGATTGAATAAATGTAAAGTAGAGCTGTTTAAAGTCACACTGTGGAACATTCCAGGCAGAGCAGTGACGTCTCCATAGAAACAAGCAGGTGACGGACCCTCCACCAGAAAGTTACACAGTGTAGCTTAAAGTTAACACTTAACATGTATAAAAGTTTAAAAGTGCTCAGTGTGCCGGCGGGTCAGACACAAGAGCGTCCACCCATGACCCTTTAAAACAGACTCTAATTTATTCATGAATATTTCCTCCTCCTGGAAAATTCACCAGACTCACAAAACGTCCGGGAGGCGACCCCGTTTCAGATGTTTGTAACCAGGGTGGAAATCTGTCATCAACTTCACTGCAAATCCGCTATTAAACATATTAAAATACTTGGCGGCGTTTCTCTTTACGTGCGCGTCACCGGTGAGCGTCACCGGGTTACGTAATGCTGCGGCCTCACGTACGTACATGGGTGACCACACCAAACCAATCATAACACTCGTAGCGCGTGTTACAAGCTGTTTGTGCGGCTCCTAATCAGAAGCGTGGGGAATGAGCACGGGACAGCTGCAACAGGTCGGTCTGCGCAAATAAATGTCATTTTCACGTGTATTATACTGGTTTATCGCAATCTAATTAAATAACACTAAATTGTTACACTTGAAAATGAAGCTTTATGTTTACAATTGATTAATAATTGTGATTGAAATGGAATGTAATGAGGAAAGGTTTTACAGTCACTATCGGTGTTGGGGTTTGGAAAAGGGAAGAGGGGGCAGATAACATAAGATAACTCTTCTTTCTGCTCCCTTTCATTCAATATTTTGTTATTTGTTATCACAAATGTTGATGTCTTTTTATACTTATGAATGAAATAAATAAATAAATAAAATAAATCTAATGCCGTCGCTACGTTATCTGCCTGTAGATAACGTAACAAAAAATGAGTTCATAAAAGATCTTCTCACCTCCGTCTCCAGGAAACCGCAGAAACTTCATCGTGTGGCTCTCCTCTGTGGTCCACGGGGATCTGGTCTGGTTCTGGTCTGGTCCTCGGTCTGGTCCTCGGTCTGGTCTCTGGTCTGGTTCTGGTCTCTGGTCTAGGGTCTGGTCTTTGGTCTTTGGTCTGGTCTCTGGTCTAGTCTCTGGTCTCTGGTCTGGTCTGGTCTGGTCTCTGGTCTGGTCTTTGGTCTCTGGTCTGGTCTCTGGTCTCTGGTCTGGTCTCTGGTCTCTGGTCTCTGGTCTTTGGTCTGGTCTCTGGTCTCTGGTCTAGTCTCTGGTCTCTGGTCTGGTCTGGTCTTTGGTCTGGTCTTTGGTCTGGTCTTTGGTCTGGTCTTTGGTCTGGTCTTTGGTCTGGTCTTTGGTCTGGTCTCTGGTCTAGTCTCTGGTCTGGTCTCTGGTCTGGACTCTGGTCTGGTCTCTGGTCTCTGGTCTGGTCTCTGGTCTCTGGTCTGGTCTCTGGTCTCTGGTCTGGTCTCTGGTCCCTGGTCTCTGGTCTGGACTCTGGTCTCTGGTCTGGTCCTTGGTCTGGTCCTGGTCCTGGTCTTCGGGGGGGTCCAGGATGTAGTGGGAGGGGCTAAGTGAGAGGATTAACTCAGCGTCTCCTCACAGAAACAAACCTCAAACGTTTTCCCTGGTGAACCTTTCTCCACGGAGATGTTATTTCTTCATCTGGAATGTTCCACAGTACCGCATTAAACCCTCCTATCTCCACGGAGACCAAACCGGACAAAGTTCCAGGTCAGATCTCTGGAGAGGTGTCAGAATGTTGGTATTTCTGAGCTCTAAAACCACCTCTGATTGAATAAATGTAAAGTAGAGCTGTTTAAAGCCACACTGCGGAACATTCCAGGCAGAGCAGTGACGTATCCATGGAAACGAGCAGGTGTTTCCATGGATACGTATCACAGGAACATGAAAATATATTTTTGAGTGTGCGATCTTCAGACTTTTTCGACAGTGTTTGCTGATGTGTGCGTTGTGTCTCCATGGCGACCGCTGGA
>JAVJIX010000045.1:652500-842500 GCA_036785185.1 Paratrypauchen microcephalus | reverse complement strand
TCAGCTTTTCTTGGGGGAAGTAGTTTGTTTCTTTTGTTTGTGTGATGAGGTCTGCGCGCTGGCTCCCCCTGCTGGCCCTCCTGTTTCCTCTGGTCTCAGGTGAGTCAATGTTCCGCAGTACGGCATTACATGTGTCTATGCAACTGCTCAGTGACGCTTCTTTGGACTGGATCTCCCAGGACTAAACCAGGACTAAACCAGGACTAAACCAGGTCTGAACAAGGACTAAACCAGGTCTGAACAAGGACTAAACCAGGTCTAAACCAGGACTAAACCACGACTGAACCAAGACTAAACCAAATTTAAACCAGGACTAAACCAGGTCTAAACTAGTACTAAACCAGGACTAAACCACGAACTAAACTAGGACTAAACCAGGACTAAACCAGGTCTAAACCAGGTCTAAACCAGGTCTAAACCAGGTCTGAACCAGGTCTGAACCAGGTCTGAACCAGGACTAAACCAGGACTAAACCAGGACTAAACCAGGACTAAACCAGGACTAAACCAGGTCTGAACCAGGACTGAACCAGGACTAAACCAGGACTGAACCAGGACTGAACCAGGAACTAAACCAGGAACTGAACCAGGACTGAACCAGGACTGAACCAGGACTGAACCAGGACTGAACCAGGAACTAAACCAGGACTAAACCAGGAACTAAACCAGGACTAAACCAGGACTAAACCAAGAATAAACCAAGAATAAACCAAGAATAAACCAAGAATAAACCAGGTCTAAACCACGACTAAACCACGACTAAACCACGACTAAACCACGACTAAACCAGGTCTAAACCAGGACTAAACCAAATTTAAACCAGGACTAAACCAGGTATAAACTAGTCCTAAACCAGGAACTAAACCAGGAACTAAACCAGGACTAAACCAGGTCTAAACCAAGACTCAACCAAATTTAAACCAGGACTAAACCAGGACTAAACCAGGTCTAAACCAGGGCTAAACCAAGACTAAACCAAATTTAAACCAGGAATAAGCCAGGTCTAAACTAGTCCTAAATCAGGAATAAACCAGGACTAAACCAGGTCTAAACCAGGTCTAAACCAGGACTAAACCAGGTCTAAACCAGGACTAAACCAGGAACTAAACCAGGAACTAAACCACGACTAAACCACGACTAAACCAGGACTAAACCAGGTCTAAACCAAGACTAAACCAGGTCTGAACCAGAACTAAACCAGGACTAAACCAGGGCTTAACTACGACTAAACCAAGTCTAAACCAAGAATAAACCAGGACTAAACCAGGACTAAACCAGGTCTAAACCACGACTAAACCACGACTAAACCAGGTCTAAACCAAGACTAAACCAAGACTAAACCAAATTTAAACCAGGACTAAACCAGGTATAAACTAGTCCTAAACCAGGAACTAAACCAGGAACTAAACCAGGAACTAAACCAGGACTAAACCAGGACTAAACCAGGACTAAACCAGGTCTAAACCAAGACTCAACCAAATTTAAACCAGGACTAAACCAGGACTAAACCAGGTCTAAACCAGGTCTAAACCAGGTCTAAACCAAGACTAAACCAAATTTAAACCAGGAATAACCCAGGTCTAAACTAGTCCTAAACCAGGAATAAACCAGGACTAAACCAGGACTAAACCAGGTCTAAACCAGGAACTAAACCAGGACTAAACCAGGTCTAAACCAGGTCTAAACCACGACTAAACCAGGACTAAACCAAGACTAAACCAGGTCTGAACCAGAACTAAACCAGGACTAAACCAGGGCTAAACTACGACTAAACCAAGAATAAACCAGGAATAAACCAGGACTAAACCAGGACTAAACCAGGTCTAAACCACGACTAAACCACGACTAAACCAGGTCTAAACCAAGACTAAACCAAGACTAAACCAAGACTAAACCAAATTTAAACCAGGACTAAACCAGGTCTAAACTAGTCCTAAACCAGGAACTAAACCAGGACTAAACCAGGACTAAACCAGGTCTAAACCAAGACTAAACCAAATTTAAACCAGGAATAAACCAGGACTAAACCAGGTCTAAACTAGTCCTAAACCAGGACTAAACCAGGTCTAAACCAGGTCTAAACCAGGTCTAAACCAGGTCTAAACCAGGACTAAACCAGGTCTAAACCAAGACTAAGCCAAATTTAAACCAGGACTAAACCAAGACTAAACCAGGTCTAAACCAGGACTAAACCAGGAACTAAACTAGGACTAAACTAGGTCTAAACCAGGTCTAAACTAGTCCTAAACCAGGACTAAACCAGGTCTAAACTAGTCCTAAACCAGGACTAAACCAGGACTAAACCAGAACTAAACCTGGACTAAACCAGGAATAAACCAGGAATAAACCAGGTCTGAACCAGGACTAAACTAGGACTAAACCAGGTCTAAACCAGGTCTAAACCAGGTCTAAACCAGGATTGAAGCAGGACTAAATCAGGACTAAATCAGGACTAAACCAGGACTAAACCAGGACTAAACCAGGACTAAACCAGGACTAAACCAGGACTAAACCAGAACTAAACTAGGACTAAACCAGGACTAAACTAGGTCTAAACCAGGACTAAACCAGGTCTAAGCTTTAATGTTCCAGGTGTTGACGTGTGTTTTGGTTTTTGTCTCGTGTGTTTCAGCGTCACGGCGGTGTCCTGGTCGCTGGCTGCTCGTCTCAGACCGATGTGTGGCGGCGTTTCCAGTCTGGGCCTCATGGAGCACCGCTGAGGTCCGTTTATCTCACCGTTCAGGGGGTTTGTGTGTTGAGGGAATTTATCAAGACTTTTTCCCCTGAAGCTCAACCTCACCACAGACCGACGAAGCCCACGTTAAAGTATATGAGCTTATACTTCCGATACTAAACCAGTACTAAACCAGGACTAAACCAGGGCTGAACCAGGACTAAACCAGGACTAAACCAGGACTAAACCAGGGCTGAACCAGGACTAAACCAGGTTTGGCTTTAGGTGTCTGTCATTTCCTGACGTTAATCGATATTGGCTTAGGGGACTTTATTTCAATCAAAGCAATCAAACTTCAACAGAACATCTTCAGGCCTGGACTGGGACAAAAAAACGTCCCTGGCATTTTTGGCTTAGACCGGCCCCTCATAATTAGCGGAGCACAATTTGTGTTTCCCGAAGCAAAGTACTTTACTGTTGTTACGTCTTGGCCGAGGGGAAACCTGGGCGCAACATTTAAAGGAAAAATCCCCAAAACCACCACCAAACTCACAAGAACTACACATTCAACGGCAAAAGGAGAAATTAAATTTGTCAACTGGACAAAGTTTATTTGGTCAAATACGTTTTCCAGAACTGAAGAAGTAGCTTGGGTGAGCTGCGAAACCAAATAAACTTTGTCCGGCTGACAAATGGAATTTCTCCTTTTGCCCTGGATTCTACCTGGACGACTGAGGGATTCTTCACACACATTCAACGGTTTATTTAAAATGCATCTTGCACAAAAAAAATACTTTTCTCATCAAATCTACACGATTCACGTTGGTCGCCTGTTTTGGCTTCAAAATGGTGAATTTCGCTGAAAGGTGAGCGATTTTCCTGCCTGTCCATCACCTAAAAGTCCCGGTATTATCCTAACATTATGACTGCTGACCTGCTGTGCCTGTGCCAAACTTCCCTGGTCCCTCTGTCCCTCGGGTTCAGGGTTAGTCCAGGGTTAGTCCAGGTTTAGTCTAGGGTTAATCCAGGTTTAAACCAGGTTTAGACCAGGTTTAGACCGGGTTTAGACTGGGTTTAGACCGGGTTTAGTCCAGGGTTAGTCCAGGTTTAAACCAGGTTTAGACCGGGTTTAGTCCAGGTTTAGTCCAGGTTTAGACCAGGTTTAGTCCATGGTTGGTCCAGGTTTAGTCCAGGTTTAGTCCAGGGTTAGTCCAGGTTCAAACCAGGTTTAGACCAGGTTTAGTCCAGGTTTGGTCCAGGTTTGGTCCAGGTTTAGTTCAGGTTTAGAGCAGGTTTGATCCAGGTTTAGTCCAGGTTTAGTCCAGGTTTAGTCAAAGTTTAGTCCAAGTTTAGTCCAAGTTTAGTCCAAGCTTAGTCCAGATTTAGTCCAGATTTAGTCCAGATTTAGTCCAGATTTAGTCCAGGTTTAGTCCAGGTTTAGTCCAGGTTTAGTCCAGGTTTAGTCCAGGGTTAGTCCAGGTTTAGTCCAGGTTTAGTCCAGGTTTAGTCTAGATTTAGTCCAGGTTAAATCCAAATTTAGTCCAAGTTTAGTCCTAGGTTAGTACAGGTTTAGATCAGGTTTAGACCAGGTTTAGACTGGGTTTAGATCAGGTTTAGACCAGGTTTAGACCAGGTTTAGACCAGGTTTAGACCAGGTTTAGTCCAGGTTTAGACCAGGTTCCCTGTCCACCTTCAGCCTGGGCTGCAGAGGACGTGGAGGCTCCTGTCCCTCCAGAGAATGTCTGTTATTTTAGAACATTTTGCAGAGATTTTTTCATCTCTCCATTTTTTCAACTTCTCCACACCCCCTTTCTGCTGCTTCTCCATGTTTCCACACTCAACACTGAAACTGGCGGGGATCAGAGAAAGAGGCGGGACCGCTCTCGTAAGCTTCTATATCCTGATTGGTTTAGTCCACTGTCTGTATTGAAGATGGACCAATGGGACGCCTCCTCTAAATTGTGGGCTGGTCTTTAAGTAAAAAAAATAAAATAAAAAACAGCATCGGCCCCGAGGACTGTCGGACACCGGGAACATGCCCGGTATGCCCGATTACCGCTCCAGACCTGAACATCTTTATCTGAACAGACGTCAAAGTAAAAGTACAAAATCAGCCAAAGACCAACCAGGATCTGCTGAACTCATATCATGGGCGATGTCGACTCAGACATGTATGGATGACTCTAGAACCTGTTCAGGCAGGTTTTTGATGAGGAACAACAACAAAAAACTTCCTTTAAACTATGATAAAAGGAGAAGTTAAATTTGTCAAACAAACTTTGTCCAGTTGACAAATTGAACTTCTCCTTTTATCATGGATTCTACCTGGACGACTGAGGGACTTTTCCCACATCCTTTAAACGAATTTAATTCATGAACGGCGCGATTTCTGTTTTTGTTCGATTTCATCTTCCGTGTCATGAAAGCACTTTTGGAACTTTGCGATGTCGTTTTGTGTAATCTCAGTGTTTAATCAAACTTTTTTCACGTAGGCCCTCTGCTCTCACTCGGACTCTCACCTCATCTCGCTCCGTTCCCATGACGACGTGGAATTTGTGGGTAAAATAGCGGCTAAACTTGGCGTTCCCGTTTGGACTGGAGGATATTCTGTTTTCCAGGTAAAAGTCGAGTTGACCTGAGTTTACCTCCAGACTCAGAGTTATTCAGCCTTCTCCTTCTCCTTTATCAGACACATTTCTCTGTCGTTTGGTGACCGCTCCCTCGGTCGCCACAGAACCAAACAAATAGCCTTATCAGATTTGTTTATTTTACCGGCGCATGAGCTCAGGTTCTATTTGGAGAATGACTCCTGCATGTTCGAGTCATTTTTCTCTCTTTTAATGTAGTTAATACACACAAAACATTGATTAATTCTTCAATACAATTCTGAGCCAAAATACACTCCACACTCAAAGTCCAGGCGTTTTATCAGTTTTATTGTATTTAATATTCCACCAGCTGAAGCCGAGTCCGAAGTCCGAGTTTAACGGCGTTTCCTCATCACAAACACACCTGCGGTTGTGTTTTATTTCATTCTCATGTTTGAATAGCGCTTTATTATCCATCTGTCTACATCTCCAAAGCTCCAAGCGCTCTGGTCCACCTTAGAGACCTTGCTCCAAAATGATCATCCACATGATCATAACATGTGGATGATCTTTTTTTTTGGAACCTTTTACTGCACATATCAATTCTGTAGATCCGAACATCAAATTCACCCGTGAAGATGCCGAGGATAAGACATTGGCGTTCTTAGATTCTGCAGAACGACTCCAAGTAGAAGTCTTCAGGAAGCCCACACACACCGACCAATACCTGCTTTTTGATTCACACCACCCACTGCAGCACAAACTGGGAGTTATTCGGTCATTACGGCAAAAACTGGGAGTTATTCGGACTTTACGACACAAACTGGGAGTTATTCTGACATTATGGCAAAAACTGGGAGTTATTCGGACATTAGGACACAAACTGGGAGTTATTCGGACATTACGATACAAACTGGGAGTTATTCGGACATTTCGACACAAACTGGGAGTTATTCGGACATTTCGACACAAACTGGGAGTTATTCGGACATTTCGACACAAACTGGGAGTTATTCGGACATTACGACACAAACTGGGAGTTATTCCGTCATTACGACACAAACTGGGAGTTATTCGGACATTACGACACAAACTGGGAGTTATTCGGTCATTACGACACAAACTGGGAGTTATTCGGACATTACGACACAAACTGGGAGTTATTCGGACTTTACGACCCAAACTGGGAGTTATTCGGACATTACGACACAAACTGGGAGTTATTCGGACATTACGACACAAACTGGGAGTTATTCGGACATTAGGACACAAACTGGGAGTTATTCGACATTAGGACACAAACTGGGACAAACTGGGAGTTATTCGGACATTAGGACACAAACTGGGAGTTATTCGACATTAGGACACAAACTGGGACAAACTGGGAGTTATTCGGACATTAGGACACAAACTGGGAGTTATTCGGACTTTACGACCCAAACTGGGAGTTATTCGGACTTTACGACCCAAACTGGGAGTTATTCGGACATTACGACCCAAACTGGGAGTTATTCGGACATTACGACACAAACTGGGAGTTATTCGGACATTACGACACAAACTGGGAGTTATTTGGACATTACGATACAAACTGGGAGTTATTTGGACATTACGACACAAACTGGGAGTTATTCCGTCATTACGACACAAACTGGGAGTTATTCGGACATTACGACACAAACTGGGAGTTATTCCGTCATTACGACACAAACTGGGAGTTATTCGGTCATTACGACACAAACTGGGAGTTATTCGGACATTACGACACAAACTGGGAGTTATTCGGACATTACGACACAAACTGGGAGTTATTCGGTCATTACGACACAAACTGGGAGTTATTCGGACATTAGGACACAAACTGGGAGTTATTCGAACATTACGACACAAACTGGGAGTTATTCGGACATTAGGACACAAACTGGGAGTTATTCGGACATTAGGACACAAACTGGGAGTTATTCGGACATTAGGACACAAACTGGGAGTTATTCGACATTAGGACACAAACTGGGAGTTATTCGGACATTAGGACACAAACTGGGAGTTATTCGACATTAGGACACAAACTGGGAGTTATTCGGACATTACGACACAAACTGGGAGTTATTCGGACATTAGGACACAAACTGGGAGTTATTCGGACATTAGGACACAAACTGGGAGTTATTCGGACATTAGGACACAAATTGGGAGTTATTCGACATTAGGACACAAACTGGGACAAACTGGGAGTTATTCGGACATTAGGACACAAACTGGGAGTTATTCGGACATTAGGACACAAACTGGGAGTTATTCGGACATTACGACACAAACTGGGAGTTATTCGGACATTACGACACAAACTGGGAGTTATTCGGACATTAGGACACAAACTGGGAGTTATTCGACATTAGGACACAAACTGGGACAAACTGGGAGTTATTCGGACATTAGGACACAAACTGGGAGTTATTCGGACTTTACGACCCAAACTGGGAGTTATTCGGACTTTACGACCCAAACTGGGAGTTATTCGGACATTACGACACAAACTGGGAGTTATTCGGACATTACGACACAAACTGGGAGTTATTTGGACATTACGATACAAACTGGGAGTTATTTGGACATTACGATACAAACTGGGAGTTATTCGGACATTACGACACAAACTGGGAGTTATTCGGTCATTACGACACAAACTGGGAGTTATTCGGACATTAGGACACAAACTGGGAGTTATTCGGACTTTACGACCCAAACTGGGAGTTATTCGGACTTTACGACCCAAACTGGGAGTTATTCGGACTTTACGACCCAAACTGGGAGTTATTCGGACATTATGACACAAACTGGGAGTTATTCGGACATTACGACACAAACTGGGAGTTATTCGGACATTACGACACAAACTGGGAGTTATTCGGACATTACGACACAAACTGGGAGTTATTCGGTCATTACGACACAAACTGGGAGTTATTCGGACATTAGGACACAAACTGGGAGTTATTCGGACATTAGGACACAAACTGGGAGTTATTCGGACATTAGGACACAAACTGGGAGTTATTCGGACATTAGGACACAAACTGGGAGTTATTCGGACATTAGGACACAAACTGGGAGTTATTCGGACATTAGGACACAAACTGGGAGTTATTCGACATTAGGACACAAACTGGGACAAACTGGGAGTTATTCGGACTTTACGACCCAAACTGGGAGTTATTCGGACATTACGACACAAACTGGGAGTTATTCGGACATTACGACACAAACTGGGAGTTATTCGGACATTACGACACAAACTGGGAGTTATTTGGACATTACGATACAAACTGGGAGTTATTCGGACATTACGACACAAACTGGGAGTTATTCGGTCATTACGACACAAACTGGGAGTTATTCGGACATTACGACACAAACTGGGAGTCTGCCGTACATCACATAAAAGCCACGGGCCACTCCTTTGAGGACAGTGAGGTCCAGATCTTGGCCAGAGAAAAGAACTGGTTTGAGAGGAGGAGTTAAAGAAAGAATCCTTCCTTGAAATCCTTCCAGAAATGGAGGTCTCAGACATCATTTGTCTCCATCTATAACTCTATCCTCAAACCTAAATCAAAACAAAGAAAACAATAGTGCAGCAGGTCAGGTCCAGAGGTGAAAACACCATTATGGTCCTGAATGGTTCTACTAACAAGACCCACACTCCACTCCCACTGCAGATCTAACAGGCCCACCTAACTAACACCAACTGTAAACAAGTAGGTGTGGTAGTCTCAGAGTCATTTCAGTTTAGTTAGCACCCCCTTCAGGCAGATATAGGCAGTGTCTAAACCAGGACTAGACCAGGACTAGACCAGGACTAGACCAGGACTAGACCAGGACTAGACCAGGACTAGACCAGGACAAAACCAGGACTAGACCAGGACAAAACCAGGACTAGACCAGGACAAAACCAGATCAGGCCTTCCCTTTTTTCGATACTACTGCAGTTTTAGTACCGATTAGTATCTGATTTTCCATATTGTTGGTTTAGTCCTGTTTTAGTCCTGATCAGTCCTGGTTTAGTCCTGGTGGTCTGGACGTGGTTTAGTCCTGGTTTAGTCCTGGTTTAGATCTGGTTTAGTCCTGGTGATTTAGTCCTGGTTCAGTCCTGGTTTAGTCCTGTTTTAGTCCTGATCAGTCCTGGTTTAGTCCTGGTTTAGTCCTGGTTTAGATCTGGTTTAGTCCTGGTGATTTAGTCCTGGTTCAGTCCTGGTTCAGTCCTGGTTTAGTCCTGGTGGTCTGGACCTGGTTTAGTCCTGGTTCAGTCCTGGTTTAGTCCTGGTGGTCTGGACGTGGTTTAGATCTGGTTTAGTCCTGGTGGTCTGGACCTGGTTTAGTCCTGGTTTAGTCCTGGTTCAGTCCTGGTTTCGTCCTGGTTTAATCCTGGTTTAGACCTGGTTTAGTCCTGGTTTAGTCCTGATCAGTTCTGGTTCAGTCCTGGTTCAGTCCTGGTTTAGACGTGGTTTAGTCCTGGTTTAGTCCTGGTTTAGTCCTGGTGGTCTGGACGTGGTTTAGTCCTGGTTTAGTCCTGGTTTAGATCTGGTCTACTCCAGCAGCATCTAACCAGAACTGAAGAAGCAGCTTGGATGAGCCGAGAAACAGATTCCACCAAATAAACTTTTGTCCAGTCGACAAACTGAATTTCTCCTTTTGTCTTTGGTTCCACCTGGACGACTGAGGGATTCTACACACTTGATTTGTGTAAAATTATAATTTGTATTTACAGCAGGTTTAATCACCAGATTAAGTCAAAATTAGAGAATCATCAGAACCAAAACCGGCCGTACGCCCTTTCATTTAGCTGAACGTGAGAATAACCTGACCACAAAATAAAAGTCTGTATGTTCTGACAAAATAAAAGCTCCGGTCAAATCCTAACGAAGTTCACTTTTGTAACGTGATTTTCTTTTGTTTGATTTTCAGAGTGAATCGTGGTTCTGGAGCGACGGGTCTGATTTCACTTTAAACGTTTGCGCCAATCACACGAAAAACCGCAGCGCCCCCTTGTGTCTGGGGACAGAAGGTGAAAGTAGAAATTATTAAAGTCCTAACGTCGTTTCCTCGTCACACGCCTGGAGTTGTGTTCTGAAAACACTCTGTTCCACCTTGTGATGTCATGTACAGGAAGTGCTCCACTGTGTTTTTTAAACTCCACACACCTTCACTAGAATCATTTGGGTCATTTCAGTCCTGGAGTTGTCGATCTCGACTGAACTAAAGGTAAAAGTTCACTGTTCACTTGATGACATCACGAGGTGGAACAGAGCGTTTGGAGCTTTGGAGATGTTACAGACGAATAATAAAGAGTTCCTCAAACATGAGAATGAAACAAACACAACTCCAGGTGTTTGAGGAGAAAACATCATTAGAGCATTAATGTTTTCTGGTGGAGGGTCCACCACCTGCTCGTCTCCATGGAGATGTTATTGCTTTGCCTGGAATGTTCCATGGTAGAACATTAAACATCCATCAGCATTTATTCATTACAGGTGTTTCTGCTGCTCAAAAATACAATAATTCCTTTATAAGATAAGATCAGATTTTATTGATCTCACACAGGACAAATTCACTTGTCACATTATCTCCAGTTTAGTGCAAAAGAAAGTTTGAACAGAAAGTGCAGCAGACAAATAGTAATAATAATAAAATAAGTAAAGAGAGTATATAAAATATTTCCTGTCTGGACTCTACAGTGGAGTTATACAGTCTGATGGCGGTGGGGATGAAGGATCTGCAGTAGTGCTCCTTCTTGCACTGGGGGTGCCTCAGTCGGCTGCTGAAGGAGCTGCTCAGCTCCTCTACAGTCCGGTGCAGAGGGTGAGAGGTGTCATCCATGATGGACGTAAGTTTGACCAGCACCCTCCTCTCAGCCACCTCCTCTACAGAGTCCAGAGGACAGCCCAGGACAGAGCTGGCCCTCCTGACCAGCTTATTAAGTCTCTTCCTGTCCCGCTCTGTGCTGCTCGGGGCCCAGCAGACGACAGCGTAGAGGAGAGCAGAGGCCACCACAGAGTCATAAAAAGTCTTGAGCAGAGGCCTGCTCACTCCAAAGGACCTCAGTCTCCTCAGGAGGTGGCGGCGACTTTGGCCTTTCTTGTACAGGGCGTCGGTGTTGTGGGACCAGTCCAGTTTATTGTTGAGGTGAACACCCAGGTACTTGAAACTGTCCACAGTCTCTATGTCCTGCCCCCGGATGTTCACCGGTGAGTGAGGTAGTGGTCTCCTCCTGAAGTCCATCACCAGCTCCTTTGTCTTACTGGTGTTCAGGCTCAGGTGGTTGCACCCACACCAGTCCACAAAGTCACTGATGACCGAGCGGTACTCCAGCTCGTTCCCCTCAGACACACAGCCCACAATGGCCGAGTCATCAGAGAACTTCTGGAGATGGCAGCTGTCCGTGTTGTAGGTGAAGTCCGAGGTGTAGATGGTGAAGAGAAAGGGTGAGAGGACAGTTCCCTGGGGGGCTCCAGTGCTGCAGACTACCTCCTCTCACAGCTGCGCAGCCGCACGTACTGTGGACGGTCAGTGAGGTAGTCGATGGTCCAGGCACCGAGATGTCCATCCACTCCCGCATCATCCAGCTTCCCCCTCAGCAGCGCCGGCCTGATGGTGTTGAAGGCGCTGGAGAAGTCAAAGAACGTGACTCTCACAGCACTCCCGGCGGTCTCCAGGTGGGTGAGCGCCCGCTGCAGCAAGTAGATGACGGCGTCCTCTACTCCTACGTTTGGCTTGTAGGCAAACTGCAGTGGGTCCAGGGTGGGGCTCACCACAGAGCGGAGGTGGCTGAGGATCACCCTCTCCATGGTCTTCATGAGGTGGGAGGTCAAGGCGACTGGTCTGTAGTGGGCCGGTTCCCTTTATGGGAATAGCCTCTCCACAGATCTGACCTGTACTGTAGCGTAGTGCTGTAATCTGTTTAATAGGTTTAATCTGTACTGTGGAACATTTCAGATAAAGCAATAACATCTCCATGGAGACAGGTGGCAGATCCTCCACTAAAAATGTTGCGTAGTGCACTTTTAAAGCTCATAAGGGTGTTTTGTTATTGTGCAGGCGGTGAGGTGAAGAGCGCCCCCTGTGCTGAGATGAGGTTCTACATCTGCTCCAGACACGTGAGGTGAGACTCGTACGAACTGTGACGGACGAACTCAGAACTTTACACAATGAAAAAGATTTGACACTAAATGTTGAGAGAGACTGAAAAACTGTAGGCTAACGCTAATGCTAATGCTAACCAACAGATTTTTTATCCAAAACCTGTGATTCATCTTAGTTTTATACAAGAAATGTCCCAAGTGTCCCGATTTTTGACCAATCTGATCTAAACCAGGACTAAACCAGGACTAAACCAGGACTAAACCAGGACTAAACCAGGACTAAACCAGGACTAAACCAGGACTAAACCAGGACTAAAACAGGACTAATACAGGACTAAACCAGGACTAAACCAGGACTAAACCAGGACTAAACCAGGACTAAACCAGGACTAAACCAGGACTAAACTAAAACTAAACCAGGACTAAACTAAAACTAAACCAGGACTAAACTAAGACTAAACCAGGACTAAACTAAGACTAAACCAGGACTGAACCAGGACTGAACCGGAACTGAACCGGGACTGAACCGGGACTGAACCGGGACTAAACCGGGACTAAACCGGGACTAAACCGGGACTAAACCGGGACTAAACCGGGACTAAACGAAGCCTAAACCAGGACTAAACCAGGACTAAACCAGGACTAAACCAGGACTAAACCAGGACTAAAACAGGACAAAAACAGGACTAAATCAGGACTAAACTAAAACTAAACCAGGACTAAACTAAAACTAAACCAGGACTAAACTAAGACTAAACCAGGACTAAACCAGGACTGAACCGGAACTGAACCGGAACTGAACCGGGACTAAACCGGGACTAAACCGGGACTAAACCAGGACTAAACCAGGACTAAACCAGGACTAAACCAGGACTAAACCAGGACTAAACCAGGACTAATACAGGACTAATACAGGACTAAACCAGGACTAAACCAGGACTAAACCAGGACTAAACCAGGACTAAAACAGGACAAAAACAGGACTAAATCAGGACTAAACTAAAACTAAACCAGGACTAAACTAAAACTAAACCAGGACTAAACTAAGACTAAACCAGGACTGAACCAGGACTGAACCAGGACTGAACCGGAACTGAACCGGGACTGAACCGGGACTGAACCGGGACTGAACCGGGACTGAACCGGGACTGAACCGGGACTAAACCGGGACAAAACCGGGACAAAACCGGGACTAAACGAAGCCTAAACCAGGACTAAACCAGGACTAAACCAGGACTAAACCAGGACTAAAACAGGACTAAACTAAAACTAAACCAGGACTAAACTAAGACTAAACCAGGACTGAACCAGGACTGAACCAGGACTGAACCGGGACTGAACCGGGACTAAAACAGGACTAAAGCAGGACTAAAGCAGGACTAAAACAGGACTAAATCAGGACTAAATCAGGACTAAAACTAAACCAGGACTAAACTAAAACTAAACCAGGACTAAACCAGGTCTGTCACAGTTTTGGACTAATCTGATCCTCGCCAACAGTAAAGAGGAGCATAAATTGTCATTTGTTTTGCCAAAACACAGAAAACCGTGTTTGCGAACGACCACAAAGCAAAAAAACACAGCGACAGAAGTTCCTCAGATCATGACACGAGAACGCACAGTTTCACAGTTTTATTTACACCAAACATCCCGATCCTGTTTGAGAGGGACGAGTTTCAGCTGTTCAGGTCCGCTCTTCATGCTCAGACTCAGATTTAAGTCTGACCTGAGTAACAGAGCTTCAGACAGAGCAGGGCCTCACATTAGCTTCTCAACCCCAGAGGATGTTGATGATGTCAGCTGTGAAGGATCAATTCTGCTAAATGAAGTAAGAAAATTACATTTATCTGATTTTTGTGGTTTCTAGTTTGGAAGATCATGACAGCGATGGAGTCAGAGCGTCTTCAGGTCAGTGTGTGTTTTCATGTTTTTATGTTTTTAGGTTTTCATGTTTTTACGTTTTTAGTTTTTCACATTTTTATGTTTTTAGGTTTTCATGTTTTTAGTTTTTCACATTTTTATGTTTTTAGGTTTTCATGTTTTTAGGTTTTCATGTTTTTATGAATTTTATGTTTTCACATTTTTTTTATTTTTTAATGTTTTCAATGTTTTCACATTTTTATGTTTATATGTTTTTGTTTTTAATGTTTTCAAATTGTTATGTTTTTATGTTTTCACATTTTTGTTTTTATGTTTTCAAGTTTTTTTATGTTTTTATGTTTTCACATTTTTATTTTTATTTTATTTTTTTATGTTTTCAATGTTTTCACATTTTTATGTTTATATATTTTTACGTTTTTTATTTTTTTAATGTTTTTAATGTTTTCAAATTTTTATGTTTTTATGTTTTCACATTTTTATATTTTTGTTTTCAAGTTTTTTATGTTTTTAAGTTTTCAAATTTTTATGTTTTCAGTGTTTTCACATTTTTATATTTTTATGTTTTCAAGTTTTTTTTTTAATGTTTTTAAGTTTTCACATTTTAATTTTTTCCCGTTTTTATCTCTTCATGTTTTCATGTTTTCCTCAGACGTTTTCATTGGGCTTTGGATCCACAAACATTTTGAAACTCTTCATGTTTCACACCGTCTGAATATTTGAATGTTTGAATATTTGAATATTTGCGTGTTCGTGCAGAGCAGTGGGCGGAGACAGGGGGGAGGTGAAAACCTGAACGTTCTGACGCTCAAGCCTCAAACTCTGTCTGACCAATGAGCTCCTTCGTTTCACGTGATCTGAAATAAACAAATCTGATTGGACGATCACGTTCAGTCTGAGGATCTGTTTAAATAATAATAATAAAAATAGCACATAAATAATTAATTGAAAAAGTATATAGATAAAATAAAATCAAATACAAAAAATTATTTTTATTCTGCACAGTTTGTCATTTATTTGTAAAGTTTCGTGATGCGTGTACAGAAACAGGACGACGGGTTATACGAGTTTTTCTTCCTCCCGTTCCTTTTCGAGAAATGTGAGATTTTTCAGGTGAGTAAATTCTGAACGTTTGACACAAACTCGTAAACGTCCTGCAGGCGGATGAGGGCGGGGCATCGTTTATGTTCGTGCCCCACAGAAGTAAAAAAGCCCCTCTTTAAATATGTTGGATATTCCACAGTGAAGCTTTAAATGGGTCTGTGTGGGAGAGAATTTGTTCCATCAGATTTTGAATTGTAAATCCTGCCGAATTTCTAAATTTTTCAATTTTTTTTAACTCTGAAAAAAGGTGTTTGAATGATTTTTATTTTGTATTTTAGTCGCTGAGATTGTAACTGTACATTTTCAGGATGTTTCAAATTCAGAATAAAAATTTCACTTTTTAAATATTCAGCACAAAAGTCCTCAAATTCAACAACCAAAATCCAGAGTGCAAAATTCAGAGTGACCAATCTGATCTAAACCAGGACTAAACCAGAACTAAAACAGGACTAAACTAAGACTAAACCAGGACTGAACCGGTACTGAACCAGGGCTAAAACAGGACTAAACCAGGACTGAACCAGGTCTAACCCAGGAGTAAACCAGGACTAAACCAGGACTAAACCAGGACTGAAACAGGACTAAACCAGGACTGAATCAAGACTAAACCAGGACTAAATGAGAACTAAACCAGGACTGAACTAAAACAGGACTGAACCAGGACTGAACCAGGACTAAACCAGGACTAAACTAAAACTAAACTAAAACTAAACCAGGGCTAAACTAAGACTAAACCAGGACTGAACCGGTACTGAACCAGGACTAAACCAGGACTAAACCAGGACTGAACCAGGACTGAACCAGGACTAAACCAGGACTAAACCAGGACTAAACCAGGACTAAACCAGGACTAAACCAGGACTAAACCAGGTCTAAACCAGGATTAAACCAGGTCTAAACCAGGACTGAACTAAGACTGAACCGGTACTGAACCAGGACTAAAACAGGACTAAAGCAGGACTGAACCAGGTCTAAACCAGGTCTAAACCAGGACTAAACCAGGTCTAAACCAGGATTAAACCAGGTCTAAACCAGGACTGAACCAGGACTAAACTAAGACTAAACCAGGACTGAACCGGTACTGAACCAGGACTAAAACAGGACTAAACCAGGTCTAAACGAGGACTGAACCAGGACTAAACCAGGTCTAAACCAGCACTGAACCAGGACTAAACCAGGTCTATCACAGTTTTGGACTAATCTGATCCTCCAACAGTAAAGAGGAGCATAAATTGTCATTTGTTTTGATTTTGAATTTTAAATCCTGCCAAATTTCTCAAATTTTCAAATTGGCAAATTTTCAAACTCTGAAAAAGGTGTTTGAATGATTTTTATTTTGTATTTTAGTCACTGAAATTGTAACTGTACATTTTCAAGATGTTACAAATTCAGAATAAAAATTTCACCTTTTAAATATTCAGCACAAATATTTTCAAGTTTTCAAATTCAACAGTCAAAATTTAGAGTGCAAAATTCAGAGTGCAAAATTGTGGTTCCTCTGTGCCTTTCTGTTGTTTACGATGTACATGTGGTATGTTTATGATTATTGGCACAAACCAAACCAAATCAAAACCAATCAGTCTAATCGATCTTCGAAGCGACGCTCGCCCTGATCACAGGAACATGAAAACGTGCTCTTTAAACCCGCTGTGTTTCGTCGTCTGCATGTTTGCTGCGTTGTGTCGCCATGGAAACGGCGTGTGTTTGGCGGTGCAGGTCTGGTTCCGGGGGTGGGGCTGGTGGAGGTCATGTGGGGGCACAGTGACGTCGTGGCGGAGGAGATCCTCGGCTCCTCGTCCTTCCTCCTCCAGCTCAGGTCCGGCTCCGTCACGCAGAGCTGCTACGAGCGCTTCAGCCAGCAGGAGGCGCTCTACATGGGGCTGGTCTACAGGACGCTGGAGGTCAGTGTTTAAAGCTCCAGTATGACGCTTTTCTGACATGTTCATGTCGTTTCCTCGTCACCTTGAGTTGTGTTTGTTTTATTTACACGTTTCACAGACAAACACTCTGTTCCACCTTGTGATGTCATTAGGGCTGTCAGTTTAACGCGTTAATTAGATGAATTAATTACACTGCAAATTAACGCGTTATAGAAATTAACGTAGTTAATTATGAGTGGCAATTCAATGTGCGCATTTTAAATTTGGCGTACGGCGAGTGAATCGCTGCCAGGCCCTTTGAACGGCAAATTTATTTATAAAAAGAACGAAGATCGACAAGAACGCCGGGATTTGGAGCTTTTGTCAAAAAGAATTTTCAGATCGTCGAAGCCGCTCCAGCCTGATGGATCATTTGAACGAGAAACACGTCCGGACAAGTTCAATCGTTACCGGTGATAGAGCGAGCGTGAGCGCACTTCACCAAACCACCAAACCACCAAACGACAAACCACCAAACCACCAAAACACCAAACCAACAAACCACGCTCGCAGAATTTGGGAAACGAATGCGCAAAGCGACCGCAGAAAAACTGACAAACTCAATCGCAAAGTGGGTTCGTTCATTCGTTCGCTCAGAATCTCTCTCACACTCTTAAAATGCGATTAATTAGATAAATTAATTACAAATCCTGTAATTAATTACATAATTTTTTTTAATCGCCTGACAGTACTAGTCATCAATACAGGAAATGCTCCACTGTGTTTTGAAAACCTAAGAATAGGGCTGGGCGATAAAACGATAACGACATGTATAGATAGACACATACTCGATATCAATACAAAATGCGTTTGATAGAACATTTCGATATATATATATATATATATATATATATATATATATTTTAACCCTTTGATGCACAACATATCCACACCCCTTCTAATGCACAACATGGTCAAAAATGACCCACATTCATTTTTCAGGTTATTTCATGCTGGCTGAGTTTTTCTTTGTTCTATCTTTTGAAATCAATTTATTTTATGATTGAATATTCCAAGTATTCTTTAAATGTCTTGTTTGTGATTACCACAGATCATTATTTGTATTTTTTCTTTAATACTTTATGAACAAAAATAGTTTTTATATTGCTACATCAAATATACACACATGGGTCAAAATGACCCATTCATACTAGTGTGATTTAAAATTAAATGACTTAATATTATAATAATAATTTGTTTCAAGTAATGATTTTAGCAGTGAGTCTGGCCAAACATTTATGTATTTAATACTTGCAACATGTTTATTTTTTATTTTGTCACACATACTTCTGATAAGTGAATACTTCTGATAACATAACATGGCTATTGAGCTGAACTGTATCAGTTGTTTAACAGCTGTAAACTGGTGAAATGTGGCACATCACTAGAACACAAATTGCCACCTAAATTTTTACATGCCTCACAAAATATAATTTGATGCTTGTGCTCCTTGCACACCGGCCTGGTGCACTGGAAACACCAGATACTGACTTTTCTGTCTTTGGACACTGGGCAGATCGTGCACCTCTTCCTCTTTCTTTGGCCCTCCTGTCTGGTGCTCTCTGTGGCTGGGTGGTGGCTGGGTTTTGTTTTTTTAACCCACATCTTCCCATTGCTTCAATAATATGTTTTTGTCGTTTTTGTACATGCGTCTAATGCACCCGCGGACAGCTCGGAACGTGCAGCATTTTTCACACGTAAACATTGTGTGAAAAAGATCCACAAAGAGATATTTAGGCCTGATATGTTTTTGGAGTTTGGGCGTGCCCTCCATGCACCTCTTCATATGTGGTATGCCACATATGAGCCTGTCATGCCACATACCGACGTGCAAGACAGAGTGGATCTTCATCTGCCGTACATCTCCACCTAAAAGGACTTCAGTCTGCCGTACATCTCCACCTAAAAGGACCTCAGTCTGCCGTACATCTAAGATTAATTAGGCTTAAGCCTTTATTGGTCTCACACACAATGACACACAGTGACACACGGGAGAAATTTGACTTCTGCATTTGACCCATCCTTTTCAGGAGCAGTGAGCAGCCATCTTTTTCGGCGCCCAGGGGGCAGTACCGTGAAGGGTCTTGCCCAAGGACCCACACTGGTTAGCTCATTGCCCGGGGGGGATCTCCACCTAAAAGCCATGGGCCACTCCTTTGAGGACAGTGAGGTCCAGATCTTGGCCAGAGAAAATAACTGGTTTAAGAGGGGAGTTAAAGAGGCTATTTTTGTCAAGAAAGAGAATCCTTCCTTGAACAGAAATGGAGGTCTCAGACATCATTTGTCTCTATCTATAACTCTATCCTCAAACCTAAATCAAAACAAAGAAAACAATAGTGCAGCAGGTCAGGTCCAGAGGTGTGAAAACACCATTATGGTCCTGAATGGCTTTGCTAAACAAGACCCACACTCCCACTGCATATTGAATAGGCTTACCTAGAAACTGTAAACAAATAGGTGTGATGGTTTCATAGCAATTTCATTGTAGTTAGCTCCTCCACCAGCACTCTAGCCAGAACTGAAGAAGCAGCTTGGATGAGCTGCGAAACGTATTTGACCAAATAAACTTTTGTCCAGTTAGTTATTGTACTTAATATTTACCTGTATTTATCCCCACTACCACTAGCAAGAACCACTCGCTAGCTAATAATTACTTGTAAAGAAATAATGTACTCACTCCCAAAATAAGCTAAACCTATTCAAATATTATGTACAGTTCACAGTTGTCATCAAATATGTTTTAATGTTAGAAGGATTGAAAAACAATACTTGCATGTACTGAGAGAGAGCGAGAGATGGGATCTGTGCTGTGAACTGTCTTTTCACTCCAAATACTAAACCAAGCAAATGCATGTGGGTCGTTTCTGACCCGTGTGTAAAGCTGAGGTAGAAATACAAAAGCTGTGCTTGTCCATACCGCAAGAAAGGAAAAATGAAAATGATTATTTGTGGTAAACAAAAATGAGATATTTTCTGCATACCTGGAAGAGTGACAAAATCAAAGATATATCATAGAAACACTGAGCCATACCAGAAATAACATAGAAAATGGATATGGGTCATTTTGGACCCATGTTGTGCATTAGAGCAGTAGTGATACAAAAACGTTTTTTATTCAAAAAGTAAGTTCAAAGTCAGCTTTATTGTCAATTCTGCCATATGTGTTCGACATACAGTGAATCGAAATTTTGTTTCTCTCTGGCCACGTAGTGCAAAAAGACAGTGTACAAAATACAATATGAAGACAAAACACAACAAAAAACTATCTAAGACAGAGATCTAAAGTTAAAACTAAAGTCTACGATCTAAAATCTTAAAACAGTGCAACATAATAAATAAACTATACTATATACAGATTTCCAAAGTGTGCAGTGTGCATCAAAATGTGCAATGGAAGATACAGCAGTGACTTGGTCATGTGCAGTAGAATGTGCATAGGAGTTAAGATAAAATAAAAATAAATGTGCAACAGTAGTAATTCTAGTGCAATAACAGGAGTAAACAACAGTACTAAAATTCCAGTAGTCAATGTGCAATAACAGTAGTAAACAACAGTGCAACAGGAGTAAAATCCAGTAGTAAATGTAAATGTGCAACAGTGCAACAGTCGTCCTTAGCAGCAGTTTTTTTAAAGTGTCTAGAGTGATATGTCTTTTATGGAATACAGGTTATGCCAATATGGGGGGTGGGGGGTGGGAGATGGGTAAGGTGAGAGTTCGGGTGCGAGTTCAGCCTCCTGACAGTCTGGTGGATGAAGCTGTTTGAAAGCCTGGTGGAGTGGGCCCGGAGACTCCGGTACCTTCTCCCCGAGGGCAGGAGGCTGAACAGGCTATGTGCGGGGTGGCTCGGGTCACCCACAATGCTGGACGCTCTGCGGGTGAGCCGGGTGTTAAAAATGTCTAGGAGGGAGGGGAGAGAGACACCAGCGATCCTCCCAGCTGCATTCACTATGCGCTGCAGAGAAAGGAAAAAATAAAATGATTATGTATGAAAACAAGTTAATTGAGGAATACCTTGACTACTGAATGACGAGATTAATTTATTGCAGAGATATCAAAAATAAAAACTCATCCGGGTCACTTTTGACCCATGTTATGCATCAAAGAAACTGTTGTAAGTTTATCCAGAGCCTCTCCGGTTTAGCTCTGATTTAAATCTTTGTTGAAGTGAAGCTTGGTGCACGAGCAAAGGCCTCGTCTTCTGGAGCCGAGCGACGTACAAGACGCAAGCTGATCAATCATGTAACAGCATCAGACACACGCTGATCAATCATGTAACAGTCCAAACACTCCACGCCGCACTCTGATCGGTCCAAACACTCCACGCCGCGCAAGTTACAGACGTCACACGTGTGGGAGGAGCTCGCCCAGAGAAGTAAATGTGGAAGAGAAAATTATTTTTGTGCCACTGAAAACAACACAACGCCTCGGGGTTCTTCAGGTTCTTCAGGTTCTTCAGGTTCCTCAGGTTTGGTTAAAGTTCTGAGGTTCACCTTCACTAAAATCTAGGGATGTCCCGATCAGGTTTTTTGGCCCTCCGATCCGATTCCGATCATTTGATTTTGAGTATTTGCCGATGCCGGGTCCCGATCCGATACTTACATAATACATTAAAAAAAAAACAAAGAGCGAAGAAACAGATCCGGGATGTTCCTTATTTATTTTATTTACCTCACCACTTATAATTATTTAAGTACACTTATATTTATCATCATTATTATAATTATTATAATTATTATTATAGTACACTTATTATTTCTCTTTCTGGGTGTCACGGGTGTAGGACATGTAGTTTGTCAGAAGTCTTATAACGAGCTGCAGATCTTTCTCGGTGAAATCATGGCGAGATGGCACTTCAAATCGAGGTTGGACGGGCTCCATAAGCAGAAGAAATAAGATAAGAGATAAGATAAGACTTTATTGATCTCACACAGGAGAAATTTACTTGCCACAGTAGCTCCAGGACATTTGAAAGAAAAAGTGCATGCAGGCAGGAATGGGATAAAGTAATAATAAAAATAGTAATAATAATAAGTAATAATAGTAATAATGGAAATAGTAATAATAATAATAGCAATACAAGCATCAACATGGAAAAGAGGATATTCAATCCAGGGTTCTCTACAAAGGTGAATGATAGGTCACTCACTGTGATCATTTGTGCTCCTGGCTGTGGTCTCCTGGGCCTTCGCACTGTCAAGGGGCATTTTTCTCTCCTTTTCAAACTCTCCTGCAGCGTGAGCTGACTCGTCTTTGGTTGGTGCCGTATCGGTTTGTTGTGGTAAATGTCGCCCTTTCCTTTCCACCCCTCACAATCCCAAGTTTACATATCCCACCGTTTGGCACAACTTTATAGTATTTCCAGACCCAGACATACTCGCCAAACATTCTATCGTTCTTATAGCGTCATTATAGCGCTCTTCTTCTCTCCTCTCTGTACTCGCGCTTTGTGCTCCGAGCGGCTTCCTGTATTTAACCAATATACATATATATCCGATCCTGCTCGGGAGGTAACGTCCGTTTCCGATCCGAAACCACGTGATCAGGGCCGATTTCCGATCACGTGATCGGATCGGGACATCCGTTCTAGAATCATTTGGATGATTTCAGTCCTGGAGTCACCGATCTCGACTGAACTAAAGGTAAAAGTTCACTGTTCACTTGATGACATCACAAAGTGGAACAGAGCGTTTGGAGCTTTGGAGATGTTACAGACGAATAATAAAGAGTTCCTCAAACATGAGAATGAAACAAACACAACTCTAGGAGTGTGTGAGGAGGAACATCATTAGAACAGGACTTAGAGCTCACAGGAGTCAGTTTTGTAACAGCTTTGTGTGTTTTGTGTGAGTTTTGTGTGTTTTGTTGGATTTTACAGGCGTGTCAGGTTCTGGACTCGGACCCGGACGTCGTCTCCCTGCTGCTCCACACGAAAGAACTGTACAAGACCAAATCCTCCAAACAGGTGAGACACAGAAGTAAAAGTTCCTCTTTAAACCTTGGATATTCCACAGTGAAGCTTTAAACAGGTCTGTGTGGGGGAGAACTTGGAATCTCGTCGTCCCCCTGGACCTCGGAGTTTCTGTGTTTTGGTCTTAAAATATTTGTATAAACCTACACAATCCTGAGGTTTTTATTTCACTATTTTGTCCGTGATTGAATTCCTCTTCAAATTCATCCTGTAAACGCTAGCCTCATGAGCTTCATTTGACTGGAGCTGAATGTTAAGACTAAGACTAAAAGAGGACTAAACCAGGACTAAACCAGGACTGAACCAGGACTGAACCAGGACTGAACCAGGACTAAATCAGGACTAAATCAGGACTAAATCAGGACTGAATCAGGACTGAACCAGGACTAAATCAGGACTAAATCAGGACTAAACTAAGACCAAACCAGGACTGAACAAGAACTGTAAGCGCTAGCCTCATGAGCTTCGTTTGACTGGAGTCTGATTGTGTTCCAGGACCCGGACACTGCCCCCCGCTGGCTGCAGTGGGCCCTGCAGTCGTTCCACGCCGTCGTTGTAGATGACCCTCTGTACCTGCTGGTGGCGCTGTCCGCTCGCTCCTCTTTCAACAGCTTCGTGTTGGCGTCGATGCCGGCGCCAGGGTCTGTGCGGCCCGAGTCCGAACCCGTGTACCAGCGCTGGAGAGCGGAGAGCGAGAGGGAACTACCGCTGACACGGAGGTGACCGCATGCATGCATGTCTATGGCAGAATGTTCCGCGGTTACCACGGCGACACGGTGCACACATGTGGTTCGTGTAACCGTGGACGGACTCGTGATGAAGGCGTCCTCAAACACGAGCGTGAACTTCTGTTTTGTGTTTGTCAGATTCACAGAAGTCCTCGAGAATCACCAAAACAAAATGAACATCCACAAATCCATCGACATCTTCAGAAGACACATGATGAACCAGAAGAACCTCCACAGGCACATGTGAGGACTAAACCAGGTCTAAACCAGGTCTAAACCAGGACTAAACCAGGTCTAAACCAGGTCTAAACCAGGTCTAAACCAGGACTAAACCAGGACTGAACCAGGAACAAACCAGGACTAACCAGGTCTAAACCAGGTCTAAACCAGGACTAAACCAGGTCTAAACCAGGTCTAAACCGGGTCTAAACCAGGACTGAACCGGGACTAAACCAGGGCTAAACCAGGACTAAACCAGGTCTAAACCAGGACTGAACCAGGACTGAACCAGGTCCAACCCAGGACTGAACCAGGTCCAACCCAGGACTGAACCAGGACTGAACCAGGACTAAACCTGGACCGAACCAGGACTAAATCAGGACTAAACCGGGTCTAAAGCAGGACTGAACCAGGACTGAACCAGGACTAAACCTGGACCGAACTTGGACCGAACCAGGACTAAACCAGGACTAAACCGGGTCTAAACCAGGACTGAACCAGGACTGAACCAGGACTAAACCAGGTCTAAACCAGGCCTGAACCAGGACTAAACCAGGACTGAACCAGGACTGAACCGGGACTGAACCAGGACCAAACCAGGACTAAACTGGGTCTAAATCAGGACTGAACCGGGACTGAACTGGGACTGAACCAGGACTAAACCAGGACTAAACTGGGTCTAAATCAGGACTGAACCGGGACTGAACTGGGACTGAACTGGGACTGAACCAGGACTAAACCAGGACTAAACCGGGTCTAAACCAGGACTGAACCGGGACTGAACTGGGACTGAACCAGGACTAAAAGATTTGGTTGAAATTGGACCATCTCACTGCTCCGAGCTTCTTTTATTGAATCCTTTTTCCTTTTTTCCAGAGAATGTGAAGAATGACGAACTGAAGCTCCTCTGTCCTGGACCTGAAGAAGAAGAAGTCCCTATGATGAACCTGTGTTTTCAGGGAGCGCCCCCTGCTGTCTCTGTGCAGAATACCAACCTCAAACACAGTCCGTGGAAACACAGTCCGTGGAAACACAGTCCGTGGAAACACAGTCCGTGGAAACACAGTCCGTGGAAACACAGTCCGTGGAAACAGTCCGTGAAAACAAAGTCCGTGGAAACACACCAGCTCTGATTTTGATTTGGCAACTTCACAAGAAAAATCCACCCACTGTGTTTGAGCAAACTGAACAATCATCTTATTGTACTTTCAGACTTAATGCTGCTACAGGCCAAAATGTTCAGAGCTCTCGAATGATGAACGCTGATGTTTTATCAAACAAACTGCAGAAGCTCCGGAAGATTCTCAGGGTAAAACTAGAAAACTCTGAGCTAAAGATCAGATTTATAGAAGACAATACAAACGCTTTGGTAAAACTTCTGATTTAAAGAGTTGTCTCTTTAAATCACAACTTTTCACTGAAACTTTTGTGGAATCAGGCGTTTAAACCTGTGGAAATGTTCCAGAGTGTGTTTTTAACTTTCTGTTCACCTCCAGAAAGTTCCACACTATCACTTTAAACACTTCAAATGATCACATCAAATTCATTTTTTCAATAAAATATGGGTCAAAAAATCACTCAGTCTTACAATTATTGTTACAAGTACTTTACATATAGTAAAGTACTTGTAAAGTATATCATACAAGTACTTTACATATAGTACAAGTACTTGTAAAGTATATCGTACAAGTACTTTACATATAGTACAAGTACTTTACATATAGTACAAGTACTTTACGTATAGTACCAGTACTTTACATATCGTACAAGTACTTTACATATATGCGTGAAAAGTCCCTCAGTCGTCCAGGTAGAATCCATGATAACAGGAGAAGTTCAATTTGTCAACTGGACAAAGTTTGTTTGGTTGAAAACGTTTCGCCGCTCATCCGAGAGGCTTCGTCAGCTCTAATAAGAATACTGGTAAGACACTTGCTTATATCTTGCTGTAGGGAGGAGCTACCTAGCTAACTACTTTCCGGAACAATCTCATTGGTTTCCGTCTTTTGTTTCTCTGGCGTCTAGCTAACGATCCCTATTCATCCCTACACGCCTGTTTTTCACACCTCTGGCCCTGACCTGGCTAGCCCTATTGTTTCCCTGTTTGCTTGATCTACGCTTAAGAATGGAATTGTAGATGGGATGGGATTCCATTCTTAAGCGTAGATCAAGCAAACAGGGAAACAATAGGGCTAGCCAGGTCAGGGCCAGAGGTGTGAAAAACAGGCGTGTAGGGATGAATAGGGATCGTTAGCTAGACGCCAGAGAAACAAAAGACGGAAACCAATGAGATAGTTCCGGAAAGTAGTTAGCTAGGTAGCTCCTCCCTACAGCAAGATATAAGCAAGTGTCTTACCAGTATTCTTATTAGAGCTGACGAAGCCTCTCGGATGAGCGGCGAAACGTTTTCAACCAAACAAACTTTGTCCAGTTGACAAATTGAACTTCTCCTGTTATCACTTTACATATAGTACAAGTAGTTTACATATACAAAGTACCAGTACTTTACATATCGTACAAGTATTTTACATATCGTACAAGTATTTTACATATCGTACAAGTATTTTACATATCGTACAAGTATTTTACATATCGTACAAGTATTTTACATATCGTACAAGTATTTTACATATCGTACAAGTATTTTACATATCGTACAAGTATTTTACATATCGTACAAGTATTTTACATATCGTACAAGTATTTTACATATCGTACAAGTATTTTACATATCGTACAAGTATTTTACATATCGTACAAGTATTTTACATATCGTACAAGTATTTTACATATCGTACAAGTATTTTACATATCGTACAAGTATTTTACATATCGTACAAGTATTTTACATATCGTACAAGTATTTTACATATCGTACAAGCATTTTACATATCGTACAAGCATTTTACATATCGTACAAGCATTTTACATATCGTACAAGCATTTTACATATCGTACAAGCATTTTACATATCGTACAAGCATTTTACATATCGTACAAGCATTTTACATATCGTACAAGCATTTTACATATAGTACAAGCACTTTACATATAGTACAAGCATTTTACATATAGTACAAGCACTTTACATATAGTACAAGTACTTTACATATAGTACAAGTACTTTACATATAGTACAAGTACTTTACATATAGTACAAGTATTTACATATAGTATTTTACACATAGTACAAGTATTTACATATAGTATTTTACACATAGTACAAGTATTTTACATATAGTACAAGTATTTTACATATAGTACGTGTCCCTGTGTCCCTGCAAATTTATCCAAAACCACTGATTTGTCCCAGTTTTATACAAGAAATGTCCCCGGTCTCCCTATTTTGGACCAGATAGAACTCTCTCAACAGTAAAGAGAGGCGTAAACTGTCATTTGTTTTGGTAAAATACAGAAAATCTGCTTAAAAATGAACAAAACACAAAGAAAATGTGAATATACTGAGTCATGTTAGAGACCGAGTGTAGAACAGATTAACTTAATTCCGTTCTCGTTTCATAATTTTATTATTACCTCATTACACCCTCCACAAAACGGGGTGTTACTTTTTTTTTTTTTTTTGGTCACCCTAATGTAGAACTCCCCCGGTGTGACGTCACTGTGTGGTGTCCGTTTATTGAGCGCTTTTTTCAAATCAGTGTTTGTCTCCCTCTGCAGGACAAGCGTCGCACTGCAGCAGGTCAAAAAACGCTCTGAAAATAAAATAAAATGTGTTAAATATTGAAAACAGATGTAAAAATAGTTGAATATTTGTTCAAGAACACTGAACAAGAACACTGCTGCTGCTGCGTAAATAAAAGTGTTTTTGTGATATGAACATGACCTCGGCAGTTCTGTTCAGACCACGATTCTGTTTTACAAATGTGACACAAATGTGCATCTAATAAATACATAGAAAATAATCATTAAAAATATATAATAATATTATAAAAATCAAAAAATGTAAATGTACAAACTGCACTACTTTTCTGGTGGAGGGTCCGTCACCTGCTCGTCTCCATGGAGATGTTATTACTTTCTCCGGAATGTTCCATGGTGTGACTTTAAACATTTCCGTCAGTGTTTATTCGTTCCGGATGTTTCCTTCTGTGAATGGGACGCCTCTCCACAGATCTGACCTGGAATGTAGAGTAGTGCTGTAACCTGCTCGTCTCCGTGGTGATACTGATAGATAATCTATACTGTGGAACATTCCAGACAAAGCAACAAGATCTGCCCTGAGATCTCCCCTGAGATCTGCCCCGAGATCTGCCCCGAGATCTACCCCGAGATCTACCCCGAGATCTGCCCCGATATCTGCCCCGAGATCTGCCCCGAGATCTGCCCCGAGATCTCCTGAAGCAAACTGACCCTGAGGTTTAACTCATGTTCTGATGTTTCTCCTCAAACACCTGGAGTTGTGTTTGTTTCATTCTCATGTTTGAGGAACTCTTTATTATTCGTCTGTAACATCTCCAAAGCTCCAAACGCTCTGTTCCACCTCGTGATGTCATCAAGTGAACAGCTCCTTTTCCCTTTAGTTCAGTCGAGATTTGCAGTTCCAGGACTGAAATGATTCTAGTGAAGGTGTGTGGACTTTAAAAACACAGTGGAGCACTTCCTGTATCACCACCTGATGACATCACCAGGTGGGACAGCCTCGTGTGACTTTTGTTTTTTTTTTTCTTCTCGTGGAGCCGCGCGCGGGTCAAACCTGCGCCACGTGCACCAGCGCGCGTGTCCGTGCGGGTTCACGCGTGTCCTGCCCTTGTGCCGTGACACGCACACGCACGGGCACACGCACGGGCACGGCAGAGATAACGGGAGAGAGAGACGTGGAGAAAAAAGAAAAAGCTCCATCTGCCCCGCTCCGTGACCGACCCCTGCTCGGCTCCATCCCCGGCTCCTGCGCTCCCTCCGCGGCGTGCCACTCTCCTCTACCCCGCTCCATCCACCCACTCACCGGGGGCAGGCGCGGACCACAGCCGGGGTGGAGAGCTCAGAGAAGCCGCGAAAACGACTCCCACACTCCCGGTGGAGCGCGGAGCACTGCCGGTAACCGCCGCGCACTGAGCCCGACTGCAGCACCTCCTCCGCGGCTGCCTCCGCCGCTCCGCCCGCTCTGATGCCGCTGGTAAGTCCGGGGAGACCTCCGGGGATGTGCCGGGGCGGAGTGCGTGTTGTTACGGGGGATAGCGCCGCTTTCTCCGGTCACAAATGCAAAATGACCCGTGGAAATGACTTTGGAGGTCCTGTGAGGTCGGGTTACCGAGCGGCTCAGCCATGTTCCGGGGAGAGGAGGGGGGGCCCCGGCGGGGGGGCCCCTGACACCTGCCCCGGCTGTACCCTGCATGGCAACCGACACAAAAATGATAAAAATACACCGGGAAATGGCGATTTGTGGATGAATTTGTGATTCTGAAGCGCGGACTCCGGACTTTGTGGGTCGCCATGTTGCCGCGGCGCGGGGAGGGGTTATCACGAACACCGGGGGGTCCGGGGGCTCCGGGGTCTGACTCCGGGGGAGAGGGACCCGGAGGCGGCGCGGAGGTGCGGGGACGGGACGGCGGGAGGCGGTGGGGGTCACTCCTCTCCGGCCGCAGGGAGCGGAGGAGACGCGGTGTCGCCTGGAGACCGCGCCGGGGTCGAGCGAGGTGTGCGGAGCACAATGAGGACATTATCCGGAGCACGGAACCGAGAACCGGAGACTCACTGATGTCAGGCCCCGGGGACCGGGGGGACCGGGGGGACCGGCACCTCTGAACCGAACTGCCCCAGTTTGAGTCCAGATTATTTGATTATCTGGAGGAGCACAAAGAGCCTCCGCCTCCTCCTGCACCAGACTCCTTCTTCTGGATTTTATTCTCACATTTTATCAGTGTAAAACATCATTTACTTTCAGTTTTAAAATAAAAATATTGAAATATTCCACTGTTTGATCAGATTCTAATATTTTGTATCCAGGCCACTGCCCCAGTTTGAGTCCAGATATTTATTTAGTTTGAAGTGGCCCAGAGCCGACGATGTCTATTTATATCTATATATTTATATTTATATATTTATATTTATATATTTAAGAAAAACAAATGTGCTCCTCACCTTCCACGGTGGTTGGTCTCTCACTCTCATCCAGCTCGGGTCCTCTCCAGAGGCCTGGGAGCTTGAGAGTTCTGCGCAGTATCTTTGCTGTTCCTGTACTGCACTTTTCTGGACTGAGATGTCTGATGTTTCTCCTGGATCTGCTGTAACCTCCTCCAGTTTGGGGGTTACAGCCCCGAGTGCTCCGATCACCACGGGCACCACTGATGCCTTCACCTTCCAGGCCTTCTCCAGCTCTTCCTTGAGCCCCTGGTATTTCTCTAGTTTCTCGTGTTCCTTTTCCTGATGCATCGCTTGGTATTGCAATGTCCACCACCACGGCTCTGTTCCGTTGCTTATTCACCACCACTATGTCTGGTTGGTTCGCCATCACCATTCTGTCAGTCTGTATCTGGAAGTCCCACAGGATCTTGGCTCGATCATTCTTTGCAACCCTCGGAGGTGTTTCCCACCTTGACCTTGGGGTCTCCAGCCCGTACTCTGCACAGATGTTTCTGTGATGGTGATGGAGCTCCATGTCTGCTTTCCCTGCAGCATCTACACCCTGCAGGTCTGTGCTGGACTGTCTCAGGATATAGAAATATAAATGTATATAAATATTCTCGCGTCCCTGTGATCAGACCGAGTATCTCGGAGTATCTCGGAGTATCTCGAGTTCTTGACATAATCTTCCAAAGCACAAGTGCAAAAAAACATTTAATAATCCAGGAGAAACAAACCTCCAGGAGCTCCTGCAGCGGCCAGGAGCTCCTGCAGCGGTCAAGGCACAGGCGCAACCACCTGAGCCTGAACACCAGTAAAACAAAGGAGCTGGTGATGGACTTCAAGAGGAGACCACTACCTCACTCACCGGTGAACATCCAGGGGCAGGACATAGAGACTGTGGACAGTTTCAAGTACCTGGGTGTTCACCTCAACAATAAACTGGACTGGTCCCACAACACCGACGCCCTGTACAAGAAGGGCCAAAGTCGCCTCCACCTCCTGAGGAGACTGAGGTCCTTTGGAGTGAGCAGGCCTCTGCTCAAGACCTTTTATGACTCTGTGGTGGCCTCTGCTCTCCTCTACACTGTCGTCTGCTGGGCCCCGAGCAGCACAGAGCGGGACAGGAAGAAACTTAATAAGCTGGTCAGGAGGGCCAGCTCTGTCCTGGGCTGTCCTCTGGACTCTGTAGAGGAGGTGGCTGAGAGGAGGGTGCTGGACAAACTTACGTCCATCATGGACGACACCTGTCACCCTCTGCACCGGACTGTAGAGGAGCTGAGCAGCTCCTTCAGCAGCCGACTGAGGCACCCCCAGTGCAAGAAGGAGCGCTACCGCAGCTCCTTCATCCCCACCGCCATCAGACTGTATAACTCCACTGTAGAGTCCTACCTTGCAATATCGTTTTCCCAATGTGCAATATTGTTGTTTTTTCAATACTCCTATCGTGCAATATCGTTTTTCCAATTTTTCAATACTCTCCCTGTCACTGTTTTTATTATTATTATTACTGCTATTATTATTCAATTTATTACTTATTTTTTTATTATTATTATTACCTATCTTTATGCCTTTTTTTGCCTGCATGCACTTGTCTTCTTGTTCAAACTGTCCCTACCTGGAGCTACTGTGACAAGTAAATTTCTCCTGTGTGAGATCAATAAAGTCTTATCTTAAACCAGGACTCAACCAGGACTAAACCAGGACTAAACCAAAACTAAACCAGGACTAAACAAGGACTAAACCAAGACTAAACCAGGACTAAACAAGGTCTAAACCAGGACTAAACCAGGACTCAACCAGGACTAAACCAGGACTAAACCAAAACTAAACCAGGACTAAACCAGGACTAAACCAGGACTCAACCAGGACTAAACCAGGACTAAACCAGGACTAAACAAGGACTAAACCAAGACTAAACCAGGACTAAACAAGGTCTAAACCAGGACTAAACCAGGACTCAACCAGGACTAAACCAGGACTCAACAAGGTCTAAACCAGGACTTAACCAGGACTCAACCAGGACTAAACCAGGACTCAACCAGGACTCAACCAGGACTTAACCAGGACTTAACCAGGACTAAACAAGGACTAAACAAGGACTCAACCAGGACTAAACCAAGACTAAACCAAGACTAAACCAGGACTAAACAAGGTCTAAACCAGGACTCAACCAGGACTAAACCAAGACTAAACTAGGACTAGACAAGGTCTAAACCAGGACTAAACCAGGACTTAACCAAGACTAAACCAGGACTAAACCAGGTCTAAACCAGGACTTAACCAGGACTCAACCAGGACTCAACCAGGACTAAACCAGGACTTAACCAGGACTAAACCAGGACTAAACCAGGACTCAACCGGGACTAAACCAGGACTAAACCAGGACTAAACCAGGACTCAACCAGGACTGAACCAGGACTGAACCAGGACTAAACCAGGACTAAACGAGGTCTAAACCAGGACTAAACCAGGTCTAAACCAGGACTAAACCAGGTCTAAGAGAATCAGTGTATTTCAGACGACTTTAGTTTTGTCAGAAGTATCGAAAATCAAATCCTAATCGATACTAAATGAATATTGAAACTGGATCCTCATGTTCTTCAGGTCTGGATCTGAAAAAGTCCCATTTTCAGGACAGAGCAGAACCTCCTGAAGGTGTTCGAACTGGATCTGATCAGAACACAGAGACGAGTGTGCACCCATGGACCACTGAGGAACCTCCAGGACCACCGAGGAACCTCCAGGACCACTGAGGAATCTACTGGACCACTGAGGAACCTCCAGGACCACCGAGGAACCTCCAGGACCACTGAGGAACCTACTGGACCACCGAGGAACCTCCAGGATCACTGAGGAACCTACTGGACCACTGAGGAACCTCCAGGACCACCGAGGAACCTCCAGGATCACTGAGGAACCTACTGGACCACTGAGGAACCTCCAGGACCACCGAGGAACCTCCAGGATCACTGAGGAACCTACTGGACCACTGAGGAACCTCCAGGATTATCAAGGAACTTCCAGGACCACCGAGGAACCTCCAGGATCACTGAGGAACCTCCAGGACCACCGAGGAACTTCCAGGACCACCGAGGAACCTCCAGGACCACTGGGGAGCTAAGGGGGAGCGGGTCAGCACAGAGAGGATGAGTGTGTCGGGTTAGAGCTCTGAAGGGGAAGTGACTCGTTCTGTTTTTCACATTTAAAAAAAAAAGAAAAGAAAACTGATCCGGTGCTTTTCCTGCGTTCTTCTTGTTCTTCTCGTTCTTTCAGGTCGGCGAGTCGCTGAAGATCCTCCACATGGAACATCTCTGGCTCTGGGTTCTGCTGCTCCTCCTACAATGATTCAGCCCACTGTGTCTGCTGGACTCCTCACTCCTCGAGACGACCACACACCATCCTCGGGCTCCTCCTCTGGTTCTTCGGGCTCCTCCTCTGGCTCCTCGGGCTCCTCCTCTGGCTCCTCGGGCTCCTCCTCTGGTTCTTCGGGCTCCTCCTCTGGCTCCTCGGGCTCCTCCTCTGGCTCTTCTGGCTCTGGTGTGATCTGAACGGCGCTCGTAGCTCCTCGCAGGCGGAGATGAAGCGTGGGTGGCGTGTTTTGGCACAGGCGGGCGCGGGGGCGGAGGAAGAGGAGCGCTGCCAGGGCCCGTTCCCATCAGCCACCTCTCTGTTCAGCCCTGACGTCAGCTCCAAGACGGCGTCCGACCTCCTGATCCGGCTCTCAGGTGAGTCCAGATCTGTGATGTCCACGTGTCGGCTCAATTTTCAACTCATTTCCCATAAAATTGTATATATATTTTTTAAATTATATATATACAGTATGTATATATATATATTTTTTAATTATTTTTAATTGTTAATGTTTTAATTATTTTTAATACATTTTAAATTTAATTTTTATTTTAAATAAAATATGTTATTCTTATTTTAATTTTTAATTTAAATTTAAATTTTGTAAAAACTTCACAGAGACAAAACCAGGACTAAATCACTGAGGTGAATTTGGACTTAATCTGGAAAGTCTTTAATAAACCAGCTTTTTATTTTAGTTATGAACTTTTTTTTTTTTGATTAAAAATTTAATTTTAAATTTAATTTTTTTATGTTTTTTTTTTTTTTCATTTTAATTTAAATTTTTAATTTCTACCATGTTCTGATGTTTAGAGGTTTAGATCACACATGCATGTTTGAGTAATCCAGTGATCTCTCCTGGTAGGGGGGGAGGGGGGGGGGGGGGTTGGACCAATCAGAGCGCACGGATTTAAACATTTTAAAAAGTTTATGTTGTGAAAATAGAAAAGAATCGTACAAAAAGCCGGATGCCCTGCCAGAACACGGGCAGGTTGAACTCCCAGAATGCATTGCGCTGCAGTACCTGGAGCGTCCACTAGAGCAGGGACAGAGGGGGAGGAGCTTATCCAGGTGTATTACAAATCTGTGGACACATGAGGGCGGGGCACAGACAGGGGGCGCTCTGGAGCTGTAGAGCAGGGCCGGGCCACAGGGGGCAGCAGAGGCAGAATAATAAAAACTAATACCTCGTTAATCATCGATCGATCAACGTACGACTGCTGCTGTCATTACACTCAAAAGCTGTCAATCAAACAAAGAAGGCGTCTGATTGGTCCGTTCTTCAGGAGTCAGGCTTTTACACAAACTGAACTGGAGCCAGAGTCTGTGGAGCCCAGACACGCCCATGAACACTTCCTGTTCTCCCCCCTCTGCTGTTCCTCTGAGTGCTCCTACTCCACCTGGAATCACTTTACTCAATCTCCTCTCCTCCTCTCTCCTCCTCTCTCCTCTCTCCTCTCTCCTCCTCTCCTCCTCTCTCTCTCTCTCTCTCTCTCCTCTTCTCCTCTCTCCTCTCTCTCTCCTCTCTCCTCCTCTCTCTCCTCCTCTCTCCTCTCCTCTCTCCTCTCTCTCCTCTCTCCTCTCTCTCTCTCTCCTCTCTCTCCTCTCTCCTCTCTCTTTCTCCTCCTCTCTCCTCTCTCCTCTCCTCTCTCTCTCCTCTCTCCTCCTCTCCTCCTCTCCTCCTCTCTCCTCCTCTCCTCTCCTCCTCTCTCCTCTCCTCCTCTCTCCTCCTCTCTCCTCCTCTTCTCTCTCTCTCTCCTCTCCTCCTCTTTCCTCTCCTCTCCTCCTCTTTCCTCTCCTCCTCCTCTCTCCTCTCCTCTCCAGAGGCGACCCAGAAGGCCCGTTTGGAGCCTGGGGCTGGAGTAGATCCTGAGCCCCAGCGTCCGGAGTCCGGGGGCGGGCAGCAGGATGAACCGGGCCTGGCTCTTTCTCCGGACGGACCTGGAGCCAGTCCAGAACCTCCGTCTCTGTCCCACACCCCGGAGTCCAACAGAACCACGGAGATCCTGGCCTCGGACCTGCTCCGGAAACTCGCAGGTGATCAGACACTAATCAATATTCAAACTGATCAAAACTATAGATCCTCATTTTCCACAGGGATCCATACTGAAAAAGTCCCACTGACAGAACAGGTCCAAACCAGGTCTAAACCAGGTCTAAACCAGGTCTAAACCAGGACTAAACCAGGTCTAAACCAGGACTAAACCGGGACTAAACCAGGTCTAAACCAGGACTAAACCAGGTCTAAACCAGGTCTAAACCAGGTCTAAACCAGGACTAAACCAGGACTAAACCAGGGCTAAACCAGGACTAAACCAGGGCTAAACCAGGACTGAACCAGGACTGAACCAGGACTAAACCAGGTCTAAACCAGGACTAAACCAGGACTAAACCAGGACTAAACCAGGTATAAACCAGGACTAAACCAGGACTAAACCAGGGCTGAACCAGGACTGAACCAGGACTAAACCAGGTCTAAACCAGGTCTAAACCAAGACTAAACCAGGACTGAACCAGGACTGAACCAGGACTAAACCAGGTCTAAACCAGGTCTAAACCAGGACTAAACCAGGGCTAAACCAGGTCTAAACCAGGTCTAAACCAGGTCTAAACCAGGTCTAAACCAGGACTAAACCAGGACTAAACCAGGGCTAAACCAGGACTAAACCAGGACTAAACCAGGTCTAAACCAGGACTAAACCAGGTCTAAACCAGGACTAAACCAGGGCTAAACCAGGACCGAACCAGGACCGAACCAGGACTAACTGAACCAGGACTGAACCAGGACTAAACCAGGACTAAACCAGGACTAAACCATGACTGAACCAGGACTGAACCAGGACTGAACCAGGTCTAAACCAGGACTGAACCAGGACTAAACCAGGGCTAAACCAGGACTGAACCAGGTCCAAACCAGGTCCAAACCAGGTCCAAACCAGGACTGAACCAGGACTAAACCAGGACTAAACCAGGTCTAAACCAGGACTAAACCAGGTCTAAACCAGGACTAAACCAGGACTAAACCAGGACTAAACCAGGGCTGAACCAGGACTGAACCAGGACTAAACCAGGACTAAACCAGGACTAAACCAGGTCTAAACTAAGTCCAAACCAGGACTAAACCAGGACTAAACCAGGACTAAACCAGGACTAAACCAGGGCTAAACCAGGAGTGAACCAGGACTAAACCAGGTCTAAACCAGGACTAAACCAGGTCTAAACCAGGTCTAAACCAGGATTAAACCAGGACTAAACCAGGACTGAACCAGGACTAAACCAGGACTAAACCAGGACTAAACCAGGACTAAACCAGGTCTAAACCAGGACTAAACCAGGACTGAACCAGGACTGAACCAGGACTAAACCAGGACTAAACCAGGACTAAACCAGGTCTAAACCAGGACTAAACTAGGTCTAAACCAGATCTAAACCAGGTCTAAACCAGGACTAAACCAGGACTAAACCAGGACTGAACCAGGACTGAACCAGGACTAAACCAGGACTAAACCAGGACTAAACCAGGTCTAAACCAGGACTGAACCAGGTCCAAACCAGGACCGAACCAGGACTAACTGAACCAGGACTAAACCAGGTCTAAACCAGGACTAAACCAGGTCTAAACCAGGTCTAAACCAGGTCTAAACCAGGTCTAAACCAGGACTAAACCAGGACTAAACCAGGACTGAACCAGGACTAAACCAGGACTAAACCAGGTCTAAACCAGGACTGAACCAGGTCCAAACCAGGACCAAACCAGGACTGAACCAGGACTAACTGAACCAGGATTGAACCAGGACTAAACCAGGACTAAACCAGGTCTAAACCAGGACTAAACCAGGTCTAAACCAGGTCTAAACCAGGTCTAAACCAGGACTAAACCAGGACTGAACCAGGTCTAAACCAGGACTGAACCAGGACTGAACCAGGACTGAACCAAGACTAAACCAGGTCTAAACCAGGACTGAACCAGGACTAAACCAGGTCTAAACCAGGACTAAACCAGGTCCAAACCAGGTCCGAACCAGGACTGAACCAGGACTGAACCAGGACTGAACCAGGTCCAAACCAGGACTGAACCAGGACTAAACCAGGTCCAAACCAGGACTGAACTAGGTTAAAACTAGGACTAGTCCACCTGTTCCACCTTGTGATGTCATCATGTGGTGATACAGGAAGTGCTAAAGGTAAAAGTTCACTGTTCACTTGATGACATCACGAGGTGGAACAGCTCCAACAACAACAACAACAACAACAACAACAACTCCAGGTGTTTGAGGAGGAACATCATCAGAACAGGACTTAAAGCTCTCAGGGTTTCGTGTGATGTTGGACCTTTAATTCTTCGTTCATTATTTACAGAACGTCAGGAAATCCACAGCCGATCAGTGCGGGTCAAAGAGGAAGAGGAACCCATGGAGGTCGACTCTCTGGCTGCGTTTGACCTGAGCCCAAACCGACCAACCGAGCAGCTTTTCACGATAAACCCCAACATCTTCCACTTCAAAACTGAACAAAACGAGATGAAGACACACGTTTTCGCTCAACCCGGAGTCAAAACGTCCGACTTCTGTCAGTTCGACCTCCAGAACTTCTACAGCGCTGCACCCAAAAGGGACCGCGCCTTTGAAATGATGCTTAAACAAGAAGAAGAAGAAGGAGGAGATGGCGTTTCTGGAGCCGAGATGGACGCGCTCTTGAAATCGAAAGTGTCGGATGTGCACGTGAACGGAGCGAAGAGGAGGTTCGGGGTTGATGTGAGTCGCCATGTCGTGTCGGGAGTCGCTCCGAACGTCCTGCTCCCGGCGAAAACAGAGGAAATGCTGTTCATCGGAGCCAAGATGGAGAGCGACCAGTGTCTGCGGGCGGCGCTGTGGCAGGACATGTCCGTGAACCTGGCCTCCACCCTGCTCCACCAGCTCTCAGGTCAGAACCTCCCTCCACCTGCTCCGCCAGCTCTCAGGTCAGAACCTCCCTCCACCTGCTCCACCAGCTCTCAGGTCAGAACCTCCCCCCACCCTGCTCCACCAGCTCTCAGGTCAGAACCTCCCTCCACCTGCTCCGACAGCTCTCAGGTCAGAACCTCCCTCCACCTGCTCCACCAGCTCTCAGGTCAGAACCTCCCCCCACCCTGCTCCACCAGCTCTCAGGTCAGAACCTCCCTCCACCCTGCTCCACCAGCTCTCAGGTCAGAACCTCCCTCCACCTGCTCCGACAGCTCTCAGGTCAGAACCTCCCTCCACCTGCTCCACCAGCTCTCAGGTCAGAACCTCCCTCCACCCTGCTCCACCAGCTCTCAGGTCAGAACTTCACCCTGCTCCACCAGCTCTCAGGTCAGAACTTCTGCCGTGTGACTTTTCTCCTGGAGGGTCCGTCTAACGATTTTCAAGTATCGAAACTATAGACCCTCAATTTCCACAGGCAAAGGTCTAAACCAGGTCTAAACCAGGCCTAAACCAGGACTAAACCAGGTATAACCAGGTCTAAACCAGGACTAAACCAGGTCTAAACCAGGCCTAAACCAGGACTAAACCAGGTCTAAACCAGGTCTAAACCAGGACTAAACCAGGTCTAAACCAGGTCTAAACCAGGACTAAACCAGGTCCAAAACAGGACTAAACCTAACACTTTTCTCCATGGAGACGTTATTCCTTTGTTTGGAATCTTCCACAGTATGGCATTAAACCTTTCTATCTCCATGGAGACCAAACCAGACCAAGTTCCAGGTCAGATCTGTGGAGAGGCGTCAGAATGTCTGTTTTTCTCTGTATTTCTGAGCTCTAAATCCACCTGTGATTGAATAAATGTAAAGTAGAGCTGTTTAAAGTCACACTGTGGAACATTCTAGACAGAGCAGTGATGTATCCATAGAAACAAACAGGTGACGGACCATCAAACCAAAAAGTTCCACAGTGCAGCTCGACTTTTTAGTCCGTCTTTCTCCCAGGTTCTATCTTCCTCACCATGATCCCGCCTGAAGAGATTCTAGACTCATCCGTGCATGTTTGAGTCATCTAGAGATCTCTCCTGGGCCCTGTTCAAACCCTCCTGTACGAGTCTGTAAGAGGCTCCGCCCACAAGCCTCCTGAACAAACTGGACAAACCTGAGGCAGGAGGTTCTGAAGGGGGAGGGGGTTAGCACAGAGAGCAGAGGAACGGGACGCTCTTTAATAATGTTTTTGTGACTCGTTTATGACTCGTTTGTGACTCTTGTGTGACTCGTTTGTGACTCGTTTGTGACCTCATTTGTGACTCGTTTGTGACTCGTTTGTGACTTGTTTGTGACCTCATTTGTGACTCGTTTGTGACTCGTTTGTGACTCGTTTGTGACTCATGTGTGACTCGTTTGTGATTCGTTTGTGACCTCATTTGTGACTCGTGTGTGACTCGTTTGTGACTCGTTTGTGACTCGTGTGTGACTCGTTTGTGACTCGTGTGTGACTCATTTGTGATTCGTTTGTGACTCGTGTGTAACTCGTTTGTGACTCTTGTGTGACTCGTTTGTGACCTCATTTGTGACTCGTTTGTGACTCGTTTGTGACTCGTTTGTGACTCGTGTGTGACTCGTTTGTGACTCGTTTGTGATTCGTGTGTGACTCGTTTGTGACCTCATTTGTGACTCGTTTGTGACTCGTTTGTGACTCGTTTGTGGCTCATGTTTTTGAACAGAACGAGTTAGTAAGTCCAACACGCAGATGGTCGAGAGGACGCCGACTCCGCTCAGGAACAGGTACAACCACGTTTTTCACTTTTATTTACATTTTAAAGGTGCCCTGTGGAACTTTTCCGACAGGGGCCGCCACCTGCTCGTCGCCGTGGAGATATTATTGCTCAAAGATTGTTAACAGATCTATCAGCAGACATTTATTGTTTTTACACTAAAAAATACCTTGAAAATCAGGTGCAGGCGGACCCTCGACCAGTGAAGTGTCACAGTGCGCCTTTAATTTAAATTTTAATTGAATTTGTTTGTTTAATTTTATTTATTTATTTATTTTCTCTTTATTTATTTTATTTATTTATTTTTAATTAATTAATTTATTTGTATTTTATTTATCAAAGATCAAAGATCAAAGTCAGCTTTATTGTCAATTCTGCCATATGTGTTCAACAGTGAATCATTTCGTTTCTCTCTGGCCAAGTAGTGCAAAAAGACAGTGTACAAGATACAATATGAAGACAAAACACAACAAAAACTATCTAAGACAGAGATCTAAAGTTAAACTAAAGTCTAAGATCTAAATTCTTAAAGCAGTGCAACATAATAAATAAATACCTATTTACAGATGTCCCAAAATGTGCAGTGTGCATCAAAAATGTGCAATGGAAGATACAGCAGTGAAATGGTAATGTGCAATAGAATGTCCATTGAAGTTAAGATAAAATAAATGTGCAACAGTAGTAATTCTAGTGCAATAACAGGAGTAAACAACAGTAGTAAAAATTCCAGTAGTAATGTGCAATAACAGTAGTAAACAACAGTACAACAGTAGTAAAATTCCAGTAGTAAATGTAAATGTGCAACAGTGCAACAGTCGTCCTTAGCAGCAGTTTTTTAAAGTGTCTAGAGTGATATGTCTTTTTATGGAATACAGGTTATGCCAATATGGGGGGTGGGGGGTAGGAGACGGGTAAGGTGTGAGTTCAGGTGAGAGTTCAGCCTCCTGACAGTCTGGTGGATGAAGCTGTTTGACAGTCTGGTGGAGTGGGCCCGGAGACTCCGGTACCTTCTCTCCGAGGGCAGGAAGCTGAACAGGCTGTGTGTGGGGTGGCTCAATGGCACAATGCTGGACGCTCTGCGGGTGAGCCGGGTGTTAAAAATGTCTAGGAGGGAGGGGAGAGAGACACCAGCGATCCTCCCAGCTGCATTCACTATGCGCTGCAGGGCTTTCCTGTTCTGTTCAGTGCAGCTCCCATATCACACAGTGATGCAGCTGGTCAGGACGCTCTCAATGGTGCCTCGGTAGAAAGTGGTCATGATGGGTGGGGGGGCTCCAGCTCTCCTCAGTTTGCGGAGGAAATAGAGGCGCTTCTGAGCCCTCTTTGCCAGTGATGTAGTATTCACTGTCCAGGAGAGGTCCTCACTGATGTGCACCCCCAGGAATTTGGTGCTGCTCACCCTCTCTACAGCAGCACCATTGATGAACAGTGGGGGGTGCTGGGTGGGGCCTCTCCGGAAGTCAATAACAATCTCCTTGGTCTTTTCAACATTCAGAAGGACATTGTTATTGCTGCACCACTTGGTCAGAAGGCTCACCTCACTCCTGTAGTTTGTCTCATCGTTATTAGAGATGAGACCCACCACAGTCGTATCGTCCGCAAACTTCACTATGTGATTGGTGCTGAACGCTGGTGAGCAGTCGTGGGTCAGCAGAGTGAAGAGCATCGGACTGAGCACACAGCCCTGGGGGGCTCCTGTGCTCAGTCTAATGCAGCTCGAGGTGTTTCTGCTGACCCGCACTGCCTGTGGCCTCTCACTGAGGAAGTCCAGCAGCCAATTACAGAGTGAGGTCTGAAGCCCCAGGTGGTCTAGTTTGGTGATGAGCTGCTGTGGGATTATGGTGTTGAATGCTGAACTGAAATCTATGAACAGCATTCTCACATATGAGTCCTTATTGTCCAGGTGGGTGAGGGCTGGGTGAAGAGCAGAACAGATTGCATCCTCGGTAGAGCGGTTGGCCCGGTATGCAAACTGGTATGGGTCTAGGGTGGGGGGGAGGATGGATTTAATGTGTGCCATGACTAGCCGTTCAAAGCACTTCATGATGATGGGGGTCAGTGCAACAGGGCGATAGTCATTAAAAGTGCCTACTTTCAAAAAAAACTCACAAAAATGTATTAAAAATTGTATTGTTATTTTTTCCACATACTGTATATATACACAAGTTTTATTTAAATTAGGGATGCACCGATGTGAAAATTTTAGCCAATTAATGTTGCTATTATGGCCGATACTGATTTTTATTTTATTTATTTTATTTTATTTCTTTTAAATTATTATTATTATTCTGAGATAACATTTTATACTGAAAATCATGCAAAATGAATTTTTGAATGTCTTCTATTCATTCATTTAAAGCTCCCATGGCATGAAATGTTCTCTTTCTGAGGTTTTTGAACATTAATGTGAGCTCCCCTACCCTGTTTAGCCCCCCCCCCCCACCCCCCCATGGCTAAAAGTTGCGAAATGTCTAAACTGAGCATTTGCGGTCCTTTTCTGCGTTAGAAAAAAACACAGCTCAAACGGGCGATTCTGAACAAGGAAACTATGTTACGTCACATCGAAAAATGCAGTTCCACCCCCCGTCTGGATGTCTACCCACATCCAGACGGGGAATGTCATGGGATCTTTAAAATCTGCATTAATGTAAGGATTGATTCAAAAATTAAAGCAACTTATTTTCTCCATAGTAAGTTCCATTGTGCCAGGGCCTCGTGGGCGGGTGGTCCTCGCAGGTGACCATGTGCCCGCGGGCACTGCGTTGGTGACCCCTGCTCTATATATACAGAAGTTTTGTTTAATTTCATATTTTATTTTCATGTATTTATTTGAGTTTTATCTCCTCTCTTGTGTCCAGTCCTGCGCTGGTGCTGAAGGTGGAACAGAGCTGCTCGACTCCCTCGTTCACGAGCGGTCAGCCTCTTCCAGGTAAAAACCAGCCCAGAACCAACCCCAAAACCAGAACTTCAGAACTTCAAAAATATCCAAAACTAAAACGAGGATCGAAACAAGATCCTCATTTTTCACAGGGATCGATACAAAAAAAAAAAAAGTCAACAGAACTGAGCAGAATGTGATAAAAGGAGAAATTCGATTTGTCAACTGGACAATGTTTATTTAGTCGAAAACATTTCTCAGCTCATCCGCGCTGCTTCGTCAGTTCTGGTTAGAGTGCTGATGAACACTGCTTATATCTAGCTGCAGGGAGGAGCTAACTATACTGTTTTCAGCTTTCTGTCTTTTGTATTTACAGTTTCTCTCTGGCGTCTAGTTTAGCATACCCATTCAAACCCTAATGGCTGTTTTCACACCTCTGGCCCTGACCTGCTGCCCTATTGTTTCCTTTGTTTGTTTTGATTTAGTATTGAGAATGGAATTATAGATGGGGGATAAATTGTGTCTGACCCCTCCATTCCTGTTTAAAGAAGGATTCTCTTTTTTTGACAAAAATAGCCTCTTTAACTTCCCTTTCAAACCAGTTCTTTTCCCTGGCTAAGATCTGTACCTCACTGTCCTCAGAGGAGTGGCCCGTGGCTTCTAGGTGGAGATGTACAGCAGATGACGGTCCACTCTGGCACGCCCGCCTGTGTTGGTACATCCTCTTGTGAAGTGGCTGTTTTGTTTCTCCAATGTAGCGCTCACTGCAGTCTTCACTCCACTGAATGGAGTAGACCACATTGCTTTGTTTGTGGCTCGGTGTTTTGTCCTTTGGGTGGACAAGTTTTTGTCTTAAAATGTTTGTGGGTTTGAAATAAACTGGGATTTCATATTGTCTGAAAATCCTCTGTAGTTTTTCAGAAACACCGGCCAGGTAAGGAATCGCTACCCCTTTCCTCCTGGGTTCTGATTCTGTTGTCTTGTTTCTTGCCCTTGTCTCTCTTGGTTTTGTTGACAGCCCATTTAGGATATCTACAGAGAGGGCTTCCTGCACATGTAGTTCTTCTTTCTCCTTACCCTCTGTGCTTGTGGGAACCACTTGGGCCCTGTGTTGTAATGTCTGAATAACAACCAGTTTGTGCTGCAGTTGTGCCTGGAGTTGACTCCAAGTAGAAGTCTTCAGGAAGCCCACACACACACAGACCAATACCTGCTTTTTGATTCACACCACCCACTGCAGCACAAACTGGGTGTTATTCGCACATTACAACACAGGGCCCAAGTGGTTCCCACAAGCACAGAGGGTAAGGAGAAAGAAGAACTACATGTGCAGGAAGCCCTCTCTGTTTGAGGATAAAACACAGAGCCACAAACAAAGCAATGTGGTCTACTCCATTCAGTGTAGTGAAGACTGCAGTGAGTGCTACACTGGAGAAACAAAACAGCCACTTCACAAGAGGATGTACCAACACAGATGGGCGTGCCAGAGTGGACCGTCATCTGCCGTACATCTCCACCTAGAAGGACCTCAGTCTGCCGTACATCTCCACCTAGAAGCCACGGGCCACTCCTTTGAGGACAGTGAGGTTCAGATCTTGGCCAGGGAAAAGAACTGGTTTGAGAGGAGGAGTTAAAGAGGCAATTTTTGTCAAAAAAGAGAATCCTTCTTTAAACGGAAATGGTGGAGTCAGACATAATTTATCTCCCATCTATATTGTTGAGGTGAACACCCAGGTACTTGAAACTGTCCACAGTCTCTATGTCCTGCCCCTGGATGTTCACCTGCCCCTGGTGAGTGAGGTAGTGGTTTCCTCCTGAAGTCCATCACCAGCTCCTTTGTCTTACTGGTGTTCAGGCTCAGGTGGTTGCGCCCACATTAGTCCACAAAGTCTCTGATGACCGAGCGGTACTCCAGCTCGTTCCCCTCAGACACACAGCCCACAATGGCCGAGTCGTCAGAGGACTTCTGGAGATGGCAGCTGTCCGTGTTGTATATGAAGTCCGAGGTGTAGATGGTGAAGAGGAAGGGTGAGAGGACAGTTCCCTGGGGGGCTCCAGTGCTGCAGACTACCACCTCTGACTCACAGCCGCACAGCCGCACGTACTGTGGATGCCACTTACAAGTGAACAGGCTAATAATAATAATAATAATAATAATAATAATAATAATAATAATAATAGGCGCGCAGTGATACGACTCGAGAGAAAATAGCACCAAGCGATTTAGACTTCTGACTTTTTCGTGGACAACTGTTTTGTGACACAAATATATCACTTTTTGGACAAATATTGTTTTGAGAAGAAAAACAAGTTTTATTAACTGTCCAGAACCGGGGCAGAACTCTGCTCAGAGGACACTGACAGGGGTAAGTCAGTGTTAATGCACAACACTGCTGAAGGGGGCGTCGTACAGATTCACATCAAAAAACGAACTATCCCTTTAAAAATGGAGACATTTCCCTTCGTTTGTACCCATCTTTTACACGCAAACAGCGAATTTGCATCTGAAATCTTTCTAAAACTCCGTCTGGAGTGGAGATTCTGGAAAACTCCGGTTTGGCGTTTTCGTGTAAAGTGAGATAAACGGAGTTTTAGGAGCTGACGCACCAAAGGTGTGATTCTGATCGGCTTGCAGAGCGTTCTCCTTCGTTTTCAGAGGCGAATTCTCCGTTTCCGTGTAAAAGATGGGAACAAACAAAGGGAAATGTCTCTGTTTTTAAAAATATCAGTGTACGTGTAAACGGGACTTATTTTGGAGGACGGAGGGAGAGAAATATTCGGTTCTCAACAAACCCGGCGATGTGTAAACGTAGCCTGAATTATTCATTTGTGTTCTTGGACGTTCCCTGTACTTGGCCCCTGAATGGCCCCTGTGTCAGAAAAATCCTAGAAGAACCTTTAAATGACCATCTCTGAAGAGCTCACTTCAGTGCAGAAAAAAAACATACTTTATGTTGTAAGACTCCCACATTACACACTCAGGGTGGGTGTGTTTTTGGTCTTAAAAAATCTGGGAATGTAAAATAAAGCAGAGTTTCTAAAGACCATCAGCTCCTCTGGGACACAGTGTTTGTGTGAAACTGAAAACAAACTTTCCTCCACAGAATCGAGTCTAAGAAGAGATCAAACGACAGGAGGAACCTACTTCTACAGGTGAGGAACACTTTGTATTTGTTCATTTGTTTCTGTTTATTCAGAAGAGGAATCGTCATGTTCTCCTCAGATGTTTCCCCAAACTGTTCTCCTCAGATGTTTCTCTAAACTGTTCTCCTCAGATGTTTCTCCAAACTGTTCTCCTCAGATGTTTCTCCAAACTGTTCTCCTCAGATGTTCCTCTAAACCGTTCTCCTCAGATGTTTCTCCAAACTGTTCTCCTCAGATGTTTCTCCAAACTGTTCTCCTCAGATGTTTCTCCAGGTTCTTTTTGTTTCTTCTCTGAGCCTCTGAAGTTGGATTTGGAGCGATTCATGTTTGAGAATCTTTAATCTCTTATTTTCTGATTCTGTGAACACACTTTATGAAGAAGAATCAAATAAAAGCCACACTGTCCCACAAACATTGCGCAGTTGCCGTGAGAGCGCCCCCTGCAGGTCTGGAGCACTTCCGTTGTGTTTTTTCGTTTTTCGTCGTTTTCTTGCTTTGCGTTGTTTCTCTTTTTGCGGGGCGTTTGCTGATGACACGTTCGTCTTTGTTTCTTGCAGCTCGTTTTTTTTCATTTGCTCCTCGTTCTTCGTTTGTACAGAGGCCGACAGAGGCCATGTTCGTAATTATTATTTTCCACCTTAATAACGAGAAAATTAATTCTTGATCTCGAAAAAACGCCTTATCTCCGTTGGTAAAGACGAAGCCGGGCCAGTCTTCTGTGGAGGTGCGGCGGACTAATCTTGAAATGATCCCGAATTAAAAGACGTAATGCAATCTTCCCGTGTCAGCCCCTGATCAATACAGTCCCTGACAAAAGTCTTGTCACTTCTCCATTTGGTAAAAAGAACATCTTACAACCTGACTTTTAATTAATCCATTGGTTTTAGAAATGGCTCATATGAAAGCTAAAACTCTCCCAAATTATGTTTAATATACTAAAATAGATTTGCTTCACTCAAGAAAGATTGACCATTTAATGAACACAGAAAGGTCAGATTTTGGCAAGACAAAAGTTTTGTCGCCTACAGAGAGTAATGTGAAAATTGAACAAATAATTTACTTCAAATACAAAAATATGTTGCATTCCATCAGTGAATTAAATAGTGGTGCTGTGAGATCCATATTTAATATCTTGTATGACTTCCATGAGCGTGAAGGACTGCATCCATGCGGTTTGGCAGTGATTCATACAGTTTATTGATGAAGTCATCAGGAATAGCAAAGAAAGCAGTCTTACATGCCTCCCAGAGTTCATCAAGATTCTTTGGGTTTGTCTTCCATGCTTCCTCTTTCATTCTACCCCAGACATGTTCAATGATGTTCATGTCTGGTGACTGCGCTGGCCAGTCCTGGAGAACCTTGCTCTTCTTTGCCTTGAGGAACTTTGATGTAGAGCTGGAAGTATGCGATGGAGCACCATCCTGCTGCAAAATTTGACCCCTTTTATAGCTGGGAATGTAAGATTTAGCTAATACTTCTTGATATTTTAGGCTATTGATATTGCTTTCCACCCAGCAAATCTCTCGCACACCGCCATACTGTATGTAACCCCAGACCATGATTTTTCCAGCACCAAACTTAACTGTTTTCTGGGTGAACCTCGGATCCATGCGGGCTCCAGTAGGTCTCCTGCAATATTTGCGGCGGCTGTGATGTAATTCAACTGAAGATTCATCTGAGAAATCCACATTTTGCCACTTTTCCAGCGTCCATCCTTTTAGCAGGCTGTGGGCCTTAGCAAATGCCACACGTTTTTTTAATTGCCTTTTGTTTAGTGCTGGTTTCTGGGCACTGATTCGACCATGGAGGCCATTTCGACCCAGAATTCTACAAACTGTTCTGGTTGACACGGGGACTTGAGGTGACCAGGCCTGGTGGAGCTCTGCTGCAGTGGAAAAGGGGCTGGCCTTGGATTTTCGAGCCAACAAACGGTCCTCCCGAGCAGTTGTCTTGCGGGGTTTGCCAGACCTGGACTTGTCAAAAACATCTCCAGTCTCTTCTAATCTTTTTCTTATTCTTTGTACTTGACGCTGAGACACATTGAAGGTGTCAGCCACTTCAGCAGTGGATTTGGTCTTCAACCTCTTGATAATCAATGCTTTGGTCTCAGGGTGAATCTTAGGCATGTTGTCAGAGGTCAAGTTGCAGTTGATGTGAAGGTCTGGTGTGTTGGGGTTCTTTTTGTACACACCCACTAATTGACTGACAAATTATTGATCACAGGTGAGGTTGTAATCTAGGATTGGGTGCAAGGCGACAAGACTTTTGTCTTTGCAAAAACTGACTCAGTGGGCTTTACCAAGCTGTGAACATTAGAATGCTTTTCAGCAGTTTCATTTGGCACCAAAACAGTATTTCAAAATCTGCTGGGATTGAAATGAGACATTTCTTGTCAAAAATAAATTATTAGATATATACTTAAGGTCAACTTGTACCCAAACGACAAGACTTTTGTCAGGGACTGTATATTGCCTTATCAGCTGATCGATTATTATTCCAGACATTCTAATGACCAAAAACCCGTCTATTCAGATTTAGTCTGAATTCAGACTAAGTCAGCCTGAATAAGACTAAATCAGAATAAGTCAGCCTGACTGTCAGACAAAAAACCTGGACTAAACCTGGACAAAACCTGGGCTAAACCTGGACTAAACCTGGACCAAACCTGGACTAAACCTGGACTAAACCTGGATTAAACCTGGACTAAACCTGGACTAAACCTGGACTAAACCTGGATTAAACCTGGATTAAACCTGGATTAAACCTGGACTAAACCTGGACTAAACCTGGACTAAACCTGGACTAAACCTGGATTAAACCTGGATTAAACCTGGACTAAACCTGGACTAAACCTGGACTAAACCTGGACCAAACCTGGACTAAACCTGGACCAAACCTGGACTAAACCTGGACCAAACCTGGACCAAACCTGGACTAAACCTGGACTAAACCTGGACTAAACCTGGACTAAACCTGGACCAAACCTGGCCTAAACCTGGACCAAACCTGGACCAAACCTGGACTAAACCTGGACTAAACCTGGACCAAACCTGGACCAAACCTGAACTAAACCTGGACCAAACCTGGACTAAACCTGGACTAAACCTGGACCAAACCTGGACCAAACCTGGACTAAACCTGGACTAAACCTGGACCAAACCTGGACCAAACCTGGACCAAACCTGGACTAAACCTGGACTAGATCTGGACCAAACCTGGACCAAACCTGGCCTAAACCTGGACCAAACCTGGACCAAACCTGGACTAAACCTGGACTAAACCTGGACTAAACCTGGACTAAACCTGGACTAAACCTGGACCAAACCTGGACCAAACCTGAACTAAACCTGGACCAAACCTGGACTAAACCTGGACCAAACCTGGACCAAACCTGGACCAAACCTGGACCAAACCTGGACTAAACCTGGACTAAACCTGGACCAAACCTGGACCAAACCTGGACTAAACCTGGACTAGATCTGGACCAAACCTGGACTAAACCTGGACTAAACCTGGACTAAACCTGGACCAAACCTGGCCTAAACCTGGCCTAAACCTGGACCAAACCTGGACCAAACCTGGACTAAACCTGGACCAAACCTGGACCAAACCTGAACTAAACCTGGACCAAACCTGGACCAAACCTGGACTAAACCTGGACTAAACCTGGACTAAACCTGGCCCAAACCTGGACTAAACCTGGACTAAACCTGGACCAAACCTGGACTAAACCTGGACTAAACCTGGACCAAACCTGGACTAAACCTGGACTAAACCTGGACCAAACCTGGACCAAACCTGGACTAAACCTGGACCAAACCTGGACCAAACCTGGACTAAACCTGGACTAAACCTGAGTCAGCCTGTCACAACGTGGCCGTAGACGTTTCAGTTGTTTTCTCGAGATCTCGAATTAATTATTTCGTTATCTCGGGATAACGAGGAAGAAAAAATGTTGTTTATGAACATGGCCTCTGTGGCCTACGTTTGCACCTCGTTTAAACTCGTGTTTGTTTGTGAACTTCGTTTCTGTACTTGAAGCTGTTTCCTCGGAGACGCGTTGGGCCGTTGCAGTTTTGTCTCCGACGGCCGCCGTAGAGCGGCCCACGCAGCGCTTTGTCATCATGACGTTTTCGTCCATGTCGGCTCCACTGGACTCCACAGTTTTCTAACTCTGAAGTCACGTGTTTCTTTCTGAAGTGGTTTTCGATAAATATTGAGATTTAAAACGTCACAGAACAGAAGGATCCCGGGGTCATGTGACAGCCCGTGACCTGAAGTCCACTCTGTGCGTAAACGCTGACCCCTCTGCTTCTTCAGGTGCCACGTGTGTGGGTTCGAGACCGAGGGGCGGAGCCTCTTCCAGGGTCACATGACCGAGCATCGCCAATGGGAGCGCGAGCTGTTCTCGCTGCACTGCTGCGCGTGCGACCTCTCCACCAATCAGGAGCCAGAGATGACCGCGCACGTGGACACGCACCTGCACCGCGACGCACACGCCCGAGCGCAGATCAGGTAAGAGCGGCGCCCGTGAGCTACGCTAATGCTAACACTAATGCTAACGCTAATGCTAACGCTAATGCTAACACTCTGTAGTATGATCAGAGCAGGTTTAAGACGCCCGGGAACAAGTTCAAAACAAACGAAAACGAAGGAGTGAGTTTGTGAGGGCTTTAGATTATGTTTATTTTATTTTATGTTAATAGTGCAACATTACAATTTTCAGACCAGGTAAGTCCACAAGAGAGAGGAGACTTCAGACTTCTGCGTTTTTATTTCAGATTAAACGTCCAGAAATAAAAATAAAATACTTCAAGTTCCTGAATCACACACCCTGACCCTGTGAGTCCTGTTCTGATGTTCTGATGTTCTGATGTTCCTCACAAACACCTGGAGTTGTGTTTGTTTCATTCTCATGTTTGAGGAACTCTTTATTATTCGTCTGTAACATCTCCAAAGCTCCAAACGCTCTGTTCCACCTCGTGATGTCATCAAGTGGTGGTTTTCAACTGAACTTTTACCTTTATCAATTCAATTCATCTTTATTCTGGACTCATGGTCCTTTTATTTTTTATTTTTTGGCTGAGTGGCTAGCACTCATGCTTCACAGCAAGAAGGTTCGGGTCGCCTGGGCCTTTCTGTGTGGAGTTTGCATGTTCTCCCCGTGTCTGGGCGGGTTTCCTCCGGGCACTCCGGTTTCCCCCACCAACCCAAAACATGCTCCAGGTAAAATCCTCCAGCTGAGGTCCTGACCAAGACTGAATAACAAAACAAAATTATGGGGATGGTCCCGGGTCAAATATAGAAACAACTTCTCCTGTGTGAGATCAATAAAAGTCAATCTTCTAATCCTTGACCACTGTAAGGCGCTTTGTGCTACAACTTTGTATGAAAAGCGCCTTATAAATATTGTTTGATTTTATTTGATTTGATTTGATTTTTTTAAACAGATGAGGACAGTGGTTTTTAAAAGATCCAGACCAGTGTTTCCACCAGCTGGACTGACGTCGTATTGCTCTGAGTCTCAAATCTGTGATGACATTATTATTCCACTGTCTGATCTATTCAGTCTGCAGATGAAACTGTACATTAAAGTTCTTGTACAGCTGCAGCGTGTTCACTCAGAAACAAACATGTCAGTCGCACTCGTCCATCGTGGCCTCCTCAGAAGCCCCGCAGAGCCTCAGTGTGACGCCTGCAGACTTTGTAAACTGTTTTCTGTAATGAATCCAGAGGTGAATCCAGAGGTGAATCCTGAAGTGAATCCAGAGGTGAATCCAGAGGTGGTGAACAACACGATTTAAACAGGAACGACTTTACATCATTTGTACAGGAGTCAAACTTACACAGAAGAGGATTTGCCTGAGCAGAGCGTCCTACACTGTCTGTGCATCATCATCATCATCATCATCATCATCATCATCTGCCACGTCCGCAGTGATGCTCGAGATATTTAACAGTCACACATCGGACAGGCAGAAGTCTGGATCTCTCCTGTGCTTCTCTGGTCCTACACATCATCCCCAGGCTCTTGTGGCATTAAACCTTATCTCGTGCTCCACCATGAGCTGAGCAGATGTGGAGCAGCTACTGGAGACCAGCGGAGCTCGGACTGAAAACCACCAGGTGAAAAACAACAAACCACCAGGTCATCTGAAAATGATTCACAGATTTTTACATGTTGAAGCTTTGACAGATACAAATGAAATAAAACTGGGGACAGAATTCCCCTTTAGTTCAGTTGAGACTCAAATGATCCAAATGATTCTAGTGAAGGTGTGTGGAGTTTAAAAACACAGTGGAGCCCTTCCTGTATCGCCACATGATGACATCACGAGGTGGTGTTTGTGTTAAACGTGTGAATGAAACACATGTGACAGCAGAGCTTCACTCTGAGGTCATGTCCTTCTCTTCTGCTCAGATGCCCTCCCGCTCCTCCTGCTGTTGCCGTGGAGACGCCCCCGGAGACGAGCGCCCATCGCTGCAGGATCTGCCAGAGGTCGTTTCCAGGGCAACAGGAGCTGCTGGTTCACTTCCAGGGTCATCGCCAGGGCAACCAGTACCGGTGCGACAGCTGCGGTCATCTGACGCGCACGGCCAACAAGCTGGTGGAGCATGTGCGCGTGCACACGGGCGAGCGGCCCTTCACGTGCGCGCTCTGCCCGTACAGCGCCAAGAGGCGGGACAGTCTGCGGCTGCACTGTAAGGTCAAACACCCTGCCCACGCGCACGCCATCGCCGCCCACGTCAACGCCAACGGACTGGTGCACGCCCCTGCCCACGCGCACACAGACGGTCAGCGCGCGCACGCCCAGCGTCTGCACGCCGCCCTGTCCCCGCCCCCCCGCAGCCCCCTCCCCCCTGTGTGGGACCGCCCGCTGTGGCGAGAGCTCTCCCCTCTGCTGCCGATCACGGTCCTGCTCAACATCACACCCCGCCCCCCCGAGCGGGCCGGCCAATCACAGCCCCTCCCTTCAGCCTGTCCCGACCAATCAGAGCCTCGCCCCTCAGACCAATCAGAGCCCCGCCCCTCAGACCAATCAGAGCCCCGCCCCTCAGACCAATCAGAAGCCTCGTCTCCCTGTGCGTCTTCCTGTAAACGCTCGTACATGCGTTACCTCGGACTCTCCTCTCTCTGAATGTGAGCGCGGGAGGGCATCTGGCTGTTCTGACCTCGGGCGGTGGCAGAGGGTGAATGTGGGAGGGCATCTGTGTTAGTGCAGGTCCTGCCCGCCTCAGGGCCCACCCGCCTCAGGGCCCGGTGCCGGTTTAGTCGCTCTGACTCTCTGAACGCAGCAGACTTTTCCCACACTGCCCGAAGTGAAAACTCAGATCAGTTTTTCTCTCGGTTTTTCCCACGCTCGATCGTTTTTCCCACACTCGATCGTTTTAAAGGTCCCAGGTTTTACTTTACTTTTACTTTACTTCAGTATAAATATGGAGTAGTAGTACTGTAGAAGTACAGTCATACCTCACCTTACGAAATTAATTCGTTCCAGAAGTGGTTTCGTAACATGATTTTTTCGTAAGTAGAGTCTAATGTAAAAGGCCTGATTCGTTCCAATACCCCCCTAAACCCTGTTGGAGAGTGTATTTACAAGTGTATTTACAAGTGTATTTACAAGTGTATTTACGTTTCGGGGGATTCAGGCGGCTGCGAAGCCGAGCGCGCATTATTTGAATTTTTGAGATTTCGCATTTCGTAACTTGAATTTTCGTTTGTATTCAGAGACGAAAATTTTACGTAAAGGCGTTTCGTAACTTAAGGTGAGGTATGACTGTACTCCGCTCCCCTCAGATCGTTCACACTGTTTAGTCTAATATGGAACCTTTAAAATAGTTAAAGCTGCGCTGTGTAACTTTTCACATGTTTGTTTCTATGGATATGTCACTGCTCTGCCTGGAATGTTCCACAGTGTGACTTTAAACAGCTCTACTTTACATTTATTCAATCACAGGTGGTTTTAGACTAAACCAGGACTAAAACGGGACTAAAACAGGACTAAAATGGGACTAAAACAGGACTAAAACAGGACTAAAACGGGACTAAAACAGGACTAAAACGGGACTAAAACAGGACTAAAATGGGACTAAAAGAGGACTAAAACAGGACTAAAACGGGACTAAACCAGGACTAAAACAGGACTAAAACAAGACTAAAACGGGACTAAAACGGGACTAAAACAGGACTAAAATGGGACTAAAACAGGACTAAAACAGGACTAAAACGGGACTAAACCAGGACTAAAACAGGACTAAAAGAGGACTAAAACAGGACTTAAACAGGACTAAAAGAGATACGTCACTGCTCTGCCTGGAATGTTCCACAGTGTGACTTTAAACAGCTCTACTTTACATTTATTCAATCACAGGTGGATTTAGAGCTCAGAAATATCTCGAAAAACACACGCCTCTCCACAGATCTGACCTGGTTTGGTCTCCATGGAGATAGAAAGGTTTAATGCCATACTGTGGAACATTCCAGACAAAGCAGTGACATCTCCATGGAGACAAGCGTTTCATGGACCCTCCACCAGAAAAGAGAAAAGTTACACAATGCAGCTTTTAAATCGCACTTTTTATATTTTCGTCATTATTTCCTCGTTTTTTCCTCGTTTTTCGTGACTCGAAGAGAACGTCGAGCAGCTCCAGTTCGAATGCACTGAACTCACGGACAACGGGGGTTTTCTGGAACGTTCTTCTGTTTCGTTTCGCTCGAGGTTTTTGCTGCGATCTTTCGCCTGCCTGTGGAACCACGGAACTTTTTCACTATTTAAACTTGTGACATATTTATTGCCTGTTTCTCGCTGGTCGCTCAGAAACCACCGCCCTGAGAAAACCTCTGCTCATTTTGAGGACTTTTGCCCCGTTCAGAAGATACAGTATTTGTTTTTAAATGGTTTATCGATGGTTTTGTTAAGGGTGTTCAGTTTTCGTAAGTTTGTTTGAATCTCATTGCGATTTTTCTTCACTTTTATTAAGGCCCCGTTTACACGTACACTGGTATTTTTAAAAACGGAGACATTTCCCTTCGTTTGTTCCCATCTTTTACACGCAAACGGAGAATTCACCTCTGAAAACGAAGGAGAACGCTCTGCAAGCCGATCAGAATCACAATGTTGGTGCGTCAGCTCCTAAAATTCTGTTTTCCTCGGTTTAAAAATTCAGAGTGTAAAATTCAGAGTGTAAAATTCACAGTGTAAAATTTCACAGCAAAGATCCAAGACGCCAAGGCAGAAGCAATCGATCCTGTGTTTGTGAGGAGGACAGAGGCTGTTTCCTGATGGTTCTCATCTGTGGGTGGGGTTTACACTTAACCAATCAAAGAGAAGAGGTTTTTATGAGGCGAATTCTGACCAATCAGATCGCTTCACTGCACCACTTCCTGTTTGTTACCAAAGATCGGATCACACAGGATCGATTGCTTCTGCCTTGGCGTCTGGGATCTTTGCTGCGAATTTTACTCTGAATTTCGACTGTTGAATTTGAGGATTTGAAAATATTTGTGCTGAATATTTAAAAAGTGATTTATATATAAAATTCTGTTTTCCTCAGTTTACACGCAAAATCTCCGCTTTTGCTGGAGTTTTGAGAAAGAATCGTTTTCAGAGGAAAAATCTGTGTGTAAACGAAAGGCACAAACGAAGGGAAAAGTCTCGTTTTTTACAGATACCCGGGTATCAATCAATCAATCAATCAATCTTTATTTATATAGCCCTTTACAACACCAATAGTGACCAAAGTGCTTTCCAGTTAAAAACAGAAAATACAACAATACAAAAGACAGAACATTATATAGAATAAAACAGTGTAAAACAATAAATAGTAAAACACACAGTGCAGAAAAATGCCACAAACTACTAAGTATTAAAACCATTTTAAATAAATATGTTTTGAGACGAGATTTAAAAAGGTTAAAATCAGTGATGTTACGAAGCTCAAAGGGCAGATTGTTCCAGATTGTTCCACAGTCTGGGACCAACCACAGAGAAAGCTCCATCGCCCCAGTGTTTGAGTCTGGCTCGGGGACTTCCAAAACAAGTTGGTTATTTGACCTTAAAGTGTGATTTGATTTTCGGACAAATAAAAACTCGGTCAAATAACAAGGTGCTAAACCGTTAAAAGCTTTAAAAACAAAAAGTAAAATTTTAAAATCAATTCTAAAAGAAACTGGAAGCCAGTGAAGTGTAAAAAGGACTGGGGTGATGTGCTGACGTCGAGGTGTGTTGGTTAAAAAACGAGCTGCAGCAGTTTGGGAGACACCGACATAAAGTGCGTTGCAATAATCTATTCTAGAACTGATAAAAGCATGAATGGTCCTTTCAAGGTCGGTGTGATTTAAAAAAGGCTTGACTTTAGATAAAAGACGTAACTGATAAAAACTGGCTCTCACAACACTGTCAATCTGCTTATCAAATTTGAAATTGTTGTCAAAAGTGACCCCAAGGTTCCTGACGGTCAATTTTAACTTTGATGACAACAAATCAAAATCGGAAGATGCAGAATCACCAAATAAAATGTATTCTGTTTTGTTTTCATTCAAATGAAGAACATTTTGTCCTGAGCACGTGTGTGTAAACGGCCCTAAAACTGTCACACAAAACCACCTTAAAGTCAAATTCATTCAAATAAAAACTACCCAATGTTTTTCAGATATAGAATACTTTGGTTTGTGTTGTTTTAATATTTATTCTGCCTAGACCAGGCATGTCCAAACTCTGGCCCGTGGGCCAAATGCGGCCCTCAGACAAATTTTTCTTGGCCCTCAGGCTTCCAGGTGAATTGGCCCAAATTACCTTGAGCAGAACTTCTGACTGCAAATTTTTGGAAAATCTACCTTGATAAGACAATATTTAATATTTATTGTGTGGTTTTGAGGATCTTAGCGTGAATAAAGGACTGAAGCTCATTCTAACGTGTTAAACATGCATTTATTTCTATTATTGACTGTCCTGAGCACCAGTCTGTGGCCCTCGATCGGCCCTCTGCTTCGTCTGTGTTTAAATATGTGGCCCCTGATGAAAAAAGTTTGGACACCTCTGGCCTAGAGTGTCCCGGGACAGTCCCTGCAGATTTATCCAAATCCAGTGATTTGTCCCAGTTTTATACAAGAAATGTCCCATGTGTCCCTATTTTGGACCAATTTTATACCTGCAAACAGTAAAGAGTGGAGTGTATTGACATTTGTTTGGGTAAAATACAGAAAATCTGCTTAAAAATGACCAAAACCCAAAGAAAATGTGACTAAACTGACTCATGTTCATCATGAATGGAACAGAATTCCTTAATTCCGCACTCGATTCACAGTTTTATTATTTCCAACCACCATAAACTGAGAATGCTCAAGTTTATTATTTTGAAAATCTGGACAGCCTAATTCTGCCTCAACATTAGCATTAGCATTAGCACTCCCCCCCCCCCCCCCTTCCACGTTCCACAGAAGAGCCTGACCATCCAGGACTCCCTTAAATCCTTAAACGCAGGATTGTTTTCTTCAGGCCGGTGGTTTCTGAAGTGACAGAGCTGAGAATACTTTTAATATTTGTGTTGTAAATTGAAAATGTGTTTGTGTTTACGCCACGGCACGAGTCTGGAGGTGTCTGAGGTGCACTGAATGTTTAAACGGACCATCGCACATTAAAGAGGGGGTATTATACTCACGACTATTCACTTTCTACCATTATAACATGAAAACACCTGCTGAAGGTTTTAGAGTCCTCCATGCATGTCTGAGTAATCTAGAGATCTCTCCTGGGCCCTGTTCAAACCTATGAAAGATATTTTGTTCCATTAGATTTTGAATTTTAAATCCTCCTGAATTTTCTAACTCTAAAAAAAGATGTTGTAAAATTGAGAGTAAATTCAGAGTAAAATTCAGAGTAAAATTCTCAGCAAAGATCCAAGACGCCAAGGCAGAAGCAATCGATCTTGTGTGAGTGAGGACAGAGGCTGTTTCCTGATGGTTCTCATCTGTGGGTGGGGTTTACACTTAACCAATCAAGGAGAAGATGTTTTGATGAGGCGAATTCTGACCAATCAGATCGCTTCACTGTTCCTGTTTGTTACTAAAGATCGGATCACACTGGATCGATTGCTTCTGCCTTGGCGTCTTGGATCTTTGCTGCGAATTTTACTCTGAATTTTACTCTGAATTTCGACTGTTGAATTTGAGGATTTGAAAATATTTGTGCTGAATATTTGAAAATGTACACTTAAAACTTAAGCAGCTAAAATACAGAATAAAAATTATTCAAACATGTTTTTCAGAGTTAAAAAATTAAAAGTGAGGAATTCAGTGGCAAATTAAAATTCATAATGTCAGATTTAACGAGAGGGAGTACCCAAAATGCAGGACCGCTGTTAAAGTTCTTTAATAACAAACAAAGCATGACCAAAATAAAAAAAAACGAAACTGGCATGACACGAGACACTGGACCAACAAAGGTCCAAAAAACAGGACAAACGTGAAACTAAAACACGAAGGGCACACGACACTAAAGTACGGAAGTCCACAGAGGACATATTCATAAGCAAGATTTTTTCTTCCTTGTTTTCTCGAGATAACGAGATCATTATTCCGTGATCTCGAGAAAACAACTGAAACGTCTACGGCCACGTTGTGACAGGCTGACTCAGGTTTAGTCCAGGTTTAGTCCAGGTTTAGTCCAGGTTTAGTCCAGGTTTGGTCCAGGTTTGGTCCAGGTTTAGTCCAGGTTTAGTCCAGGTTTAGTCCAGGTTTAGTCCAGGTTTGGTCCAGGTTTAGTCCAGGTTTGGTCCAGGTTTAGTCCAGGTTTGGTCCAGGTTTAGTCCAGGTTTAGTCCAGGTTTGGTCCAGGTTTAGTCCAGGTTTGGTCCAGGTTTAGTCCAGGTTTAGTCCAGGTTTGGTCCAGGTTTAGTCCAGGTTTAGTCCAGGTTTGGTCCAAGCTTAGTCCAAATTTAGTCCAGGTTTAGTCCAGATTTAGTCCAGGTTTGGTCCAGGTTTAGTCCAGGTTTAGTCTAGATTTGGTCCAGATTTGGTCCAAGCTTAGTCCAAATTTAGTCCAAATTTAGTCCAGGTTTAGTCCAGATTTAGTCCAGGTTTAGTCCAGGTTTGGTCCAAGCTTAGTCCAAATTTAGTCCAGGTTTAGTCCAGATTTAGTCCAGGTTTGGTCCAGGTTTAGTCCAGGTTTAGTCCAGGTTTAGTCCAGGTTTGGTCCAAGCTTAGTCCAAATTTAGTCCAGGTTTAGTCCAAATTTAGTCCAGGTTTAGTCCAGGTTTGTTCCAGGTTTTTTGTCTGGCAGTCAGGCTGACTTCGGGTCTATTTCTCATTCTGAATAGACACGTTTTTGGTCATTAGAATGTCTGGAATAATAATTGATCAGCTGATAAGGCAATATATTGATCAGGGGTTGACACAGTGTTGTGTTACGTCTTTTAATTCGGGATAATTTCAGGGTTAGTCCACGACACCTCCGCAGAAGACTGGCCCGGCTTCGTCTTTACCGACGGAGATACTAGGGACGGGCAAAGTGACGCTTCATGAAACACCGAAGCAGCTGAAGCGATTGTGCCGGAGCTGAAACACAGTTCGAAACTCTCCACAGTGACATCTAGTGGTGATATGTTAGAACTACAACATCCAGAATGCTTCATGTTTTGAGACGGAATAACTCTTTGTTTTCTCAAGATCTCGAAATAACCGTTTTGTTTTGTCGAGATCACAAATTAATTGTGTCGTTTTCTCGAGCTCTCGAGTTAATTTTCTCGTTATTAAGGTGGAAAATAATCATTACGAACATGGCCTCTGTCGGCTTCTGTACTAAAGGAATAATATACACCGAAATATGCAACAACAGTAACTACAAAACATGAACCGTGACACATAATCTGACAAAAACAAATTAATTTCCATACAAATCCTCCCTATAGTTAGCAGTACGAGTCCGTAGGAGGCTCCGCCCCCAGGCTCCACACGACAGTTCTCCATAAATCTACAAAAACATGAGACAAAACTGAACAAACTGGACAAACCTGATGCAGGAGGTTCATGAGGAGGTTCATGAGGAGGTTCATCAGGGGGTTCATCAGGAGGTCCATCAGGAGGTTCATCAGGGGGTTCATCAGGAGGTTCATCAAGGGGTTCATCAGGAGGTTCATCAGGAGGTTCATCAGGAGGTCCATCAGGAGGTTCATCAGGAGGTTCATCAGGGGGTTCATCAGGAGGTCCATCAGGAGGTCCATCAGGAGGTCCATCAGGAGGTTCATCAGGAGGTTCATGAGTGCGACGCTCTGAAGGGGGAGGGACCCAGCACAGAGAGCAAAGTGAGGGAGGACTCGATCAATAACTTAATCCAATCAAAGGCACGTGGTGATCTAAATATGTGACATCACGGAGGTAAATACCCCCTCTTTAAGCTCATTTTATAAGCTTCACTTATTTACTAGAGTAGACGACGTTTAGACTCTTATTTTGAAAGTATCTGACTGACGACGGCGGTCTGATGTCATTTCCTGTTTGTAAAGAGAGGTTTAATACTCTGCACTTTAAACTCTGGAGCAAAAACTTCCGTCTGAAAATATGCTGCAGCCGAAAAAAGGCTCATGAGGAGAAGTTTGGACGTTTAAAAGAAAACGATCTGGTGATTCTGTCGTATCATAAACTCATAACGGTGTCGGTAAAATGTGTTTTATTTGGCACAGCCTCACAGCCAAAAGGTCCGGGGTTCAATTCCCGGAGCACCAGTCTCTCCTACATCCACGTTAGAATCCAGAAGTAATGCAACTATCGAATTTTTATATAAATGGGCATCTGTAAACAGGAAGTGAGTACGGGCGCGATTCCGGCTCCATCGACTCTGGCTACAGTTCACTTTAGGCGACGTTCCGACTGCAGCCTGGAGTGGCCCAAATCCGATTTTTTCGCCTCCATGCGACCTGTATCTGATCTTCTAAAGACAGTCTGAACGACACAGGTCCGATTTTTTCAAATGCGACCCAGGCCACTTGGGCGACGTTCAGACTGCAGGGCTTAATGCTTAATCTGGATTTTTTTGTGAAATCGGATTTTTTTGCGAGGTCGTTCACATTTCCAGTTAAATGCGACTTGTGTGTGATCTCCAGTGTGAACTTTAACCGCCCCAAAAGTGTCCCGCATGAACCCCGGAGGACACGACGAGGTCACTTGCAGCGAGCGTGCTCAATGTTTACGGAAGTCGCTTAAAGTTGCTGGTTTAGTCCTGGTTTAGACCTGGTTCAGACCTAGTTTAGTCCTGATTTAGTCTTGGTTTAGTCCTGGTTTAGACCTAGTTCAGACCTGGTTTAGTCCTGGTTTAGTCCTGGCTTAGACCTAGATTAGTCCTAGTTTAGACCTGGTTTAGACCTGGTTTAGTCCTGGTTTAGACCTGGTTCAGTCCTGGTTTAGTCCTGGCTTAGACCTGCTTTAGTCCTGGTTTAGACCCGGTTTAGACCTGGTTTAGTCTTGGTTTAGACCCAGTTTAGTCCTGGTTTAGACCCGGTTTAGACCTGGTTTAGTCTTGGTTTAGACCCAGTTTAGTCCTGGTTTAGACCTGGTTTAGTCCTGGTTTAGACCCGGTTTAGTCCTGGTTTAGACCTGGTTTAGTCTTGGTTTAGACCCAGTTTAGTCCTGGTTTAGACCTGGTTTAGTCCTGGTTTAGGCCTGGTTTAGACCCAGTTTAGTCCTGGTTTAGACCTGGTTTAGTCCTGGTTTAGGCCTGGTTTAGTCTTGGTTTAGACCCAGTTTAGTCCTGGTTTAGACCTGGTTTAGACCCGGTTTAGTCCTGGTTTAGTCCTGGTTTAGACCTGGTTTAGACCCAGTTTAGTCCTGGTTTAGACCTGGTTTAGTCCTGGTTTAGACCCGGTTTAGACCTGGTTTAGTCCTGGTTTAGACCTGCTTTAGACTTGGTTTAGACCTGGTTTAGTCCTGGAGCCAGAACATGTACAGCTTATTTGTTTTAAGGAGGATAAGGAGAAGGACGAGGTTTTTGGCCACGGTGTTTTGTGGGGCAGTGGCAGCAACGTCCGTAGAAATGAACGTGTTGGTGCGGAGTGGTTGGTGCGGAGTGGTGGGATTGCTACGTGCTTCGCCGCTTCACTGACACGGAGTTCATATACTATTTTCACATGACGAGAAGAACGTTTGTGTACATTTGTGAGCGCCTACTTGTACCACTCTCACTGGAGGAAACACGCCCAGGTCGGATGAACGCGACCTGGTCGTTCAGACTGAAGTCGCATGTCAAAAGATCGGATATGTATCGGATTTAGGACCACATATCCAAGTGGCCTGGGTCACATTTGAAAAAATCGGATCTGTGTCGTTCAGACTGTCATTAAAAGATCAGATACAGGTCGCATAGAGGCGAAAAAATCTGATTTGGGTCACTTCAGGCTACAGTGTGAACGTAGCCCAAGATATGTGGTCCTAAAACCGATACATATCCGATCTTTTGACATGCGACTTCAGTCTGAACGGCCAGGTCGCGTTCATCCGACCTACACGTCATCAACAAGCAACAACGTCACTATTCTGCGTTGAAGTAGGCAGAAACTGAACAGAACTAGATCGTATTTTCGGAAACAAGGCCGACGTTGAGCCGATAGAAATGCTGGATCGCTGCATTACTGAAGAGGAACCCAAAAAATGCCAAGACCAAAAACCTCGTCCTTCACCTTCCCAGTCTCGTCATTAAAACAAATAAACTGTACATGTTCTGGCTCCGGTACGACAGCAACTTTAAAATCTCCAGGCGCTCAATGCTCGTGTCCATGTTTAAGCGACTTTGCTCGCTGCACGTGATCTCGTCGTGTCCTCCAAGGCGCATGTGGGACACTTTTAAGGCGTTTAAAGTTCACACTGGAGATCACATACAAGTCGCATTTAATTGGAAATGTGAACGATGTCGCAAAAAAATCGGATTTCACAAAAAAAAATCCAAATTGAGCATTAAACCCTGCAGTCTGAACGTCGCCCAAGTGGCCTGGGTCGCATTTGGAAAAGTCTGTGTCGGAACGTAGCTTTACTCTCTCTGTAACCGCTGACGTGAGCCTCGTCATTTTGGTCCGATCCTGCTGTTTTTACTTCACTATTTCATCCTTAATTAAATTCCTCTTCGTAACATGGACCTGGCTCCACATTAGTGTAACTGCTAGCCTCGGTGAGCTTCATTCGCCTGGAGCCGAGCGCCCTGGGTGACGTCACGCTCGCTCGGTAGATTTCTTTATACAATCTGTGGTCATTTGGATCACGTTCGCTCAAACGCAGAAGACACGTCCGCTCCAAAACTATTTGAAGAGAACTTGTGTGTGAAATGATCTTCTGCGTGGACAGACCATTTCACCATTTTTAAATAATTTTCTGATCGATTTAAGTGTTTAGATCTATTTTGGCCAAGCGTTTTTGCAGTAAACGCCCTTAACACAACACAAAGAACTCAAAGAACGCAAAAGTCCCAACAGAACGTGTCCTTCTACAGGAAACGAGGAACATACAGCTCTGGAAAAAATAAGAGACCACTGCAAAATGATCAGTTTTTCTGATTTTACTACTTATAGGTTTGTGTTTGGGCAAAAGGAACATTTTTCTTTGAGTCTATAAACTACTGACAACATTTCCCCCAAATTCCCAATAAAAATATTCTCGTTTAGAGCATTTATTTGCAGAAAATGACAAAAAAGATCCATGTTTTCAGAGCTCAAACAATGCAAAGAAACAAGATGAAATTCATTTTAAAACAACATAATACTAATGTTTACACTTAAGAAGAGTTCACAAATCAATATTTGGTGCAATAACCCTTATTTTTAATCACAGCTTTCATGTGTCTTGGCCTCCACAAGTCTTTACATTGTTCTTGGGTCCTAGTTTAGACCTGGTTTAGTCCTAGTTTAGACCTGGTTTAGTCCTGGTTTAGACCTGGTTCAGACCTGGTTTAGTCTTGGTTCAGACCTGGTTTAGACCTGGTTTAGTCCTGGTTTAGACCTGGTTCAGACCTGGTTTAGTCTTGGTTCAGACCTGGTTTAGTCCTGGTTTAGACCTGGTTTAGTCCTGGTTTAGACCTGGTTCAGACCTGGTTTAGTCTTGGTTCAGACTTGGTTTAGTCCTGGTTTAGACCTGGTTCAGACATGGTTTAGTCTTGGTTCAGACCTGGTTTAGACCTGGTTTAGTCCTGGTTCAGACCTGGTTTAGACCTGGTTTAGACCTGGTTCAGACATGGTTTAGTCTTGGTTCAGACCTGGTTTAGACCTGGTTTAGTCCTGGTTCAGACCTGGTTTAGTCTTGGTTCAGACCTGGTTTAGTCCTGGTTCAGACCTGGTTTAGTCTTGGTTCAGACCTGGTTTAGTCCTGGTTCAGATCTGGTTTAGTCCTGATTCAGACCTGGTTTAGTCCTCATTTAGACCTGGTTTAGTCCTGGTTCAGACCTGGTTTAGTCCTGGTTCAGATCTGGTTTAGTCCTGGTTCAGACCTGGTTTAGTCCTGGGTTAGTCCTGGTTCAGACCTGGTTTAGTCTTGGTTCAGACCTGGTTTAGTCCTGGTTCAGACCTGGTTTAGTCCTGGTTTAGTCCTGGTTTAGCCCTAGTTCAGACCTGGTTTAGAACTGAAGTAGCTCAGCTTTGTGTTTGTGTTACATGTAGAGATGCTGATTTCACAAAAATCCACTGGTCTCTTATTTTTTTCCAGAGCTGTGATTTTATTATATGAACTAATGATCCACAGTGCGGCGTTGGACTTAAACTGTACATGGGCTCTTCTCTCCACAGACCTGAGAAAGCTTCTGTAGAATCAACAATCGGCGCTCAGCATTTGGAGCTTCGATTGTTGATTCTATAGAAATCATCTTTTCTCTCAGGATTTCAGGTTGTTTTTTCCTCTTTTTAAAGGTTCTACATTTCGCAAAACGGACTCCTGTGAGGTTTAAGTCATGTTCTGATGTTCCTCCTCAAAAACACCTGGAGTTGTGTTTGTTTCATTCTCTGAAATGATCCAAGTGATTAAACCAGGTCTAAACCAGGACTAAACCAGGACTGAACAAGGACTAAACCAGGACTAGACCAGGACTAGACCAGGTGACGTCTCTCAGCACAGATGTTTCTGGTTCAGGGGGCGGAGTCTGGATATTTGTTCGACCAATCACACTGTTCCTTCTCCCTCCAGACCCCGCACCCTCTCTCCAGGCCCCGCCCAGTTGAGGCTGTGAAGCGTGTTTGTGGGCGGAGTTAGGTGTGGTGAGGCTGGACTTTTGCATGTTTTATATTAAAGAGGGAAGCATGAAAAACTCATCTCTTCTTTATTTCTTTGTACTTCTGCTGTTACTGTTTGCTGCTGCAGAAACCTCCCCACGGGGATCAATAAACTTTAAATCAGCTCTGTAGTGTTTTCTGCTCCCTGACCCCCGTCGATCATTCTGGTCTGATTCTGACATTTGAAATCACAATATTGATCTAAAACCACTTATTAAAAGGTCTAAACCAGGACTAAACCAGAACTAAACCAGGACTAAACTAGGACTAAACCAGGACTAAACCAGAACTAAAACCAGGACTAAACCAGGTCTAAACCAGGTCTAAACCAGGTCTAAACCAGGACTAAACCAGGTCTAAACCAGAACTAAACCAGGACTAAACCAGGTCTAAACCAGGTCTAAACCAGGTCTAAACCAGGACTAAACCAGGTCTAAACCAGAACTAAACCAGGTCTAAACCAGGTCTAAACCAGGTCTAAACCAGGTCTAAACCAGGACTAAACCAGGTCTAAACCAGCACTAAACCAGGACTAAACCAGGTCTAAACCAGGTCTAAACCAGGTCTAAACCAGGACTAAACCAGGACTAAACCAGGTCTAAACCAGGATTAAACCAGGACTAAACCAGGTCTAAACCAGGATTAAACCAGGTCTAAACCAGGCCCAACCGGTGCTTGTCCCCACATTGCTGCTTGCAGCTATATTTATTATTATTATTACTATTTCCATTATTATTATTTACTTTATCCCATTCCTGCCTGCATGCACTTTCTTTCTTGTTCAAATGTCCTGGAGCTACTGTGGCAAGTAAATTTCTCCTGTGTGAGATCAATAAAGTCTTATCTTATCTTATCTTAAACCAGATCTAAACCAGGTCTAAACCAGGTCTAAACCAGGTCTAAACCAGGATTAAACCAGGTCTAAACCAGGCCCAACCGGTGCTTGTCCCCACATTGCTGCTTACAGCTATATTTATTATTATTATTACTATTTCCATTATTATTATTTACTTTATCCCATTCCTGCCTGCATGCACTTTCTTTCTTGTTCAAATGTCCTGGAGCTACTGTGGCAAGTAAATTTCTCCTGTGTGAGATCAATAAAGTCTTATCTTATCTTATCTTAAACCAGATCTAAACCAGGTCTAAACCAGGTCTAAACCAGGTCTAAATCAGGACTAAACCAGGCTGTGGGTTCCTCACACTCGAGCAGATTTTTTTTTTTTACTTTTGGACCAAAACGACGACACAACGCTGCTCAAACCTACGAGTGTCACCATAAAGAACATCGAACTGGAGAAGAGACGCCAAAGTGGGCGTGTCACAGGGGGCGTGTCACAGTGGGCGTGTCACAGTGGAAGTGTCCCAGTGGAAGTGTCACATGTCACAGTGGGCTGTACCACTCTTGAAAATTCTCAACCATGAATTACTCCAAATCCAACTTCAGAAGAAGAAAAAACGACTACAACATTTCTCTGGGAAGTTTTGTTTTCCCCATGAAGATAATCAGACGTTATTTTAGCATCAGAACTCCCGAGAGCAGAGGGTTTGGATGAGGTTATATTATATTATATTATATTGTATTATATTACATTATATTATATTATATTACATTATATATTATATTATATTATATTATATTAAATTACATTATATGATATATTATATGATATATTAAATTATATTATATTATATTATATTAAATTACATTACATGATATGATATTATATGATATATTACATTATATTATATTATATTTATTATATTATATTATATTAATATTCCTCAAGCAGGAGTTTCTCTAGAATGTTCCTCAGGTCAGTGTTGCTGAGCAGTGCCTCCTCGGTCAATTAACATCCGGCTGTATTAAAGGTTTTCATGAGCAGAAATGCCCTAGTTACAGCAGTTGCCATGGCGACACTTCCTCCCAGGTGTGAGCGGGACGTGAAGGTCACAGACGTGCTGGTCACATGTCCCCGCGGTTACCACGGCGAAGGACAGAGGTGGGCTCCATGGCGACAGCTCGGAACGGGCTCCTACTGGTGCTCTGCGGTGACATCACGCTGGGGGGTCCTGCACGCCAGTCTGTGGCAGAATGTTCAGCTGTTACCATGGTGACACGATGCACGCATTCGCCAACAAATACGTTTTAAAATACCGTACTCTGAAAACTCCAAAAAACTGATTTTGAGCTCAAAGGAGAAAAGGCAACTCACTGAAAAACTCAGATTAAAGTCTGACAGAGCTTCAGACAGAGCAGTGCCTCCAGTTAGCATCACACCCCAGAGAATGTGGAGGACGTCAGAGGATCAGCTGCTTCTTTAACAGGCAACAAACACCTCTCCACAGATCTGACCTGTGAGTGTGTCTCCACAGATCTGACCCGTGTCTCCACAGATCTGACCCGTGAGCGTGTCTCCGTTTCAGGTGGAGTTTGTTTTGTCCTTCAGACGTCGGAGCCGTCCTCTGGTGACCTTTGACCTTTTGTCTTTTCAGCAGTGAAGGAGTGAGGGATGAGAGAAAAGACGTGTGGATGTGCACGATCACACACACACGTTTATACACTCACAAGTTCACGCATTCACACGTTCACGCATTCACACGCTCACGCATTCACACGTTCACACACACACAGTCACACGCTCACACATTCACGCATTCACACGTTCACGCATTCACGCATTCACACGCTCACGCATTCACACGCTCACACATTCACACGTTCACACATTCACATGTTTACGCATTCACACGCTCACACATTCACACGTTCACGCATTCACACGCTCACACATTCACACGTTCACGCATTCACACGTTCACGCATTCACACGCTCACACATTCACACGCTCACACATTCACACGTTCACACACACACAGTCACACATTCACACGCTCACACATTCTCACGCTCACACATTCACACGTTCACACATTCACACGTTCACACATTCACGCATTCACACGTTCACGCATTCACACGTTCACGCGTTCACACGCTCACGCATTCACACGCTCACACATTCACACATTCACACGCTCACACGTTCACACATTCACACGTTCACACACACAGTCACACATTCACACGTTCACACATTCACACGCTCACACATTCACATGTTCACACACACAGTCACACATTCACACGTTTACACATTCACACGTTCACGCATTCACACGCTCACACATTCACACGTTCACACATTCACACGCTCACGCATTCACACGCTCACACATTCACACGCTCACACATTCACACGTTCACACACACACAGTCACACATTCACACGCTCACACATTCACACGCTCACACATTCACACGTTCACACATTCACACGCTCACACATTCACACGTTCACACATTCACACGTTCACGCATTCACACGTTTACGCATTCACACGCTCACACGCTCACACATTCACACGTTCACGCATTCACACGCTCACACATTCACATGTTCACACATTCACACGCTCACACATTCACACGCTCACACACACACAGTCACATATTCACACATTCACACGTTCACACATTCACACGCTCACACATTCACACGTTCACACACACACAGTCACACATTCACACGCTCACACATTCACACGTTCACGCATTCACACGTTTACGCATTCACACGCTCACACATTCACACGTTCACGGATTCACACGTTCACGGATTCACACATTCACACGTTCACGCATTCACACGTTTACGCATTCACACGCTCACACGCTCACACATTCACACGTTTACGCATTCACACGCTCACACATTCACACGTTCACACATTCACACGCTCACACGCTCACACATTCACACGTTCACACACACACAGTCACATATTCACACGCTCACACGTTCACACACTCACACAGTCACACATTCACACGCTCACACATTCACATGTTCACACATTCACACGCTCACACATTCACACGCTCACACATTCACACGTTCACACACACACAGTCACACATTCACACGCTCACACATTCACACGCTCACACATTCACACGCTCACACATTCACACGTTCACACACACACAGTCACACATTCACACGCTCACACATTCACATGTTCACACACACACAGTCACACATTCACACGCTCACACATTCACACCCTCACATTCACACGCTCACACATTCACACGCTCACACACTCACATGCTCACACATTCACACGCTCACACATTCACACCCTCACATTCACACGTTCACACGCTCACACACTCACAGCTCACACATTCACACGCTCACACATTCACACGCTCACACGTTCACACATACACGTTCACACACTCACACATCACCAGCAGATGTTCATTATTATATTGGTACAGTATTAATGTTCCACATTACGGAGTAAACTTACCTATCTCCATGGAGACAGGTGCCCAGAGTTACAGGTCTGATCTGTGGAGAGGCTAACCTGCTCACCTACAAACGCATTTGTCCCAGGTGTTTTTGACCAATAATTATCAGCGTAAAACTGTCAGTGGGTCAGATCATCCTGTTTACACATCACACAAGTAATCAATGAACTTATCATTAAAGTAATCATTTAACTAATCATTTAAGTAATAATTTAACTAATCATTTAACTAATAATTTAACTAATATTTTAAGTAATCATTTAAGTAATCATTTATTTAATAATTTAAGTAATCATTAAACTAATCATTTAACTAATAATTTAACTAATCATTAAACTAATAATTTAATTAATCATTTAACTAATCATTAAACTAATCATCTGTCACACTTTGGTGCGTCCAGAACGTGATGACATCAGTGGGCGTGGTCGTTAGCACGTGATAGCCTGGGCTGTTAGCCTGGAGCCAAAGCTAAAGTTTGTAGTTTCACTTTGAGCGGCGCCTTCCGGACAAACGAAACCGAAGAGTGTCAGCGCGGACCCGGGGCCACGCCACGGAGCCGCGGCCGGGAGCACAGAGCCGGATCCGGGCCCGTCGGAATACTTTGACATAAGTGTGGGGAAAGTTTGTTGTTGCGTGGGCAGCCGTTAGCCGTTAGCATGGAGAGCGGCGGAAACACGCGCAGCCCCGGGGACAGCGCGGCGGAGCGGCTCATGGACGAATACCTCCGCTCCCTCGGCCTGCAGCGCAAAAAGATCGCCAAAGACGGCTCGTGTTTGTTCCGGGCCGTGGCTGAACAGGTAAAAGATCAAAACTGTTCCACAACAACAGCCCCGGCTCTGAGTTTGAGAGCTCCGGGAACAGAGCCGCAGAGAGCCGCCCTGCCTCTAAACACACTCCTCCGCACTCTGGATCTGCTCTAAAACTCTACAATAACACAGATTATTCATTATTAGACATGATTCTGTGCTTTAGTGCATTTCCCTGTGGATGTGAGCAGTTTCAGTCCTGAGTTCTGCTGCAGGATCTGAGCTCAGGACATTTGGGAACAAAGTTGTGGGGGAAAAAATCCCTAAATTTCATAAATTTCACTAAAAATATTGACCAAAAACACAAAATCACACAATATTTAACTCATTCTAAAGTGTCAGGGCTCTTCTTTTTAGCTAAAGCTTCACTGTGTAACTTTTCTGGTGGAGGGTGTGGCACCGGCTTGTTTCCATGGAGATGTTAGATGATTATATAATGTTATTTTCTTATATTTACATGTTCAAACTCGTCTGTCTGTGGACTTTTATACTTTTATATTCATATACAAACAGAATCGGGGTACAGGAGTGCAAAAGGTGCAGTTCGGCCTGATTTAAAAGTGTTTCCACTCTTGAAACCGGTAAAAGTTAAGGGAAAGTTTGAAGAAAAGTAGAAAACAAAGTACAAAAAATACAGAAAATAGATCCAAAATGCAGAGAGAGAGTTTATGCACAAGGAAGGGCTTTTACTGACACTTTAAAACTTCTTTTAACTATAAGTATTTTATTAAACGTACTTTTATTAGTCTAATCTTTTAGACAGGGTTTGGCCCTTGTTTACATCATGGTTGCTAGGTAACAAACCTCTACATATGACACAGCTGCTGCAGCCACAGTAAGCATATAAACTCAGTTATTTTTTTATTGGGGCCAGGCAGCGGTAGCTGCAAGGCACCCATAGTGTTTCTATTGATTCCTATTATTATTATTATTGGGGCCAGGCAGCGGTAGCTGCAAGGCACCCATAGTGTTTCTATTGATTCTTATTATTATTGGGGCCAGGCAGCGGTAGCTGCAAGGCACCCATAGTGTTTCTATTGATTCTTATTATTATTATACATTATTCTTCCGCCTCTGGGAGTCTATGGAAACCCCTAGAACCGTCTGGTAAAAAGTTGTGAAATTTGGCATGCACATTCCAGCCAGTCTCCTCATTACCCACAGCAATTTATAGTCCCCCACCCCCAACCCTCTAGCGCCACCAGCAGCTCAAAGTTGCAGGAATTTTCAGGTACATTTCTGCGTGTAACTTTTGAACCGTATGTCCAGTTTTCAAAAACTTGGTATCCCTGGACTCCTTGGGCCAAGCCGAATCCAACGCACCCTATGACGTCATTTTCCGTCAGGGTAGATTTTCCGCCATTTTGAATTTTATGAAAAACACTCAAAATGCTTCTCCTCCCTCAATTTTTAACCAATTTTGCTCAAATTTGGTACATAGCATCTTTGGACTGAGCCTCATCAGAGACGTACCCGGTTTTTTGATATCTCTTATCGTTTTGTCGTGACAGCCAATCAAACGTGTCCGAAAAGTCGCCAAACAGGAAGTGAGCTCATATCTCGGGAACCGTTTATAGGATTATTATCAAACTTTTCACAGATGTTCGTGTCCTTCCCAGGATTCCTCACAAAAAATTACAGGTCCCCACCTCAAACCCTCTAGCGCCACCAACAGGTCAAAATTTTAGGGACATTTCTGCTTGTAACTTTTGAAGCGTAAGTCCGATTTTCAAAAATTTGGTATCCCTGGGATCCTTGGGCGAAGACTGATCCAACGCATCCTATGACGTCATGTCTGCCGGAATAGAATGTCCGCCATCTTGGATTTTGTGAAAATCAATAAAATTCTTCTGTTTCTACAACTTAACTTGTAATTTCCACAACAAATGGTGTGCACCCACATTCTAGACAGTCTCATGATGCCCTTCAACAAATTTTACGTCCCCACCCCCAACCCTCTAGCGCCACCAGCAGGTCAAAGTTGCAGGTACATTTCGGCTTGTAAGTTTTGAACCGTACGTCCGATTTTCTAAAACTTGGCCTCCCTAGACTCCTTGGGGCAAGACGAATCCAACGCAATATGTGACGTAATTTTCGGCGGGTAAGATTTTCTGCCATTTTGAATTTTATGAAAAACACTCAAAATGCTTCTCCTCCCTCAATTTTGGACCAATTTTGCTCTAATTTGGTACATAGCGTCTTTAGACTGACCCCCATCAGAAATTTACCCGGCGTTTTGATATCTTTTATCGTTTTGTCGTGATAGCCAATCAAACGCGTCTTAACAGTTGCCAAGCAGGAAGTGAGCTCATATCTCGGGAACCCTTCATAGAATTATTTTCAAACTTTCACATATATTCTAGTCTGTCCCAGGATTCCCCACAAAAAATTACAGGGCCCCAGCTCAAACCCTCTAGCGCCACCAACAGGTCAAAATTTGAGGGACATTTCTGCTTGTAACTTTTGAACCGTAAGTCAGATTTTAAAAAAACTTGGTATCCCGGGGATCCCTGGGCCAAGTCGAATCAAATGCACACCATGACGTCATGTCAGCCAGAAGAGAATGTCCGCCATTTTGAATTTTATGAAAAACACTCAAAATGCTTCTCCTCACTCAATTTTGGACCAATTTTGCTCTAATTTAGTACAGAGCATCTTTGGACTGAGCCTCATCAGAAACTTGCCTGGAGTTTTGATATCTCTTATCGTTTTGTCGTGAGAGCCAATCAAACGCGTCCTAAAAGTCGCCAAACAGGAAGTGAGCTCATATCTCGGGATCCCTTCATAGGATTATTTTCAAACTTTTCACACGTATTCTAGTCTGTCCCAGGATTCCACACAAAAAATGACAGGGCCTCATCTCAAATCCTCTAGCGCCACCAACGGGTCAAAATTTGAGGGACATTTCTGCTTGTAACTTTTAAACCTTAAGTCCGATTTTCAGAAACTTGGTATCCCTGGGATCCTCGGGCGAAGACCGATCCAACGCATCTCATCGAATTAGGCTGGGTCGCTGCTTGGCCCCACATTGCTGCTTGCAGCTATATTTATACATTATTCTTCCGACACTGGGAGTCTATGGCAACCCCTAGAACCGTCTGGTAAAAAGTTGTGAAATTTGGCATGCACATTCCAGCCAGTCTCCTCATTACCCACAGCAATTTATAGGCCCCCACCCCCAACCCTCTAGCGCCACCAGCAGCTCAAAGTTGCAGGAATTTTCAGGTACATTTCTGCGTGTAACTTTTGAAGCGTATGTCCAATTTTCAAAAACTTGGCATCCCTGGACTCCTTGGGCCAAGCCGAATCCAACGCACCCTATGACGTCATTTTCCGTCAGGGTAGATTTTCCGCCATTTTGAATTTTATGAAAAACACTCAAAATGCTTCTCCTCCCTCAATTTTTGTCCCATTTTGCTCAAATTTGGTACATCGCATCTTTAGAATGAGCCTCATCAGGGACGTACCCGGTTTTTTGATATCTCTTATCGTTTTGTCGTGACAGCCAATCAAACGTGTCCGAAAAGTCGCCAAACAGGAAGTGAGCTCATATCTCGGGAACCGTTTATAGGATTATTTTCAAACTTTTCACAGATGTTCGTGTCCTTCCCAGGATTCCCCTTAAAAAATTACAGGTCCCCACCTCAAACCCTCTAGCGCCACCAACAGGTCAAAATTTTAGGGACATTTCTGCTTGTAACTTTTGAACCGTAAGTCCGATTTTCAAAAATTTGGTATCCCTGGGATCCTTGGGCGAAGACTGATCCAACGCATCCTATGACGTCATGTCTGCCGGAATAGAATGTCCGCCATCTTGGATTTTTTTGAAAATCAATAAAATTCTTCTGTTTCTACAACTTAACTTGTAATTTCCACAACAAATGGTGTGCACCCAGATTCTAGACCGTCTCATGATGCCCTTCAACAAATTTTACGTCCCCACCCCCAACCCTCTAGCGCCACCAGCAGGTCAAAGTTGCAGGTACATTTCGGCTTCTAAGTTTTGAACCGTACATCCGATTTTCTAAAACTTGGCTTCACTGGACTCCTTGGGGCAAGACGAATCCAACGCATTCTGTGACATCATTTTCGGCGGGTAAGATTTTCCGCCATTTTGAATTTTATGAAAAAAATTCAAAATGCTTCTCCTCCCTCAATTTTGGAGCAATTTTGCTCAAATTTGGTCCATAGCATCTTTGGACTGAGCCTCATCAGAGACGTACCCGGTTTTTTGATATCTCTTATCGTTTTGATGTGACAGCCAATCAAACGTGTCCGAAAAGTCGCCAAACAGGAAGTGAGCTCATATCTTGGGAACCGTTTATAGGATTATTTTCAAACTTTTCACAGATGTTCGTGTCCTTCCCAGGATTCCCCACAAAAAAGTACAGGTCCCCACCTCAAACCCTCTAGCGCCACCAACAGGTCAAAATTTGAGGGACATTTCTGCTTGTAATTTTTGAACCGTAAATCAGATTTTCAAAAACTTGGTATCCCGGGGATCCCTGGGCCAAGTCGAATCAAATGCACACCATGACGTCATGTCAGCCGGAATAGAATGTCCGCCATTTTGAATTTTATGAAAAACACTCAAAATGCTTCTCCTCACTCAATTTTGGACCAATTTTGCTCTAATTTGGTACAGAGCATCTTTGGACTGAGCCTCATCACAAACTTGCCTGGAGCTTTGATATCTCTTATCGTTTTGTCGTGAGAGCCAATCAAACGCGTCCTAAAAGTCGCCAAACAGGAAGTGAGCTCATATCTCGGGATCCCTTCATAGGATTATTTTCAAACTTTTCAGACTTATTCTAGTCTGTCCCAGGATTCCACACAAAAAATTACAGGGCCTCAGGTCAAATCCTCTAGCGCCACCAACGGGTCAAAATTTGAGGGACTTTTCTGCTTGTAACTTTTAAAGCGTAAGTCCGATTTTCAGAAACTTGGTATCCCTGGGATCCTCGGGCGAAGACTGACCCAACGCATCTCATCGAATTAGGCTGGGTCGCTGCTTGGCCCCACATTGCTGCTTGCAGCTATATTTATACATTATTCTTCCGCCTCTGGAAGTCTATGGCAACCCCTAGAACCGTCTGGTAAAAAGTTGTGAAATTTGGCATGCACATTCCAGCCAGTCTCCTCATTACCCACAGCAATTTATAGGCCCCCACCCCCAACCCTCTAGCGCCACCAGCAGGTCAAAGTTGCAGGAATTTTCAGGTACATTTCTGCGTGTAACTTTTGAACCGTATGTCCAATTTTCAAAAACTTGGTATCCCTGGACTCCTTGGGCCAAGCCGAATCCAACGCACCCTGTGACGTCATTTTCCGTCAGGGTAGATTTTCCGCCATTTTGAATTTTATGAAAAACACTCAAAATGCTTCTCCTCCCTCAATTTTGGACCAATTTTGCTTAAATTTGGTCCATAGCATCTTTGGACTGAGCCTCATCAGGGACGTACCCGGTTTTTTGATATCTCTTATCGTTTTGTCGTGACAGCCAATCAAACGTGTCCGAAAAGTCGCCAAATAGGAAGTGAGATCATATCTCGGGAACCGTTTATAGGATTATTTTCAAACTTTTCACAGATGTTCGTGTCCTTCCCAGGATTCCCCACAAAAAATGACAGGTCCCCACCTCAAACCCTCTAGCGCCACCAACAGGTCAAAATTTTAGGGACATTTCTGCTTGTAACTTTTGAACCGTAAGTCCGATTTTCAAAAATTTGGTATCCCTGGGATCCTTGGGCGAAGACTGATCCAACGCATCCTATGACGTCATGTCTGCCGGAATAGAATGTCCGCCATCTTGAATTTTGTGAAAATCAATAACATTCTTCTGTTTCTACAACTTAACTTGTAATTTCCACAACAAATGGTGTGCACCCACATTCTACACAGTCTCATGATGCCCTTCAACAAATTTTACGTCCCCACCCCCAACCCTCTAGCGCCACCAACAGGTCAAAATTTGAGAGACATTTCTGCTTGTAACTTTTGAAGCGTAAGTCCGATTTTCAAAAAATTGGTATCCCTGGGATCCTTGGGCGAAGACTGATCCAACACATCCTATGACGTCATGTCTGTCGGAATAGAATGTCCGCCATCTTGGATTTTGTGAAAATCAATACAATTCTTCTGTTTCTACAACTTAACTTGTAATTTCCACAACAAATGGTGTGCACCCACATTCTAGACAGTTTCATGATGCCTTTCAACAAATTTTACGTCCCCACCCCCAACCCTCTAGCGCCACCAGTAGGTCAAAGTTGCAGGTACATTTCGGCTTGTAAGTTTTGAACTGTACGTCTGATTTTCTAAAACTTGACCTCCCTGGACTCCTTGGAGCAAGTCGAATCCAACGCATTCTGTGACGTCATTTTCCGCGGGTAAGATTTTCCGCCATTTTGAATTTTATGAAAAACATTCAAAATGCTTCTCCTCCCTCAATTTTGGACCAATTTTGCTCTAATTTGGTACATAGCATCTTTACACTGAGCCGCATCAGAAACTTACCCGGCGTTTTGATATCTTTTATCGTTTTGTCGTGATAGCCAATTAAACGCGTCTTAACAGTTGCCAAACAGGAAGTGAGCTCATATCTCGGGAACCCTTCATAGAATTATTTTCAAACTTTTCACATGTATTCTAGTCTGTCCCAGGATTCCCCACAAAAAATTACAGGGCCCCAGCTCAAACCCTCTAGCGCCACCAACAGGTCAAAATTTGAGGGACATTTCTGCTTGTAACTTTTGAACCGTAAGTCAGATTTTCAAAAACTTGGTATCCCTACAATCCTTGGGCCTAGTCAAATCAAATGCACCCCATGACGTCATGTTCGCCGGAATAGAATGTCCGCCATTTTGGATTTTCTGGAAATCAATAAAATGCTTCTCCTCACTCAATTTTGGACCAATTTTGCTCTAATTTGGTACATAGCATCTTTGGACTGAGCCTCATCAGAAACATGCCTGGAGTTTTGATATCTCTTATCGTTTTGTCGTGACAGCCAATCAAACGCATCCTAAAAGTCGCCAAACAGGAAGTGAGCTCATATCTCGGGATCCCTTCATAGGATTATTTTCAAACTTTTCACACGTATTCTAGTCTGTCCCAGGATTCCACACAAAAAATGACAGGGCCTCAGCTCAGATCCTCTAGCGCCACCAACGGGTCAAAATTTGAGGGACATTTCTGCTTGTAACTTTTAAAGCGTAAGTCCGATTTTCAGAAACTTGGTATCCCTGGGATCCTCGGGCGAACACTGATCCAACGCATCTCATCGAATTAGGCTGGGTCGCTGCTTGGCCCCACATTGCTGCTTGCAGCTATATTTTTATTTTATTTTATTATTTATTTTGGGCACGTAAGCAATTTACATTCTTTTAAAAGTGCAAAAACAGAAATGACAATAAACAAAAACAAAACAGTTGCCCAAAAATCAATAAAAATTACAAAACTCGAAAAGACTAGACAACGTTTCTGGTGAAATCTTAAAGCTTCACTATGTAACTTTTTGGTTGGAGGTCCGTCACCTGCTTGTTTCTATGGATACGTCATCGTTCTGCCTGGAATGTTCCGCAGTGTGACTTTAAACAGCTCTACTTTACATTTATTCAATCACAGGAGGTTTTAGAGCTCAGAAATACTGAGAAAAACAGACACGCCTCTCCACAGATCTGACCTGGAACTGGGTCTGGTTTGGGCTCCATGAAGATAGAAAGGTTTAATGCCATACTGTGGAACATTCCACACTTAGACAAAGTTTATTGATCCACAAGGGAAATTATTTGGTGACAGTCGCTCACTCATCAAATATAAAATATAACAGAGGGGAACAAAAAACAGATGGAACAGCAAAAAAAGAGACCGGAGTTACATGAGACTGATAAAATTGATAAAAATAAGTTTATACAAATCAGAATAAAATAGAAAAATAAGTAATAAAATACCAAATAAAATACCCAGTCACACAGACAAAGCAGTAATATCCCCATGGAGAAAAGTTCCACGGTGCAGCTTTAAATCCAGTGGTGTTGCCTGTGGTGACGTGAGGCTCTGGTGTCTGCAGGTGCTGCACTGCCAAAGCCGTCACCTGGACGTCCGATACAAATGTGTGGCGTTCCTGAGGAAACACCGCAAGAGCTACGAGGCCGTGAGTGCATAGACCACTTTATCCCATTTTATTTCTTTGTTTTCTTTCTTTGTTTTATTTCTTTGTTTTATTTTTTTGTTTTATTTCTTTGTATTTTTTTTAAATGTCTTTTTTATTATTTTTTATTTCTTTGTTTTACTTTTAGTTTTATTTCTTTGAGGCGGGGATCATGCACTTCCCACATGAACTTTAACAGGACTTGTGCTTTTTGCAGGGTTTAGCTCTGGAGCTCATTTCCACCTTTTTTTTCATTTTATTGATTTATTTTGGGGCATTTTTTAGCATTTATTTGGGGTATTTATTTTTATTTTATTATTTTTTTTAAGGGCAATAACAAAAACAACAACAACAAAAAAACAAAAACAAAACATTTACTCCAAAAGGAGTGGGAAGAAGAAAACAAACCTTTAGTCCCTGGTGCAGGTTTTATTTTCGAGAGCTCTGTGTTTTTTTTTTTGTTTTTTTTGTTTTTTAATTTAATTTAATTTTACATACATTTTTATATTTTACTGATTTTATAGATTTTTTTTGCTATTTTCTGGGTTTGCTTTCATTTGACTTTACTGGTTTTAGTGTTTTAGGACTGGCAGGTTAAATAGAGCATTTATACTCATATTTTTAATACCTTTTGTTGTTTTTAGTGTTCGCTTTATATCTGCAGAACTTTTGATTGATTTGATTATTAAATACAATAGAATATAACATAAAAAATACAATAATTAACCTGAAATCGAGACACAAAAACAATACATACATTAAAAAAAATACATAAAAACAAACAAACAAAACCCCACACCCCCAGCACAAACACACTGCTAGGCTCCTTTTATATTTAGATTTTGGCCTATTTATAATTTCATTTTCCTTCCTTTCTGTTTTTATTTTATTTTTTTTATTCGCAGAACTTTGGAAACTGTTTTGTTGATAAAATGTGTAGAAATAAAGTGTGTAGATCTCCGTGTGACCAAACACTAACCTGAGTTCTGTGTTTAGTTTATCGAAGGAGACTTTGAGGAGTATTTACACAAACTACAGGATCCACAGGTAAAACATTCTGACGTTTTATGTTCTGAAAATATCACACATCATCAGGGTTTATTTATGCCCACGATTATTTCCACTGAAACATCCAGACTCCGAATGACACATGTGAACGTAGAGAACAAAAACACTCAAAATAACTCACAGCTGGTTTTATATTTTTTAAAAAATCATTTATTTCGTCAGATTTAGAATTTTAAATACTGTTAAATTTCTCACTAACTGTTAACTCTGAAAAGTTACTCGGTGCACCTTTTTAAAATTCAAAATATGAATCCTTAATTGAGTTATTTACAGAAATGACGAGATGAATTTACTTTTTGAACACTAGATTTATTTTGTTTTTAGACAGTTGGGTAGATAATTCATGAAATATATAAACTTCTAACAAAACAAAAAAGAGGAACTAATGAGAAATATTTGAAACCAGTCCATTTAAGGGCCCATATTATGCTATTAGTGCTCCACTGTGTTTTTAAACTCCACAACTGAACTGAGGAAGCAGCTTGGATGAGCTGCGACACAGATTCGACCATATTGGAATACACTTTTTTCCAGTTGACAAATTGAGTTTCTCCTTTTGCTCTGAAAAAACATGTTTGAATTATTTTTATTCTGAATTTTATTTGCTGAAATTTTAAGTGTACTTTTTTAATAAAAATTTAAATTCAGAATACAAATTTTCATCTAAATATTCACCACAGATATTTTCAAACCTCAACTTCCAACAGACAAAATTCAGAGTAAAATTCAGAGTAAAATTCAGAGTAAAATTCAGAGTAAAATTCAGAGTAAAATTCAGAGTAAAATTCAGAGTAAAATTCAGAGTAAAATTCAGAGTAAAATTCAGAGTAAAATTCAGAGTAAAATTCAGAGTAAAATTCGCAGCAGTGATCTAAAATTCCAAGGCAGAATCAGTCGATCCTGTGTGATCCGATCTTTAGTAATAAACAGGAAGTGGTGCAGTGAAGCGATCTGATTGGTCAGAATTCGCCTCATCAAAACCTCACCTCTTTGATTAGTGTAAACCCCGCCCAGACATGAGAACCATTAGGAAACAGCCTCCTCATTCACACAGGATCGATTTTGCTTAATCATGTTTTTATATTTACTGTTCTAATGATTATTTCATCAAATGTTGTGCTCCTGGAGGTTTTGCTTGACCCTGTTATCGCTGATTATTTATAATTTATAAAAAATATATCGTCCTTTGTTTTAGTATCGGGATATATCGTGATACGTATCATATCGCCAGATTCGTGGCAAAGCACACCCGTGTGGTCGTATTAATCCACTCTGCATGATCTGGTGTTTTTATTTCACTGTGTTGTCTTTAAAGGGATATGTCACCCCCAGGTCAAACTTGGGCATCTCCCCACAGTCCAGAGACTAAAATAAGTGATGGAAAGCATTTTTCTGGTGACCCAGCCATTGTCCGAGTCTGTCAGCACTGACCGCCGCGCGCAGCTGCAGCTACTCCGCCTTAGACTGGAGTCTAACGTCGCCAGAGAAAGATTTCGGCCAAAAGGAATTAATTTGCTCGATGCTTTTCCCAATTACTTTCTGTGTAGTGCGCATTCATATCGAGTGCAAATAAATGTGCAAATCAACATGGAGAGCTTGCCTTGGTCATTTTGGGGTGAGAACTATTTTACAGTGCGGAAAAACATAGCCGAAGCACACAGGGGAATCCCTGTTACGCATCACGTTGGGAGTTCCCCTGTTACGCAGCGTGCTGTGTGCTTCGGCTCTGTTTTTCCGCACTGGAAAATAGTTCCCACCCAAAACGACCAAGGCAAGCTCTCCGTGTTGATTTGCACATTTATTTGCACTCGATATGAATGCGCACTACACAGAAAGTAATTGGGAAAAGCATCGAGCAAATTAATTCCTTTTGGCCGAAATCTTTCTCTGACGACGTTAGCCTCCAGTCTAACGAGGAGTAGCTGTAGCTGCGCGCGGCGGTCAGTGCTGACAGACCTGGACAATGGCTGGGTGACCAGGAAAACGCTTTCCATCACTTATTTTAGTCTCTGGACTGTGGGGAGATGCCCAAGTTTGACCTGGGGGTGGCATATCCCTTTAAATAATTTCCTGACGTGGAACTCGGCTCCAAATTCACTCCTGTAACCGCCAGCCTCAGTGAGCGTCATTTGACTGGAGCCGAACGCTGGATCAGAACATTTCTGTACTCTGTGTTCTACGTTCTCCTCAGAACATTTCTGTACTCTGAGCTCTCCTCAGAACACTTCTGTGTTCTACGTTCTCCTCAGAACACTTCTGTGTTCTACATTCTCCTCAGAACACTTCTGTGTTCTACGTTCTCCTCAGAACACTTCTGTGTTCTACGTTCTCCTCAGAACACTTCTGTACTCTGAGCTCTACGTTATCTCGACTTTTAGATCTCTGAAGTCTCTAAATGAGCTTTGTGTTTGTTTCCAGCAATGGGTGGGAGAAGTGGAGATAAACGCACTGGCCATGATGTACAAGTGAGTACCACCCAGGACTGGACCTGGACCAGGACTGGACCTGGACCTGGACTGGACCTGGACTGGACCAGGGACTAGACCAGGACCTGGACTGGACCAGGACCTGGACTGGACCAGGGACTAGACCGGGACTAGACCTGGACTGGACCGGGACTGGACCAGGACTGGACCAGGACTGGACCGGGACTGGACCAGGACTGGACCAGGACTGGACCAGGACTGGACCAGGACTGGACCTGGACCTGGACCTGGACCTGGACCTGGACCAGGACCTGGACCTGGACTGGACCTGGACCAGGACCTGGACCTGGACTGGACCTGGACCTGGACCAGGACTGGACCTGGACCTGGACCTGGACCAGGACTGGACCAGGACTGGACCTGGACCTGGACTGGACCTGGACTGGACCAGGACTGGACCAGGGACCGAACCGGACCGGGAACCGGACCGGGAACCAGACCAGGGACCAGACCAGGGACCAGACCAGGGACCAGACCAGGGACCAGACCAGGGACCAGACCAGGGACCAGACCAGGGACCAGACCAGGGACCAGACCAGGGACCAGACCAGGGACCACACACATAAGGACACGTGGGAATAGAAAATAAAGTTCTTCCATTTAATGTGGAAAATCACGTTCTGTTGTCTAAACAAAGAGGTTTTTGTTTTCATCGTGGGATCAGAATCGGTATCGAGTATCAGGTCTTTTCCTTTAGTATTAGTTGTGTAAGTTTTAGTTTTTCGTATCTCGCCCTCACCACGGTAACGTCTGACTCCGTGTTCTCCAGGAGGGACTTTTGGATCTTCCAGGAGCCTGGGAAATCTGCCGTCAACATCACGGACAACGGCTTCCACGACAAGGCAAGACTCCAGACCAGTCCAGTCCAGACGGTCACACGCACTCACACACACATCAGCTTTTCCAGGACACATTCCCTGGGGGGGGTCCCGCTAACTGGAGGCACTGCTCTGTCTGAAGCTGTGGTTCTAATTAGACTTTAATCTGAGTTTTATTTTAATTCAGATTAAAGTCTCCTGAAAATGCGCTCCTTAAATCCACTCAGTTTTTTGTCTGTTTCCAGTGTGTGCATTGTGTCTCCATGGTAACTGCTGAACATTGCACCACAGAGATACATGTAGAACCCCCCAGCGTGACATCAGTGGTTTGCATTTGGGTCATTTAAATAACCTTAACGGTCCAGAAATCAGATTATAATCAGATTTTGTCGTGAATGTGAACATTTGTATTTAACTAAATAAAACGTTACTCACATGTCAGGTACAGAAGTTTACAGAAACGCAGTGGAGCAGAGTGAGAGTGTTTTTATTAGAGTCCTGCAGAAAATCCTCAGGGTTTATTTTTATTTTTAACACGTTCATAATTTTAGAAACACAGAAACAAATTTAAAAAAAGATGGAAAATAAACGGATGATTCGTTTGTTTCTGTTGAACAAATTTCAGCACAAATGTTTTATTAAAATCACATTTGAATCTTTTTAGACCTCAAAATCTGACATAAAATACTTTTTAAGTACATTGTACAGGTACTTTAATACTGAAGTAGGTTGTTTTACTTGGGAATGAACGATATATCGGCATTAACATTGGTATCGGCCTTATGTGTAAAAGTGGGCCGATATTAACGACCGATATTTGTCAGTACAGTAATCCCTCGAATTAACGTTTTCTCACATTTCTCTCTCAAACTTTCAATTACAATGTTATCTCAGAATTAAAAATAAATAAATATCGGTATCAGCCGATAACGGCAACATTAATACCTGATATTGGTATCGGCTAAAATGTTCACATCGGTGCATCCCTAGTTTGACTTGAGTGTTTCTGTGCTCTGGGTCTGTCCTGAGAACTCCTGCAGGGTTTAACCTGTTCTTGTGAGGAAATGTCTGGGGCGGCATGGTGCATTTTTTTCATCTTTATCCCATGTTTTCACATTCTCTGATCAAAAACCTGCCTGAAGAGGTTTTAGTCTACGTTTACATGTCGCCAGGTATGTTGAGAAACGAATATTTCTCTCCCTCTGTTTTCCAAAATAAGCCGTTTCCACGTACACTGGTATTTTTAAAAACAGACATTTCCCTTCGTTTTTTTACCCATCTTTTACACTGAAAACGAAGGATCTCCACTCTAGCCGGAGTTTTTAGAAAGATTCGTTTTCAGAGCAGAAATCTCCGTTTGTGTAAATGAAAGGCACAAACGAAGGGAAAAGTCTAACCTTAAAGGGATAGTGCGTTTTTGTTTTTTTAAAATGTTAATCTGTATGGGTTTCCTTCTAAAAGTTCCGTGTGTTGACACTGGCTTACCTCTGACACTGTCAGCTGATCCCGGTTCAGCTCGCTTTCTGGAGCCCACGTAAGTAGGTCCGGTAACTTCCCTGGAACATGAAATAAAGCTTTTTTTCTTCTCAAAACAAAACATTTGTCCGAAAGGTGATATATTTGCGTCCCAAACAGTTGTCAACAAAACATCCAGCAGCGAATTTAGCGATCGCGTATTGTGTCTGCTGACTCGTATCACGGCGCTCACGTTAGCTGTATTAGCCTGTTAACCTTTAGCGGAAGTGTACGGCAGATGCGGTCCGCCATAAGGGGAAGTTTACAAGTGAACAGGCTAATACAGCTAATATGTGCGCAGTGATACGAGTCAGCAGACACAATACGCAAACGCTAAGTACGCTGCTGGATGTTTCGTGGACAACTGTTTGGGACGCAAATATATCACCTTTCTAACAAATGTTTTGTTTTAAGAAAAACAAGCTTTATTTCATGTTCCAGGGAAGCTACCGGACCTACTTACGTGGGCTCCAGAAAGCGAGCCGAACCGGGATCAGCTGAGACTGTCAGAGGTAAGCCGGTGTCAACACACGGAACTTTCAGAAGGAAACCCATACAGATTAACATAAAAAAACAACAACAACACTATCCTTTAAGGTTAGCAGTACGAGTCTGTACGAGACTCCACCCCCAGGCTCCACACGACAATTCTCCATAAATCTACAAAAACATGAGACAAAACTGATCACAAACCTGGACAAACCTGATGCAGGAGGTTCTGAAGGGGGAGGGGGTCAGCACACAGAGGGAGGGGAGATTCAGAATGGATTTTGAAAACCATAAAAGGAACATGCTGATTTAAATATGTGATGTGTTAATACCGTATAGAAGCAAATACCCCGTCTTTAACGGATGATGTTGTTGTTGTGTCTTCAGGTGCAGCTGTGTTTTCTGAACGGGAACCACTACGACAGCGTTTATCCACTGAACCGCATCAAGAACTCCGCCACGTGCCAATGTGAGTATGCAGACGCCGTTTATTTAGGGTTCACAATTCACTTCCTGCTTGGAAATCTCAACATTTGATTGATTTGTTTATTTCATTGGGACAGAGTGTGTTAATGGACAAACATGACACAACATGAAGGTAAACACACCAAAGGGCTGGTTGCCATAGCGACCATGTCACACACTGGGCCAAAACTCCTCTGAGAAATATAAGAATCATCTTTATTTTGTTGAAATCATGTTTAAAGTCTCAGAAAAATGTGTTTCTTTTGTAAATTGTGCGGAACTTTTGGACAGAATTCTCCCAGTGTGATGTCGTCAGTGTGGGACTCTTTACTTCCTGTCATTTTCAACACTTTTTTTCTGGGGCTGTGAGTTTAACATGTTAATTAGATTAATTAATTACACTGCAAACATAATAATTAACACAATTAATTATGAGCTGCATTTTAAATTTGTTCCATTGAAGGACCTGTAGGCGACTTGGCAGCGGCGTCACTTCCACCTGCGTCGCTCAAACAAATAAATCCTGGAGGAAACTGACGTGAACTCGACTCAGGGGGCGAGGCGAGCGAATCGCCGCCTGGGCCGAAGAACGGCAACGGTTTGGAGCTTTTGTAAAAAGAATTTTCCGATCACCGAAGCTGCTCCAGCCTGACGGATCATTTGAACGATAAACACATCTGGACAAGTTCAAATGTTACCGGTGATAGAGCGAGCGTGAACGCACTTCACCAAACCAACAAACCACAAACAAGTGATAAAAGTGACCACAGAAAAACTGACAAACTCAATCACAAAGTGGGTTCTCTCGTGCTCTTTCTCGATTAAAATACAATTAATTAAAGGGATAGTGCGTTTTTTTTTATGTCAGTCTCTATGGCGCCCCCTTCAGCAGTGTCGTCCATTAACACTGACTTACCCCTGACCGTGTCCTGTGACCGTAGCCGGTTCACTTGTAAGTGGCGATGTTTACAAGTGAACAGGCTAATAATAATAATAATAATAACAGGCGCAGTGATACGACTCGAGAGAAAATAGCACCAAGCGATTTAGACTTCTGACATTTTCATGGACAACTGTTTTGTGACGGAAATATATCACTTTTTGGACAAATATTGTTTTGAGAAGAAAAACGAGCTTTATTAACTGTCCAGAACCGGGGCAGAACTCTGCTCAGAGGACACTGTCAGGGGCAGAACTCGGCTCAGAGGACACTGTCAGGGGCAGAACCGGGGCAGAACTCGGCTCAGAGGACACTGTCAGGGGTAAGTCAGTGTTAATGCACGACACTGCTGAAGGGGGCGCCGTACAGATTCACATAAAAAAACTGAACTATCGCTTTAACTGAATTAATTACAAATCCTGTAATTAATTGTTTTTTTTAAATCACCTGACAGCACTACTTTTTTCATCTTGCTTCAGATTGCTTCTTGATTTGTGTAAAAGTATCATTTCTGTTTCCAGCAGGTTTCCTCCCACCAGATGAAGTCCACATTAGAGACTCGTAAAAGTCTGTCCTCCGCACTTGAAATCGTTTGGTAGTTTTATGTTGAGATTTCATGCCCTGGGGCAGCTGTGGCTTCAGCGGAGGTGTTCTAGGTTGTGGTTGTGGTGACGGTTTTGTCTCGTCTTGTTTCAGCGATCCTGTACGAGCTGCTGTACGAGCGCGTCTTTGGCCTGGACCGCGCTCAGATGGCCGTGTTCAACAAACCCTCGAAGGCGTTCAATCTGCTCATCGACGACGTCATGCCGCCATGTCCGAGCAGCGAGGACTCTGACACGGAGACAGACGCACGCAGGTCGGATGCACAGAACACCACAGACTGTAGATGTGTCAGATGCCCTCCCTGGAGTTTAAACTCCACAAACATGTTCTGAAATGTCCAAAACAAATCCAACAGGGTCCAACTTGAGCTAGTCCTGGTCACGACCACAGACTGTTTATACAAATGGACATGTCTAACCCACTCGCCGCCACGTTCCAGACAGGAAGTGTTCATGGGCGTGACTGGGCTCCACAGCAATTCAGTTTGGACTTTCTGTCCTAAATGAAGATCTCAACCTTAAGAACAGACCAATCAGACGCCTTCTTTCCCCAAGGCCCCTCCCACTAGCGTTAACGACAGGTTTGATTGACAGCGTTGCTAAGGGAAGGCGTTTCCTTCAACAGCCTGGCTCCTGATTGGGTCATTGTGGTCAGAATTCCAAATATGAAACTCTGCTCCAAATTGGCCCCTGTAACCACCAGCCTCAGTGAGCTTCATTTGACTGGAGCGGAGCGCTGTGGGTCACACGCCCCCCCGAACTCGTCTTCATACAGTCATACAGATATTCTGATACTGTGATATTTTAGATGTTTGATCAGTTCCTTCTCATTGATCATCTGGAGTTTCATCCGTGTGATTTACTCTCGTGTGTTTGTTTGGTTCAGACAGGAGAACGGGACGTGTGCCGCTGTGGTCAAATCAAAGGTAAAAAGAACTTAACTGCTTAATACAGTCATGTTTGATATAATATGGAATAGTTCGATACGGGTGTCACGATTCGATACACGAGTCCCTCCATTCGGCTCTTCTCACTTATTTTGGTCGGAAAGAGAAAATACTGCCGTGTCTGCTCCTCTTCCTGCTGCTGCTCTTGTGGTGACTCTGTCTGTTTCTCTTGTTCTCGTGTCCAGGGCCGAGGCCGCGGTCGGATTCTGTCTGAACGAGTGAAACGATCTCTGAACCCGTCTCTGCTCCGAAACGTCCAGTACGACGTGTGGACGCGCTCCAAGAAGGGTGAGTACGACCGACGCACAACCGACGCACAGCCGACGCACAGCCGATGTACACAACAGACGCACAACCGACGCACAGCCGACGCACAACCGACGCACAGCCGATGTACACAACAGACGCACAACCGACGCACAGTTGATGTACACAACCGACGCACAGCCGATGTACACAGCCGACGCACAGCCGATGTACACAACAGACGCACAGCCGACGCACAGCCGATGTACACAACAGACGCACAGCCGACGCACAACCGACGCACAGCCGATGTACACAACAGACGCACAACCGACGCACAGCCGACGCACAACCGACGCACAGCCGATGTACACAACAGACGCACAGCCGACGCACAGCCGACGCACAACCGACGCACAGCCGATGTACACAACAGACGCACAACCGACGCACAGCCGACGCACAACCGACGCACAGCCGACGTACACAACCGACGCACAACCGACGCACAGCCGACGCACAGCCGATGTACACAACCGACGCACAGCCGACGCACAGCCGATGTACACAACCGACGCACAGCCGACGCACAGCCGATGTACACAACCGACGCACAGCCGATGTACACAACAGACGCACAGCCGACGCACAGCCGATATACACAACAGACGCACAGCCGACGCACAGCCGATGTACACAACAGACGCACAGCCGACGCACAACCGACGCACAGCCGACGCACAACCGACGCACAGCCGATGTACACAACAGACGCACAACCGACGCACAGCCGACGCACAACCGACGCACAGCCGATGTACACAACAGACGCACAACCGACGCACAACCGACGCACAGCCGATGTACACAACAGACGCACAACCGACGCACAGCCGATGTGCACAGCCGATGTACACAACCGACGCACAGCCGATGTACACAACCGACGCACAGCCGATGTACACAACAGACGCACAGCCGATGTACACAACAGACGCACAGCCGACGCACAGCCGACGCACAGCCGACGCACAGCCGACGCACAGCCGACGCACAGCCGACGCACAGCCGATACACACAGCCGATACACACAGCCGATGTACACAACAGACACACAGCCGATACGCACAACCGACGAACAGCCGACGCACAACAGATGCTGGACAAAACGTGTCTTTAAAATGCCTGTGTCACACAAACTGAGTCTGAGCTTTAAGTCGCGTTCTAACGCCGTGCCAACGCCGCGCCACATTATTCTCTCCTCAGACCTGGAGTTGTATTTGAGTTGTAAAAAACCCTGAATAAGACACACGTCCAAACGTTTGACTGAAGTGTCTTCAATGAGAATCTTCGACGGTTCCAGATTCCTCTGTTTGCTAGAATAAGATGGGAATATTTAATCTCCATGGAAACAGTGAGTTTGTGTTTTGGTTTCAGCTCAGCAGAAGTTGGACTTCTGTATCGCTTCAGGGATGCAGTACAACGTGGGCGACCGCTGCCAGGTCTGTGTACTACTGTGTACTACTGCGTACTACCGAGTACTACTGCGTACTACTGCCTACTACTGTGACTGTGTACTACTGCCTACTACTGCCTACTACTGTGACTGTGTACTACTGCGTACTACTGCTTAATACTGTGACTGTGTACTACTGTGTACTACTGCCTACTACTGTGTACTACTGCCTACTACTGTGTACTACTGCCTACTACTGTGTACTACTGCGTACTACTGTGTATTACTGCGTATTACTGCGTACTACTGTGTACTTCTGTGTACTACTGCGTACTACTGCATACTAATGCGTACTACTGCGTACTTATACTGGTGTATGTGTACTTTTGATTTTATTTATATTTTTTCCAAAACAGAACAGAAAGTTTCTCGGTGCTGATTTCATCATAAACACAGATTTTATGTTTTACATTAAAATCACCTGAAATCTGTGATTGTGTCCCTCTGATCTCATGAAATCATCTGAAAGATATGTTAATTAATGTACACTGTCCCTGTCAAATAAACCAATAAATAAATAAATAAAGATCCAGAGCGCGGGTTCTAGCGCCCCCTTCAGTCTGTCCTGTGTCTCCTACAGGAGTTTTAGGGGAAATAGCGCCCCCTTCAGTCTGTCCTGTGTCTCCTGCAGGTGTTTTAGTGGAAATAGCGCCCCCTTCAGCCTGTCCTGTGTCTCCTGCAGGTGTTGGTGGACTCCAGCGGGCAGATGGTCAGTGCCACGGTGAAGAAGGTGTCTCCAGACCACAGCACTCCGGTGACCGTTTACACCGAGGACCAGGGAGAGCTGTAAGTCACCAACCGATTCTTTACAGCTGGAGGCACTGCTCTGTCTGAGGAGGGTTAGACTTTAAAGCTGCACTGTGTAACTTTTTGTTTGAGGGTCCGTCACCTGCTTGTTTCTATGGATATGTCACTGCTCTGCCTGGAATATTCCACAGTGTGACATTAAACAACTCTACATTTATTCTCCATGAAGATAGAAAGGTTTAAAGCCATACTGTGGACCATTCCAGACAAAGCAATAGACCCCTTTACAGTTAGTAAACAGACATGACGTCACCGGCATGTGCGCGCACTGTTGACTCAGAATCAACCATGGCGGACCATAGCGGAGTATCTGAACGATAGGGAGAGCTACATTCAAAAGCTCACGTTGAGCAACGGGGTTCGACTACCAGATCCTTATGCGATCACGGAGTGGCAGTACGACCGCAGAAAGTGGCCAGATTTACAGTGGACAGATATCCACTGTTATTTAGTGGAGAAGCCCAGCGTGTATACAAGAGAGAAAGTGCGTGCATACAAATCCATGGATGCCTACCAGTTTGCCGTGTGTGGCCACGTACAGGAGGTAAAATACCACGATATCGATGGGGAGTTTTGCGTGTTGGCATCTGATGTTCTCCCCAGTCAAAGACAAGGCCACAAGACGACCATGTACAATGCTTGGGCTATCATCAATAACTACGTTCTGACTGCCAACTGCACTTGCGTTGCGGGGTAAGTAACATACTACGACGTAATTCACGAGTCGCAGATGTGATCTCAGTCATGTCAAATGCCATTTATGATGGTCATGCGAAAACTTATCATGCATTTTAACAAAGTTATTCGTGTTCGTTTACATGTGTCTGTCGTAGAGGTTACCCGGTTAATATGTCTGTGAGGTTTGCGGTGTCCTGTGCTTGCTAGTTAATCAGCATGATTAAACGCCATTGAACACCTGGGCAAATTACCCTAAATGAGCAGCAGGTGTTTCTCTTTATTCGAGTTCTTCTCTTCTATATCTTCGCTGGGGGTTTTATGGCAGCAGTGGCTTTGTTTTGAGTGGGAACTGCGTGCGCATTCAGTGATGACGTAGCTTTGAAACTGCTCTATAGCATCTCCATTAGGGATGAACGATATATCTGCATTAACATCGGTATCGGCCCGATGTGTAAAAGTGGGCCGATATTAACGACCGATATTTGTCAGTACAGTAATCCCTCGAATTAAAGGTCCCATGACATGGTACTTCTTGATGCTTTTATATGGCGCCTTAATGGTTCCCTAATACTGTAAATGAATCCTTCTTCAAAATCAACACTCAGTGCATGAGAAAGACCCATTTACACAGACATGGTCACAAATTCACTCTCTGAACAACTCATTCTGGGCCTTCTTGCTTGAATGCAAATGAGAAGGACACAGATAGGCTTAGAGGAGCGGGTGGGCCCCCCCCACCCGCTCCTCTAAGCCGCTGGAGCGCTGCTCTGCGCTGTCTCCCAACTTCCGCGTTTGAAGCACGAAGACAGAAAGGAGAGCCATTTCAGTGAAAAAAAAAACACATTTTCACAGAAAATAAAATTAAACCATTGCTGTTTCAGAGGTCCAGAGGGTCGGGTAAAGGATTTCCGAGCCTAGAAACGCTCGCATGTGCCTCCAGGCAAATTTAAAAAACGCATTTCGCATTGCGTAGCTCCTCCGCAGTCCAAATTCTCTGGGCGTGATTTCCAGAGACGGGGGGTGGAGATCCAGACGATGGTGGAACTGCATTTGCATTTCTTTTTTCGATCTGACGTCAATAAGGTGCCTTGTCCAGAATCGCCCGTTTGAGCGGTGTTTTTTTTCAAACGCAGAAAAGGATCGCAAATGCTCAGTTTAGACATTTTGCAACTTTTAGCCATTGGGGGGGGCCTAAACAGGGTAGGGGAGCTCACATTAACGTTCAAAAACCTCAGAAAGTGAAACTTTCATGCCATGGGACCTTTTTAACGTTTTCTCACATTTCTCTCTTGTTTAAACACTCAAACTTTCATAGATTTTCAACAAAATGTATTAATGGTGAACCTTGACATGAACGAATGCAAGAGCTGCACGCGGTGGTTTAATCCTGATTTAGTCCTGGTCTAGACCTGGTCCAGTCCTGGTTTAGTCCAGGTTTAGTCCTGGTCCTGTCCAGGTTTCAGTCCCGCGTCCCCCATCTATAACATCAATAGGCAAAAGTCCCTTAGCCAATCAGGACGCAGAACACAATGTTACACTATAAAAAAAGTTGAAATTTAAAAAAATAAATCAGGAGTCAAAACACATTTTGAAAATAAGACATTCAAAAATTCATTTTTAATATTGGATATCGGTATTGGCTATAATTTTCACATCGGTGTATCCCTAATCTCCATGGAGAAAAGCGTCTGATGGACCCTCCACCAGAAAAGTTGCATAATGAACCTTTAATCTGAGTGAGTCTGTACGAGGCTCCGCCCACAGGCTCCACACGACAATTCCCCATAAATCTACAAAAGCATGAGTAAATACCCCCTCTTTAATACCCCGCAGAGGTAAATACTCCCTCTGTAATACCCCGCAGAGGTAAATACTCCCTCTGTAATACCCCACAGAGGTAAATACCCCCTCTTTAATACCCCACAGTCACATACCCCCTCTTTAATACCCCACAGAGGTAAATACCCCCTCTTTAATACCCCACAGAGGTAAATACTCCCTCTTTAATACCCCACAGAGCTAAATACCCCCTCTTTAACTCATTCACTGCCGGCCTGTTTTCAGAATGTCAACCCCAGACTGCCAGAACTTTTAGACCATTTTCACTGATTTTCCAAGACTCACAGAATACTGAGTTCTTTGACTATATAGGCATGGCACACATCAAAATAAAGTGTTGACTCTCTTCTTTCACCTAGAAAAAAAATGTTTCTAACCTTTTCGGTTCTCAAGTAATTGATAGTAGAACATAGGGAAGTTTCAGCAAAAACACAGTTTTCTGACCAAAATTGGAGAAAACGGATCGTTTTGTACAAAGAAGGATTTCGAGCAGATCGGTGATTTTGACGTCAATATTTATTGATTTAGTGACACCTCAAACATCTAAAATAACAGAGAAAGAGATTTTTGATGACAAAGTACATTTTTTATTTACTAATATAAGAATATAAGGCTCTGTGAATCCTTCAACTCAATAGTGGCAAGAGATGTTTACAGGATATAATATCTTTTCATATAAAATAGAACTTTGTCACTTCACAACAATATTGAGGCTCAGAGTACACACATACACACACACACACACACACGCACCTACACACACACACACACACACGCACCTACATACACACACACACACACACACACACACACACACACATGCGTATATGTACATACACACAAGCCCATGCATAAACCTTTACACACACAGCTACACACGCACATACACACACGCGCACGCACACACACATATAAACTTAATTCTTCTCATCTCGTGCCTCTTTGGAGAGCAGAATCCAAGTCAGTAAACTTCTTTGGCGCTGTCGTAGTTCTGATCAGACTCCCTGCTCCGCGCAGCGCGATCAGGACACGCCCCCTGCCTCAGCCAGAGCAGATCTCTGCCCCGACCTCGCTGCGTGTCTCTGTGATCCTCTGATCCGGGATCTTGGGTCCCAAAAGCGATCAAACCGCTCCGTAGGCGCTGATCAACAGTTATCTGCTTTTCCGGGTTCACTCGCCTCACCATCTTGCTCCACTCGCCTCCACTCGCACTCCACAGTACACATACACTACACTCCTCTCCTCTCCCGCCTCTCCGATCGGCAGATAATGATACAAGATCGCCACCTACAGGTTGGGAAGTGTGAATTACACCTTCAAAGCTGCTCCAGGTCGTATCCTAGCAACCCCCGCTGAAAAACGTCCTTGACGAGTTTATTTGTCACGGCACTCAACGTTCGGATTCAACATGACGAGAAAACTCGTCACCGGCAGTCAATGAGTTAATACCCCACAGAGGTAAATACCCCCTTTTTAATACCCCACAGAGGTAAAATGCCCCCTCTTTAATACCCCACAGAGGTAAAATACCCCCTCTTTAATACCCCACAGAGGTAAATACTCCCTCTTTAATACCCCACAGAGGTAAATACTCCCTCTTTAATACCCCACAGAGGTAAAATACCGCCTCTTTAATACCCCACCGAGTCACATACCCCCCTCTTTAATACCCCGCAGAGTCACATACCCCCTCTTTAACACCCCACAGAGGTAAAATACCGCCTCTTTAATACCCCACCGAGTCACATACCCCCCTCTTTAATACCCCGCAGGGTCACATATCCCCTCTTTAATACCCCGCAGAGTCACATACCCCCTCTTTAATACCCCGCAGTCACATACCCCCTCTTTACTACCCCACCACATACCCCCTCTTTAATACCCCACCACAGGTAAATGCCCCCTCTTTGATACCCCACCACAGGTAAATACCCCCTCTTCTTGTGACGCTGTTGTTTGATGTTCTCACGGCGTGTTTCCGTCTGAAGGAGCGTTCCGGTGTGGAAGCTGCGCCCGCCGCCGGAGACCACCTGGAGCACCGTGGTCCGGGAGAAGAGGGTCAGCAACGGAGCTGGAGGTGAGAACAAACCCAAACCATCCAATTCACAGGCCGTTATTATCTGTCTGTGTGCATCTCCAACACTCCAGACGCTCTGCTCCACCTCGTGATGTCATCAAGTGAACAGTGAACTTTTCCCTTTAGTTCAGTCCAGATCAGCGACTCCAGGACTGAGATGACCCACATGATTCTAGTGAAGATGTGTGGAGTTTAAAAACACAGTGGAGCACTTCCTGTATCACCACATGATGACATCACAAGGTGGAAGTGTTTTCAGTCTGAGAGAAGAACTCGTGTTACATCTGCAGGTTTGTGTGAAACATGAGAATGAATGTAACTGGTACAGACGTAAATAACCCACTGACCGCCACGTCCAAACCCGCTGACTGCCACGTCCAAACCCGCTGACCGCCACGTCCAAACCCGCTGACCGCCACGTCCAAACCCGCTGACCGCCACGTCCAAACCCGCTGACCGCCACGTCCAAAGCCGCTGACTGCCACGTCCAAACCTGCTGACCGCCACGTCCAAACAGGAAGTGTACATGGGCTTGACTGGGCTCCACAGACTCTGGTTCAGTCCTGGTTCAGTCCTGGTTTAGTCCTGGTCTGGTCCAGGTTTAGTCCTGGTCTGGTTCAGTCCTGGTTCAGTCCTGGTTCAGTCCTGGTTCAGTCCTGGTTCAGTCCTGGTTCAGCCCTGATTCAGCCCTGGTTCAGCCCTGGTTCAGCCCTGGTTTAGTCCTGGTTTGGGCTTCGACATAAATCCAGATCTGAACATTCAGAACGGACCAATCAGACGCCTTCTCTCCCTGAGGCCCCTCCCACTAGCGGTCGCCACAGATTGATTGACAGCGTTTTAAGTGTAAGGAGCGTTATCTTCAGCCGCCTCGCTCCTGATTGGCTCTTTGGTTTGCTTCGATACTTGTGGTCAGGTTTCCGATTCTGGAACACGGCTCCAGATTCACTCCTCTCACTGCTGGCCCAGATGAGCTTCACTTGACTGGAGACTCAGAACACCTGACTACAGTCTGGATTTCACAGGATTTCATTTTTTGTGTTTTTCTGTTTGTCAGAGTGGGAGCACCGGGGCCGTGGCAGAGGAAAAACCTCCACTCCCTCCAGTGTGTCTCAGAGCACAGTGCCACCTGCAGGACGAGGGCCAAAGCAGCACTCACAGGGGCCACAGCGCCCCCTAGAGGAGCGGGAGGCACCCAGCAGGTTAGACACTTACTACTTATAGGTCTGTGTTTGGGCAAAAGGAACATTTTTGTTTGAGTCTATAAACTACTGACAACATTTCCCCCAAATTCCAAATAAAAATATTATCATTTAGAGCATTTATTTTCAGAAAATGACAAATGGTCAAAATAACAAAAAAGATCCATGTTTTCAGAGCTCAAACAATGCAAAGAAACAAGATCAAATTCATTTTAAAACATAATACTAATGTTTACACTTAATTAATTTACACTTAATTAATTAATTAATTAATTAACAAGAATTAATGTTTTTTACAATCTGAGCCTTATTTCGGTAATAAAACAAGTTGTTTTACTCACCCATAGCACTTTGGTGTCATATGGAGCGGTTTCGGAGATGTTTTAGATTAGCGATAGCCGTAACGCGAGCATGTAATATATGCCCCGTGCGGTCTCCAAATAACACAAATTTTAGCACTTTTCAAATCAGAGAAGCTCAATGTCTTAGTCTACACTTTCGTTTGAGTCAAAAGTGGCCTGTAATCCCAGATTTATCCATAATTTACAGCTTTGCGTTTCATGTTTGCGTCCCGAGAGCTGAGAGTGAAATAAACTGTGACTTCGCACATGCGCATTGTCCTCCTCATCTACTCCAAACTATGGCTAAATCTCGGATTACAGGCCACGTTTGACTCAAACGAAAGCGTAGACTAAGACTTTGAGCTTCTATGATATGAAAAGTGCTAAAGTTTGTGTTGTTTGGAGACCGCATTTGCCCCGAGAACTCACATTATGGAGATCGCTAATCTAAAACATTTCCGAAACTGCTCCAAATGATACCAAAGTGCTATGGGTGAGTAAAACAACTTGTTTTATTACCGAAATAAGGCTCAGATTGTAAAAAAACGTTAATTCTCCTTTAAGAAGAGTTCACAAATCAGTATTTGGTGCAATAACCCTTATTTTTAATCACAGCTTTCATGCGTCTTGGCCTCCACAAGTCTTTACATTGTTCTTGGGTCCTGGTTTAGACCTGGTTTAGTCCTAGTTTAGACCTGGTTTAGTCCTGGTTCAGACCTGGTTTAGCCCTAGTGTAGACCTGGTTTAGTCCTGGTTCAGACCTGGTTTAGCCCTAGTTTAGACCTGGTTTGGTCCTGGTTCAGACCTGGTTTAGCCCTGGTTCAGACCTGGTTTAGTCCTGGTTCAGACCTGGTTTAGTCCTGGTTCAGGCCTGGTTTAGCCCTAGTTTAGACCTGGTTTAGTCCTGGTTCAGACCTGGTTTAGCCCTAGTTTAGACCTGGTTTAGCCCTTGTTTAGACCTTGTTTAGACCTGGTTTAGTCCTGGTTCAGACCTGGTTTAAGTCCTGGTTCAGACCTGGTTCAGTCCTGGTTCAGACCTGGTTTAGACCTGGTTTAGTCCTGGTTCAGACCTGGTTTAGCCCTAGTTTAGACCTGGTTTAGTCCTGGTTCAGACCTGGTTTAGTCCTGGTTCAGACCTGGTTTAGCCCTAGTTTAGACCTGGTTTAGTCCTGGTTCAGACCTGGTTTAGCCCTAGTTTAGACCTGGTTTAGTCCTGGTTCAGACCTGGTTTAGCCCTAGTTTAGACCTGGTTTAGTCCTGGTTCAGACCTGGTTTAGCCCTAGTTTAGGCCTGGTTTAGCCCTAGTTTAGACCTGGTTCAGTTCTGGTTCAGGCCTGGTTTACTCCTGGTTCAGACCTGGTTTAGCCCTAGTTTAGACCTGGTTCAGTTCTGGTTCAGACCTGGTTTAGAACTGAAGTAGCTCAGCTTTGTGTTTGTGTTGGATTCCACAGACGTTGGAATGGAATGGCTGGAACACGTGTAGAGATGCTGATTTCACACAAACATGCAGCTGTAATATTGACACTTTGCAGCTGATGTTCCCTGGAGGTGTGAAGCTAACTGTAGGCACCGCTCTGTCTGAAGCGCTGTTATTCAAGAAGACTAAAGCCCCCATTCCCGTGGAAATGGAGAAGTGTAATGTCGTACTGTTAAACGTTCAAGGCAAAGCAAAAATCATGGCGACTAATATACAACGATATTCAAATCGTTCAGTACTGGTGTTACGATTCCATACACGTGTTCGGTCGATGTTGTTTATTTTAGTCCAAAGGGAAACGGTTTTGGCAGCGTCCTCCTCAGATGCTGCAGATAAACGGCTCCTCAGAGACTTCGAGCTGAAATATTCGAACAGACGATTGTTCGATCTTTAGACACTTTATTTTATTTTATGTTGACCCAGAAATGACAAAGATCTGAACTTTTAAATACTTTAGAATCACTTAAGTCTTTACATCAGCTTTGATCAAATGCACTCAAATGGCTCCACGACCCCACTCACGATATTCACAATCTTATTATCAGACTCTTTGGCTGCGTCCCATTCCTCTGTCTTACGCCTTCGTCTTACCCCTACCCCTTGGTTTTGCCCGTTCATGTGAGGCTAAGGGGTGTCCCGATTCTAATTTTGATCAAGGGCTCGGGCCACGACCTCGGGCTGCATACCCCTTGAAACGAAGTAAACTCTCGACCAGACTTGGAACGAAGGGGTACGACTACAAACTCAGGCAGGTTTTGGGATCAGGACAACGAGGACTAAACCGGGACTAACTATAGCTGAACCAGGATTTAACTGGAGAAACCAGGACTAAACCAGGACTAAACCAGGACTAAACCAGAACTAAACCAGAACATAATAAGAACTAAACCAGGACTAAACCAGAACAAACCCGGACTAAACTAGGACTAAACCAGAACATAATGAGAACTAAACCAGGACTAAACCAGAACAAAACCAGGACTAAACCAGAACAAAACCTGGACTAAACTAGGACTAAACCAGGACTAAACCAGGACTAACTATAACTGAACCAGGATTTAACTGGAGAAACCAGGACTAAACCAGGACTAAACCAGGACTAAACCAGGACTAAACCCGGACTAAACTAGGACTAAACTAGGACTAAACTAGGACTAAACTAGGACTAAACTAGGACTAAACTAGGACTAAACCAGGACTAAATATAACTGAACCAGGATTTAACTGGAGAAACTTTGACTAAACCAGGACTAAACCAGAACTAAACCAGGACTAAACCAGAACAAAACCAGGACTAAACCAGAACAAAACCCGGACTAAACTAGGCCTTAACCAGGACTAAACAAGGATTAAACCAGGACTAAACTAGAACAACACTAGGACTAAACAAGGACTAAACCAGAACAAAACCAGGATTAAACCAGAACAAAACCAGAACAAAACCCGGACTAAACTAGGACTAAACTAGGACTAAACTAGGACTAAACTAGGACTAAACTAGGACTAAACCAGGACTTTTGGGATCAGGATGGCAGTGTCACATCGACCAGCCGAGGAGTCTCCTAAATGTATTTTCAGCAGTTGTAATTATCGATTAACAGTTTAGCAGGTTTACAATTATGACGCTTATGTTCTACGATACTTTTAGTGAACTGTTGTTGCGGCGTCTGTTTAGCCGACGTGATCGTTTTCATCGAACTTTCAGGTATAAACGAGTTTTTTGTGGAGCTGAGGTACCCGATAATCCTTGACATGACGAGGGACGATGACGCAAACGGGAATCGAGCTGCGTCCCATTTCTTAGGGGAACATTCGTACCCCGAGCCCTCTCAGCTCGGGATCGAGGGGCAAGACAAAGATGTAGATAAAGGGGAAGGGGTAAGACAGAGGATTGGGACGCAGCTTAACTCAACCATAGAAAAGGAAAAACTGAGTTTGTCTCCCAAAGTCCAGGTAAGAGCAGCACCAGAGGAGACGATGGAGGTCCGAATAACTGTTGTAAACCACAAATTATCCAAAAAATTCCAGAAGACGATGGAAGAAAAGCCCCACGCAAACGTTAAGAGCAGATGGGGAGTTTGGATGGTGCACGCCAACACCTGTCAGCAGAGACCTGAGTTTGGTCTTCTTGGAGATCTTTAAAAACAGGACTTCAGGGCAGGAGGAGCCACGATGTTGTTTTCAATGTCAGGCACTAAATATTGAGCAGTTGTTGAGGTTTCAGTTTTGAGCTTTTATAGAAGAAAGCGTCACTGCCGTTAACATTCAGAGTGTTGCCACGTGAGAGTGAACTCCAGTGTGTTTTTGCAGTAAGTCTGAGTCGGTGTCGTTCGGCCTGACCCTGGAGCAGCGTCTGGCCAAAGAGGAAGAGCAGAGGAACGCCGCTTTAGTGGAGCTGCAGTTTCCAGACGACAAGAGCTTCCCTGCCCTCGGAGTGAGTCCAGAACCTGCTCTTTAAATCCATTTTGTGTTCTTTGTTGTTTTTGTCTGTCTTAGACAAACTTTATTGATCCACAAGGGAAATGACCTGGGCACAGGAGCTCACACATCACATTATATTACAGTAACACAGAGTAAAAAAATATATAAAAAATGGTAATACACTTTTAAATAAGTGATAAAGGAGAAATTCAATTTGTCAACTGGACAAAGTTTGTTTGGTTGAAAACGTTTCGCCGCTCATCCGAGAGGCTTGGTCAGCTCTGGTTCTAGTGCTGGTTAGACCCTGTTTATATCTAGCTGTAGGGAGGAGCTCCCTACACTGAAATAGCTCTGAAACTATCTCCACTAATCTGTCTCTTTGTTTTTCAAATTTCTCTGGCGTCTCCCTATTCAAGCCTAACGACCCTCTCCACCCCTCTGACCCTGGCTTTTCTTTTGTCTGTTCTGACTTGGTTTGAGAATCGAATTATAAATGAGAGACAAGTTATGTCTAACTCCCCCATTTCTGTTTAACGACGGATTCTCTTTTTTGACAAAAATTGCCTCTTTAACTCCCCTCTCAAACCAGTTCTTTTCCCTGGCCAAGATCTGAACCTCACTGTCCTCAAAAGAATGGCCCGTGGCTTCTAGGTGAAGATATACGGCAGATGACGGTCCACTCTGGCACGCCCGCCTGTGTTGGTACATCCTCTTGTGAAGTGGCTGTTTTGTTTCTCCACTGTAGTGCTCACTGCAGTCTTCACTACACTGAATGGAGTAGACCACATTACTTTGTTTGTGGCTCGGTGTTTTGTCCTTTGGGTGGACCGACACGTGCCGTGGTCACGAAACAAGGCAAAGAGCCGCATGCGGTGGTTTAATCCTGGTCTAGTCCTGGTCTGGTCCCGGTCTGGTCCTCATGCCTTACTCCCGGTCTGGTCCCAGTCTGGTCCTCATGTCTTAGTCCCGGTCTGGTCCCAGTCTGGTCCTCATGTCTTAGTCCCGGTCTGGACTTCCTACAGATCCAGTGACTCATGTCTCGGCTCCTCGTGCATCCAGCGGGACTCCCGGAGCCCCCCCGGGGTCAAACATGTGTCAAACTGAACACATTCTGTACTGTACAGGAGACACGGAGGAGAAGACAATCAGGACGCACAACACAATGTTCATACACTATAAAAAACAAAAAAATCAGCGAGGCCACGAAAAGTGAACCGCGATAGAGCGAGGGACCACTGTAATCTATCGAATAGATGCTCCGTCCTCTGGTCTTAAGGGTTTGAGAAAGTTCCAGTAGCTTTTTTATTTAATTTCTTTTTTGGCCTCTGGATTATTTCTTATGTCTTATGAAAAGTGTACCCTGAATAATTACAATTATGAACAGACTAATCGTGACCTCGTAGATGCAGCACCATCGCCTCTTTGTGCGGACTTGGACAGGCATTATCTGAACTCTGCAGCTCATACGTCACAATATTTTACAATAACCAAGAGAAACAATAGAAATGGAACTATTCAAAATAAGTCGCAAAAACAGCAAGAGACTGGAGTCAATAAGACATAATTATTGAGTATTGGACTATTGAGCGCACCTAAAGCCGCATCAACTAAATTTTCAAAGAATTTTACAGTATTTTTGTACATATCTTGGCCGCACCTGTCGCAGGTGTCCACATCTTCAAGAATGTTTTCAAGTTCGGAGCATCTGCTTTTATCGCCACTGAAAAATGTTGTTGTCTTTTTGAATCGAGTCAGTTCGTCTCACCATCGACTCATCGATGCCGAGCTCACGTGCAGCAGCTCGATTTCCTTCTTCCACTGCCAGATCTATTGTCTTTAACTTCAAAGCTGCGTCATGAGCTTTTTTTCCTTTTCCATGATAATTTTCCTCGGCGCATCGTCTCTTCGCCCGTCTGTCTCGCTCTTGCACCTCGTCATTTCTCGTTCTGAGAAAGACTCCTGCAGAAAGACCCTGTCTGTCCTGTCTGGGATCATGTCGGCGTCTGGGATCATGTCAGCGTCTGGGATCGTGTCGGTGTCTCTGGGATCGTGTCGGTGTCTCTGGGATCATGTCGGCGTCTGGGATCATGCCTGGGATCATGTCGGCATCTGGGATCATGTTGGTGTCTTTGGGATCATGTCGGCATCTGGGATCATGTCTGTGTCGGATCATGTCGGTGTCTCTGGGATCATGTCGGCATCTGGGATCATGTTTGTGTCTTGGATCATGTCGGGATCTGGGATCGTGTCGGTGTCTCTGGGATCGTGTCGGTGTCTCTGGGATCATGTCGGCGTCTGGGATCGTGTCGGTGTCTCTGGGATCATGTCGGCATCTGGGATCATGTTTGTGTCTCTGGGATCATGTCGGGATCTGGGATCATGTCTGTGCCTGGGATCGTGTCTGTGTCTCTGGGATCGTGTCGGTGTCTCTGGGATCGTGTCGGTGTCTCTGGGATCATGTCGGCGTCTGGGATCATGTCGGTGTCTCTGGGATCATCTCGGCGTCTGGGATCATGTCGGTGTCTCTGGGATCATCTCGGCGTCTGGGATCATGTCTGTGTCTCTGGGATCATGTCGGTGTCTGGGATCATGCCTGGGATCATGTCGGCATCTGGGATCATGTTGGTGTCTCTGGGATCATGTCGGTGTCTGGGATTGTATCGGCGTCTGGGATCATGTCGGCGTCTTGTGTCGGTGTTGTGTCAGCAGATTTCAGGCTCTCGGGGCGGTGATAGTTGTATTGATCAGGTATGAGTGGATGTCCTGGGGGCGGGGATAGTTGTATTGATCAGGTATGAGTGGATGTCCTGGGGGCGGGGATAGTTGTATTGATCAGGTATGAGTGGATGTCCTGGGGGCGGGGATAGTTGTATTGATCAGGTATGAGTGGATGTCCTGGGGGCGGGGATAGTTGTATTGATCAGGTATGAGTGGATGTCCTGGGGGCGGGGATACATCTATCACTCAGTGGATGTTCGGCTACTGAAGTTTGAGACGTTTCTTACCGTTTATGCCTGACCTGTATTTAACACATTCGGGTAATGAAGTAGTGTCCCACTCACTAAAGTTCATTCACCATCAGAACTTGTTTTATCACATGGGGATAAACTGTTTGTGCCGACAGCAGCGCTCGCTCATGTTGTAACTTCATGTCCACCGCACAGGCGGCGGCGTTTTCTGCACTCAGGCTGCACATCTGCTGTGTTCATAAACGAATAATCCGTCCATACATTCGCCGCATCGTTAGAAAAGATGCAGGGTTCAAAGTGTGAGAAAAAAGTAGCGGGTCATAGTCCGGAAAGTACGGTGTGTACAAGAGAAATAAATATGTAGAAATATACTAAATACTTGTCCATAAATAAGAGAAGCTGTAGTGAGTGAATAAAGCACCAGTCGTAGAGATGCTGATGTATAAGGACTAGTGATTGATTGGTGATTGATTATATTTGTTGAATTATTCTCAGACTCAGACTGGAGGCCAGAGTGACGGAGCGAGGAGGAGAGGAGGAGATAAGAGACGCTCACAGAAGAACAGGGTAAAAACACACAGATTTAAAGAGGGCATGTTCTCCATTTACCAGGTTATGACTTTGTTCTCAGTGTACACAATGTTCTCCCCTCAAACGCTCTGCTCCACCTCGTGATGTCATCAAGTGGGAGTTTCCAAGTGAACAGTGAACTTTTACCTTTAGTTCAGTCGAGATCAGCGACTCCAGGACTGAAATGATCCAAGTGACAAAACCAGGACTAAACCAGGACTAAACCAGGTTTAAACCAGGTTTAAACCAGGACTAAACCAGGACTAAACCAGGACTAAACCAGGACTAAACCAGGACTGAACCAGGACTGAACCAGGACTAAACCAGGACTAAACCAGGACTAAACCAGGACTAAACCAGGTCTAAACCAGGTCTAAACCAGGACTGAACCAAGACTGAACCAAGACTGAACCAGGTCTAAACCAGGTCTAAACCAGGTCTAAACCAGGTCTAAACCAGGTTTAAACCAGGTTTAAACCAGGTTTAAACCAGGTTTAAACCAGGTTTAAACCAGGACTGAACCAGGACTGAACCAGGACTAAGCCAATTCTAAACCAAGACTAAATCAGGTCTAAACTAGGACTAAACCAGGACTAAACCAGGACTGAAATGGTCCAGATGATTCTAGTGAAGGTGTGTGGAGTTTAAAAACACAGTGGAGCACTTCCTGTATCACCACATGATGACATCACCAGGTGGAACAGAGTGTTTTCAGATTGAGAGGAGAGCTTTATCTTTGCGTGTTAAACATGTGTGAATAAAATAAAACACAACCCTTGGACGCTTTTCTCCGTGGAGATATTATTACATGTCTGGAATGTTCCACAGTATGGCATTAAACCTTTCTATCTCCATGAGACCAAACCAGACCAGGTTGCAGGTCAGATCTGTGGAGAGGCGTCAGAATGTTTGTTTTTCTAGGTATTTTTGAGCTCTAAAACCTCCTGTGATTGAATAAATGTAAAGTAGAGCTGTTTAAAGTCACACTGCGGAACATTCCAGGCAGAGCAGTGACGTATCCATAGAAACAAGCAGGTGACGGACCTCCAACTGAAAAAAATACACAATGCATCTTTAAAGGTCCCATGGCATGAAATGTTCACTTTCTGAGGTTTTTGAACGTTAATGTGAGCTCCCCTACCCTGTTTAGCCCCCCCCCAATGGCTAAAAGTTGTGAAATGTCTAAACTGAGCATTTGCGGTCCTTTTCTGTGTTACACAAAACCAGTGTTGAAACGGGCGAGTTCGGACAAGGCACCTTTTTGACGTCAGATCGGCAAATGCAGCTCCAGCCCCTCCCTCTGTCTCCGCTCAGCATCCCTGTATATCCCGCCCATAGAGTTTGGACTGTGAATGCGCTACAATGCGAAATGCGTTTTTTTATTTGCCTGGAGGCACGTCCGAGTGTTTCTAGGCTCGCAAGTCCCTTACCCGACCCTCTGGACCTCTGAAATACCAGTGGTTTAATTTTATTTTCTGTGTAAATATGCTTTTTTTCATTGCAAAGTCTCTCATCTGTCTTCCTGTGTTAAACACGGAAGCGAGCAGACAGCGGTGCAGAGCTGCGCTTCCAGCGGGGGAAACCCGCCCCCCCCGCTCCTTAGCCAATCTCCCTGTCCTTCTCATTTGCACTGAAGCAGAAACGCCCAGAATCAAGCATTTTAGACACATATCTAGCCTCATGAAGACTGTCAGAGTCATATCTCATGCAGTGAGTGTTGATTTTGAAGAAGGATTCATTTACAGTATTAGGGAACCATTAAGGAGCCATATAAAAGCATCAAGAAGTACCATGTCATGGGACCTTTAAGTCATGGTCTGATGTTCCTCCTCACACTCAAACCTGGAGTTGTTTGTTTCATTCTCATGTTTGAGGAACTCTTTATTATTCATCTGTAACATCTCCAAAGCTCCAAACGCTCTGTTCCACCTCGTGATGTCATCAAGTGGAAGTTTCCAAGTGAACCTAGACCTGGTTTAGTCCTGGTCTAGTCCTGGTCTAATCCTGGTTTAGACCAGAGGGGTATTCCACGAACGCGGCTAAGCACAAAGCCCGGCTTTATTCAACAGTACGCTCTAGTTTTAGTGAGAGTTCGGTTCCATGACTCTCGCAAACTGAGCCGAGTTACTGGGGCAACATGGTTTCAGCGGCTAGCCTGGTCCGGGGCAGGTTATCGATCAGGCTAATGATCGGGCTAATGATCAGGCCGTGTTGCAAAGTAAACAGTGTCAAAAAACAGTTCCGCACACCTCCCGCATGACTATCTGTGTTGTCCGAAAACAACGGTGACAATATCAGCAAAAAAAATTGGCGTTCTTGGTCAGTTTTGACAAATTTCGACTAATTTAAAATGTTCTCTTAAACCGCTGTCTTTACGACATTATCGGATAGAAGAATTCCAGAGTTGTCATGGAGAACCACTTTGGTCGAGTGGTTAAGTGCTGCGTCTTTCATGTGGGCGTCCCGGGTTCGATTCCTGTTACTGACGTTTTCATGCTCAAGTCAATTATGTGTTATATTTTCACGAATTTACATTTGCCACACATTACACAAATGTCAATGAATTTAACCTACAATGATTCATATCATCATAGAACTTATATCAGCTGGGCCTAACATCATCACTCTCACTTGACGACATTGACACTTTATATTTTATGTGACATCTCTATCAAAGAATACAGTTAAAGGTAAACCTTTACTTTTAAAACAAAATGTAGCCAAATAACAGGCACACTCCATGATGCGCTGAAATAATCGGCCCGAATCTTCGACATGATGGCGTTTTCGACAGTTGCTTGTTCTGGACTTCTTACGTTCCCCGTGCACGCGTCTAGGCCAGGACAGGATAGGCGCGGCTGAAGTTAGCGCTGCTGAGGCGCAGCTGAAATGTGTTAGTGGAACAACTTCAGGCTTTAGTCTAAGGTGACGCTTCTTCAGGCAAGGACGAACCACTTAGGCGCCGCTATGTTTAGCGACGTTCGTGGAATACCTCCCTGGGCTCTTTAATAATAATAATATTTGTTTGTTTTCAGAAAAGTCCAGTTGAAGAAGTCTCTTCTGTGTTGCCCTCTGCTGGAGACTGCCCCGGCTCTTCCTCTCCTCCTCTTCCTTCTTCCTCCTCTCCCTCCGCCCCCCCTCTGTCCTCCACATCTCCAACCGTCTGCGCCGCCCCTGCCCCTAAACCAAGCGCACACTCCAAACCGTCTCCGCCCGGCATGGTCCCTTCGTCTGCGTCCCATTTCTCTTTCGTCACCCCCGTTCTTCCGGCCGCGTCAAACTCCGCCGCCTCCTCTGGCCTTTCCTCGTTTTCTAAGGCTGCCTCCTCTTCTCCTCCCACCTTCATCGCGCCCATCGCTCCGTCTCCCACCACAGCTCAGAGTCTGATCGGGCGAACCACGCCGAGTCCTCCTTCGGCCGCCCCCACGGTTCCCCACAAGCCTCCAGTGGTGACAGAGGCTCTGGCTCAAGCACCGGATCCAATGAGTAAGTTATTTTTTTATTTTTATTTTTTTATTTCTTTAGTCAAAATCCTGTGATTTTCAACTTTAAATCAAAGAACTTTATTTTCTATTCCCATGTGTCCTTATGTGTTTGTCCTGGTCTAGTCCTGGTCTAGTCCTGGTTTAGTTCTGGTTTGGTCCTGGTTTAGTTCTGGTTTGGTCCTGGTGTAGTCCTGGTTTAGTCCTGTTAGACCTGGTTGAGTCCTGGTTTAGTCCTGGTCTAGTCCTGTTAGTCCTGGTTTAGTCCTGTTAGTCCTGGTTTAGTCCTGGTTTGGCCCCTCCCTCTGTACCTGTGACCTTTGACCCTTTGGAGTTTAAATCCAGATCTGAACATTCAGAATGGACCAATCAGACGCCTTCTTTCCCTGAGGCTGCTCCCACTAGCATTAGCAACAGGTTTGATTGACAGAGTTACGTTGCTAAGGGAAGGGGCGTTTCCTTCAACAGCCTCACTCCTGATTGGCTGTTTGGTTGCTATGATACTCGTGTTTGGAATTCTTTAAATATGAAACGCAGCTCCACATTCGCCCCTTTAACTGTTCTCCTCGATGAGCTTCATTTGACTGGAGGCGCACGCCGTCGGTGGCGCCGCCCACAGGACACGTCTGGGTAAAGTCTGTGTGTTTGATTTATTCCAGGTGATCTGCAGAAACCATCTCAGGAACCCAGCCAGGTCTACGTCCAGATCCAAGACCCAGTCCAAGATCTGAGGACGGTCCAGATCCAAGACCCAGTCCAAGATCTGAGGACGGTCCAGATCCAAGACCCAGTCCAAGATCTGAGGACGGTCCAGATCCAAGACCCAGTCCAAGATTTGAGGACGGTCCAGATCCAAGACCCAGTCCAAGATCTGAGGACAGTCCAGACCCAGGCTCCGGTCCAAGATCTGAGGACGGTCCAGATCCAAGACCCAGTCCAAGATCTGAGGACGGTCCAGACCCAGGCTCCGGCTCCTCCTCAGCTCCACCCACCTCTCCACCACTCTCCTCCTCCTCCAGCGACCCACCCCCCCACGGCGTTCCCTCAGTCTCTCCCCCACAACGAGCGCTCCGTCCCGGCCGCTCACTCCCTCCAGGACGCCATACCTCCGCCCGCCTCCCCCAAACCGGCGTCCCCCCCGGCCCCGGCGTTCGCCCCGGCGCCCCCTCCTCTGCAGCCCGCCCAGCACCACTTCCTGCCCCACTCCATCACGCTCCAGCAGCAGCTCGCTCATTTCTTCCACGATCCGCTGTATCCCGGTTTTCCGCAGGGACACAAGGGTCAGGTGGTCCCGCCTCCGCCCATGTCCACCAGCCAATCAGGAGACGACCTGCCACAAGGTGAGCGCGGCGGAGCCTTTTGATTGGCTGTCCACAGACGTGTGAAAGAAGAGGAGGGGCTGGGTGGTGGTTTAATGGAAAGAGGTTCTAGACCAGGTCTAGTCCTGGTTTAGACCTGGTTTAGTCCTGGTTTAGACCTGGTTTAGTCCTGGTTTAGTCCTGGTTTCGACCTGGTTTAGTCCTGGTTTAGTCCTGGTTTCGACCTGGTTTAGTCCTGGTTTAGACCTGGGTTCGACCTGGTTTAGTCCTGGTTTAGACCTGGGTTCGACCTGGGTTCGACCTGGGTTCGACCTGGGTTCGACCTGGTTTCGACCTGGTTTCGACCTGGTTTAGTCCTGGTTTAGACCTGGTTTCGTCCTGGTTTAGTCCTGGTTTAGTCCTGGTTTAGTCCTGGTTTAGTCTTGGTTTAGTCTTGGTTTAGTCCTGGTTTAGTTCTGGTTTAAACTTGGTTTAGTCCTTGTTTAGACCTGGTTTAGACCTGGTTTAGTCCTGGTTTAGTCCTGGTCTAATGCACTTTCTTGTCTTTCAGACACAAACATTTTAAGATTCTTCTTCAACCTTGGACTAAAGGTAAAGTGTGTTCGGTTCTGCGCTCTCCTTCAGGGTCATGTTCCTGTGACGTGTTCAGACTGTTTAAACTGCGTGTGTTGGAAGTCGGACAGCAGGCGGCGCTGTCGTCCTGCCTCCACCGGTAGGAAAACGGCGCCAAAACCGTTTAAATCTGAACCCGTCACAGGAACATGACGTGACCCTGAGGGAGAGCGCAGGAAACTCTGAAAAAAGAACCAAGAACATAAAGACTTGGAAGACCAAATGAAGTCTTTGTTCTTTTCACTTTTTAGCAATATTCTACAATCAAATAATAACAGAGTTGGAATTTATATTTAAATGGCCCATATTAAGCTGTTCTCTACGGAACCCGGAGAGCTCAGGGAAAATCTTTTTGAGGGGTGGCAAGAAAGCGTGCCCTCGTTTGATTAAGTCGCGTGTTCGTGTAAGTAGAGCGTGCTCTTAGTTTACTAAATCGCGCGCTCGTTTAAATATAACGCGAGTTCGATTACCTAAATCGTGCACCCTGGTTTACTAAATGGTGCGCTCGCTGTATGAAGTCGCGCCCTCGTCGATCTAAAACGTGCTCTTGTTTAAATTTGCTCAAAATGTGTCCACGAGATGTATAAACTGTGTGCTCGTTTTTATTCAGTCATTATGCAAATTTGTAAATTGAGTGTACGTTAGTAAATCGCGCTCATGAGGTTTATAAATGGTAAATGGTCACATCTTTATACAGCGCTTTTCCACCTTCAAGGCACCCAAAGCGCTTTACAACAAGGAACCAGTCACCCATTCACACACCAGTGTACGCAGACACTGGGTTAAGTGGCGGGTTAAGTGTCTTGCCCAAGGACACAACGGCAGCATTCATCTGTGGGAGCTGGAATCACACCTGCCAACCTGTGGGTCAGTGGATCTGACCGCTCAAGAGCTGGATTTGAACCGCCAACCTTTGGATCAGTGGACAAACACTCTACCAACTGAGCTACTGCCGCCCTATAACATGGGCACGACTCAATTTTAGCAAGCACACAGTTTTAGTAAGACGACTCCTTAATTTAGGTAAACGAGCGCACGCTCTATTTACACGGACGTGCGATTTAATAAAACGAGGACGCGATTTCACAAAACGAGGACACGCTTTGCAAAGTGAACGCACGCTTTATTGACACCCCCCAAAAAAGATTTTCTGTGAGTCTTTACGGGCTCCGCCTCTGATCTGTTCTGATGTTTCCTCCTCACACCTGGAGTTGTGTTTGGAGCTTTGGAGATGTTACAGACGAATAATCAACTCCAGGAGTGTGTGAGGAGGAACATCAGAACTCGACTTAAAGCCACAGGAGTCCGTTTGTGATTGACGATGTTTATTGATCTTGTGTTCCTCAGGCGTACACTCTCCCAATGCACCCGCCGGTCATGTACCTGCTCCCCCTGCAGCAGGCGCACAGTCTGCAGCCCCGAGCCCTGTCCCGCTCGCCCTCGCCGCTGCACCACGAGCCCGCCTACATGCCCTTTAACCACACCCCTCCCACTGTGCAGGCTCCTCCCACTCCTCCCACGCCACAGGCTCCTCCCACTCCACAGGCTCCTCCCACGCCACAGGCCCCTCCCCCCTCATATCACCCGGAGCAGCCCCCTTCTGCCGCGCCTTCTGCCTATAACCCCGCCCGCAACACTCCAGACCCCGCCCCTTCTTCATACAGTGTATTTGACCACACCCACTCCAATCAGCAGGCTCCTCCCACTTCCTACAGCCAGCCCCACCCCCCTCAGCCCCCGCCCGACCCTCCGTATCACCAGACCTACGCCCCCTCCCAGCACGCGCCGTGGCAGCCCCACGCCGCCCCGGCGTACCCGGGCACCTACCCGTACGGCCAGGCGGGGTACTACCAGAGCGCCCACCACGAGCCGCCGCAGCACGCCAACGGAGATGCGCTGCTGGAGCTGAGGGCGCCCAGGCTCCCCGCGGAGGGCTCGGCTTCTGCTAACGTGGTCAATCTGAACGGAGGACGCATGTCCCTGCCACCGGGAGCCACGCCGTTTGGTAATTTCACATTTACTGTTGAAAAACTATCTCAGCGGATCAATAACTTTAAAAACGATTGGCTCTGTATCAGAGACGTGCCCTCTTTTCCGCGGGTGTCACTGAACATACCACCATACCACGACCCAAAACACAAGATTTACTCATTTAACCATTTTGAATGACAGAATTGATTCTGCTGCTGAAAGCAGAAGTTAAACTGCAGACATGAAGCCTAGTTTGCCGACCACAGAATGAGCGGTTTAAATAACCGCTGGCTTGTCTGTCGGATTATTTAGGCTAAACGTGGCAAACTGAACATGTATTTATGAACATTTATATTCAGTTCATAAACCTTCATGTTGATCATTTGTTATAATCTCAATCTGACCTTTTACGACAACGTCAACACAACGGTCTCTTTCCACGAGGCTCGGGCGCCGCTCCTGTGAACAGAGCCACTCCCCCTTCTGACGTTCACTCTCGGTGTCCGAATGGAAGTGAACGAGACTTTTATTTTAGGAAAAATGTTTGGCGATTTTTTTGTTTGTTTTCATTTTCAAATCTAGGCCTACATGAAATTCTGTATCAATTGAACCATTTATTTTATTTTATTTTATTTTATTTTATTTTGACTCAGAAGGGCAACGTCAGTCCGGAGGGCAGAGGGGCAGTTGCCCGGGCAACCTGAGCAACCCCCCCTGTGCACGTCACTGATCTGTATAAATATTTCCACGGCGTTGGTCTTAAACCTGAGCTGCTCCTGTCGGAGTTCTTCTCGATCTGAGCGACGCCTCTGGGAAAGGCGTCAGGATGATTAGTTGATTCTGATTGGTCGAAGCGTCTCTAAATCAGACGAATGTGCGAAGCTCCTCCCTCTGAACATTTTTCACAAACTCATGAGTCCATACTGACGCTAAAATAGACGCCATGTTTGTTTTGGCGCTTCACCTTTGACTCCGCCCACACCATGGCTGTGATTGGTCAGTCCGCTCACAGCGGAAGAATCCTCAAATATGAGAGAGTCATCTGGCTGCGGCGCCTGTGTGACGTAAACCTTTACTGAACCCGTTCTTCTGCTTCAGGTTCCTCAAACCCGGACGGCGGGGAGAACATGGTGCTGCTGGTGGACCCTCCGCTGGACAAACCCATCGTACGTTTATACGTTTATATATCGGACTGATCAAACTCCTGAGAATGTTCTTTAAACGGACGCCTGGAGCTTTACGTCGTCCCGTCACCTGGAGTCGGGTTTTGTTTTCAGAAGAACTCGTAAATCTGCAGGTTTGAAACGTGAAAGAAACAAACACAACTCCAGGTGACGAAACGACACCAGATCAGAACGACGGACGTTTTCAGACATTCTTTTGTCTGAGTTTGTTGACATGTGTGTTGTGTCTCCATGGTAACCGCACACACACATGTAGAACACTCTGTGTGACGTCCTTTCGGTCTCGTTAAAGTTCTGGTTCTCTTCCTCTGTCCAGGTCATAAACGTGTCGAAGTCCGGCAGCGGCCCGGGCTCCCCCGCCCTGTACAGCCCCGCCTCCTCTGACTCCGCCCCCATCTACATAAACCACCACAAACCGTCCAATCACAGCCCGGTGCAGTACCTCCCTCCCAGCCACGGCGCGGTCGCCTACATCCCGCCCGGACATGGCGCCGCATTCCTCCACGACTCGCTGTCGGTGTGCGTGGGGACGGAGGACGAGTGGGAGGAGCCGGAGCAGCACAGGCTCCAGTACATCCGGGGCCCCCGCCGCGGGTACAGGGGCCGCACCAGGGGGCAGTACCGACCCCGAGGGTACAACGCCCACAACCAGTACCCTCCGAGGGGAGGGAGGGGGCGCTACTGAGCAGCCAATCAGAGCGCAGGACACTGACGGGTGAGTCGCTACTTCTTCATCTCAGTTAAAGCCACAGTCTGGAACTTTCATGATTCCATGGAAACGGACCGAATTTGGAGTACGCCATTTGGTGCTTTCTGATACCGATACCAGATTTTTATGGATCTGTTACCGTGGAAACTCCAAATCATTTCATTGGATTTTTCGAGTAAAACCTACGTCTCTGAGTCCTGAGCGGATTTTAGTTTCTGCGTTTGTGACGTTTTCGGCTGTTCGCCACATTAGCACGTTAGCTGCTAACGATTAAAACCTTTGAGTCGTCAATATTTCAAAAGTGACGCTCCGAGTCACCAAGGAGCTGAGACTCAGCAGGGTTACAGCGGTATCGATATCCATGTCGATGGAAACAAACAAAAGCCCAGGCCAAGTATGAGTCAGGTTTGTGGAGATGCGTGTGTAGTTTTTTTGGATTAAAAGTTCCACACTGTGGCTTTACGGATGGGGGAGTCGCAGTGCGTCCTTGTCCCGCTCAGTCTCTCACTTCTGTCTCTTGTGTCTTCAGATCTCGTCTTTTTCCTCCTCAGATTGAACCAAAAACTGGACATCAAACTGTCCACTCAAACTGACCTGTCCCGCCCCCTCTCGTCTTGTCCCGCCCCCTCTCGTCTTGTCCCACCCTCTCTCGTCCCGCCCCGCCCCCTCTCGTCCCGCCCTGTCCCGCCCCCTCTCGTCTTGTCCCACCCTCTCTCGTCCCGCCCCGCCCCCTCTCGTCCCGCCCCCTCTCGTCTTGCCCCCCCCCCTCTCGTCCCACCCCCTCTCATCTTGCCTCTCTGTCGCTGCTTTTCTGTTTAGATTCAGATGTTCCTGCTTTTATTTTGAAACTATTCCTTAAAGCTGCACTGTGTAACTTTTCTGTTGGAGACATCTCTGCTCTGCCTGGAATGTTCCACACTGTGACATTAAACTTCTATCATTTATTGTTAACATGTTTTTATTGGTTCCTGGTTGCATGTTTTTCCAGTGTGAGTGGGCTCGCCTTTCCACAGATCTGACCTGTAACTTGGCCTGATCGCGTCACCTGCTTATCTCAGTAAGGTTTAATGCCAAACTGTGGAACATTCCGGGCAGTTAGCATGGAGACACATGAGCGAACGCTCTCCAAAGTTTTAAGATTGTCAGAAAACTCAAGAAAAAAAAAGCATATTTTCAGGAGCGTGAAGCAGCATTCATGGTCCGATTCAGGAAGAGCATTTGTTTCATCACATTTTGAATTTTAAATGCTAAATTTGAATTTTTTAACTCTGAAAAAACATGTTTGAATTATTTTTATTCTGAATTTCAGTTAATTGAATTACATGTGTATATTTTTGAAGTGTTTAAAATTCAATATTTTAAAAAAATCAGCACAAATATTTTCAAGTCCTCAAATTCAGAGTGTAAAATTCAGAGTAAAATTCAGAGTAAAATTCAGAGTAAAATTCGCAGCAAAGATCCAGGACACCAAGGCAGAAGCAATCGATCCTGTGTGATCCGATCTTTAGTAACAAACAGGAAATGGTGCAGTGAAGCGATCTGATTGGTCAGAATTCGCCTCATCAAAACCTCATCTCTGATTGGTTAAGTGTAAACCCCGCCCACAGATGAGAACCATCAGGAAACGGCCTCTGTCCTCACTCACACAGGATCGATTGCTTCTGCCTGGGCGTCTTGGCTCTTTGCTGCGAAATTTTACACTTTTGAATTTTGACTGTTGAGTTTGAGGACTTAAATATTTCTGTAGAATATTTAAAAGGTGAAATTTTTATTTTGAGTTTGAAACATATTGAAAAAGTACATTTAAAACTTAAGCAACTCAAATTCAGAATAAAAATAATTCATCAAGATCTTTTTTCAGAGTTGGAAAATTCAAAGTGAGAAATTTGACAGTTTAAAATTCAAAATCTGATGGAACAAATGATCTATTTTGGCTTCGACCACTGTAGAATCTGCCCGTACTTTGGGACTCCACACAATCTCCACGGAAACTCAAAAGTTCCATAGTGTAGCTTTATCTTCACTTTTTGCCGTTGAGTCCGTGTCGTAAAATGCTGCTGTAGAATCACACGCTGTAAAATATAAAACGCCTTAAACGTGTAAACGCAGAAACCGTTTGTGTTTCTGTGGCCATGAACTGGACTTTGAATGTAACCAACACCTGATGACATCACCAGGTGGAACAAAGCGTTTGGAGATGTCACAGACTAATAATAAAGAGTTCCTCAAACATCTCCAGGTGTGTTTTAGAGGAACATCATCAGAACCTGGTCCACTGTTGTTGGAGCTTTAAAAATGCCTCGGGGTTTCGGTGCATCGTATGAAATAGTTCGGAGCACTTATCGGCCTTTATTTTGAAGGTGTTTGTGTGTTTACATGCTTTTATTTTGGTGTACTTGTTTCTTTTTGTCGTTGGAATTCTCGGTGCCTTGTAGAAAGTTCTCGATCTGAAATGAAACTGCTGTAATTTAAGAGAAGGGCTGTTCCACTTTGTAAAACGTTTGAATAAAGAAATCTTGGTTCAAAAAAGAAATCTGTTTTTAGTCTTTGTAAATAACCCAGAGGAGATGACGACGACTACTCCTTACGTTGACTACTCCCTACAATGACTCCAGTCTGTATTTAGCCTTTGTAAATAACCCAGAGGAGACGATGACTCCTGACGGTTTAGTAAAACCTTAAACATGTTTTAGTGAAATGTTTGTCTGATCAGGGAAAATCCCAAACCTTCTGAGACTTTAAACAAAGAAAATTCTGATCCCACAATACGAAAGAAAAAATTTAAATTAATCTAAAGTTTAATGTGGAAAATCCTCATGTGTCTGTATGTGTGGAAGACCTGGTTTAGTCCTGGTTTGAAATGACTGTCGAAGCTTCAGAAACGAGGCGGTGTCAGAATTGTTTTATTGGCGTAAATGCTCAGGTAAAATCTGCGGTTTGTTTTTTTGTTGAAGGTTCGTCACAAACACCAACAGCTCCAGGATTCTGCAAAATCCACTTAAAAAAAAAACTTTCACCCATTTCCTCGTCCAAAACAAACCCGCGGTTCACACCGCCCCACCTCATGACATCATGAGGTGGTCCTCCTGTTTGTCGATAAACTAATTTTGATACTGAGAAACAGACTCGATACAGATTCCGATCCCATGATGGGAAAAGGAAAAAGTTTAATGTGGAAAATCCCCATGTGTCCTGGTTCAGTTCTGGTTTAGTCTACATTTACAAGTCGCCGGGTTTGCTGAAACTAATATTCCTCTCCCTCCGTTTTCCAAAATAAGCCCCGTTTACACGTACAATGGTATTTTTTAAAAATGGAGACATTTCCCTTTGTTTGTACTAGGGATGTCCTGATACTTACATAATACATAATAAATATAAGTGTACTTTTTTTAATTATTTCTCTTTCTGGGTGTAGGACATGTAGTTTGTCAGAAATCATCTTATACAGAGCTGCAGATCTTTCTCTGTGAAATAGTGGTGAGATGGCACTTCAAATTGAGGTTGGACGGGCTCCATAAGCAGAAGAAATCCAGGGTTCTCTCCTGGCTGTGGTCTCCTGGGCCTTCGCGCTGTCAAGAGACATTTTTTGTCACCTTTTCAAACTCCTGCAGCGTGAGCTGACTCGTCTTTGGCTGGTGCCGTATTGGTTTGTTGTGGTAAATGTCGCCCTTTCCTTTCCACCCCTCACGATCCCACATATCCCACCGTTTGGCGATGTTGTTGTCATCAACTTTATAGTATTTCCAGACCGCAGACATACTCGCCAAACATTCTATCGTTCTTATAGCGTCATTATAGCGTTCTTCTCTCCTCTCTATACTCGTGCTTTGTGCTCCGAGCGGCTTCCTCTATTTAACCAATAGCGCGTCGCCGCACGCTTCACTCTGTGCCACCGCATAACCATAGATCTCATCTAGGATATGTTCAAAAATAATGAATATATATATATATATAGACACATGTATATCCCCCCCATCCTGATCGGGGCCGATTTCCGATCACGTGATCGGATCGGGACATCCCTAACCTGGGAAATCCCAGGCTGCTTTTGTTCGTTCCGATCTAAAAGAGGCTAAGCGAGCTCTCCTGATTCTGGGAGCCAATCAGAGAGCGGGGAGGGGTGGAAAGATGGTGACGTGTACTACGCGACAAACGGAAACTTGTAGTTTGAACTGACAACTGCCATGATTGGCCATGGGCTACGTATACGCCAAATGATAGACATTCGTAACGCCCAATAAATGGCCGTTGGCGATCGTAAACCACACCTCCACTACGAGATATTCAGTAGGTGCTCCCAGACCATATATCACTGTGATATGGTCTGGTGTAAACCAGGCAGGGACATCCCTTTGTTTGTTCCCATCTTTTACACACAAACTGAGAATTTGCCTCTGAAAACGAAGGAGAACGCTCTGCAAGCCGATCAGAATCACACTTTTGGTGCGCCAGCTCCTAAAACTCCGTTTATCTCACTTTACACGCAAACGCCAAACCGGAGTTTTCAGAGGTGAATTCGCCGTTTTCGTGTAAAAGATGGGTACAAATGAAGGGAAATGTCTTTTTAAAAAGTGTATGTGTAAACGGGGTCTTCGTCCTGTTTCCGTCTCGTCGATGGGAGTTGTTTAGTTTCGAGACTCGTTTTCGTTTCGTTCAGGATGTGATTCTCTATCGTTGGCGTCGCTGATCAAACTGTAAAACACGAACGTCCGGCTCTGACCACTTCAGAAGTTCTAAAAAAGTTTGGATGGTGCAGAATTCTGGAGTTTTATCGTTTCCCGTTGTTTGGACGGCTCGTGAACGCCGCGCTCAGAGCCGCCGCGAGGAACCAGCGCCACCTTCGGGTTTATACTTTTTATTGATTTATTTGATAGTTTTTCTGGTTTTGTTTTGGTGCTGCCGGCGGGAGGAGAGAGCGCCCTCTGCTGGCCGGCGGCAGGTGATGTCACAGGAAGTCACTGTCGCTCAAACAGGAAGTGCCTCAGTCGTCCAGGAAGAAGTAGTTCCCGCTCTTCTTCTGCTCCGTGTCCTGAGGGTAAACGAAGAATCAGAACCAGAAGCAGGGGGGTATTAGACCTCTGCGGGGGTAGTAGTGTGTTGCTCAGGGGCACGGGGGCAGTAGTGTGTTACTCTGGGGCACGGGGGCAGTAGTGTGTTACTCAGGGGCAGGGGGGCAGTAGTGTGTTGCTCAGGGGCAGGGGGGCAGTAGTGTGTTGCTCAGGGGCAGGGGGGCAGTAGTGTGTTGCTCTGGGGCAGTAGTGTGTTGCTCTGGGGCACGGGGGCAGTAGTGTGTTGCTCTGGGGCACGGGGGCAGTAGTGTGTTGCTCGGGGGCAGTAGTGTGTTACTCAGGGGCACGGGGGCAGTAGTGTGTTGCTCGGGGGCAGTAGTGTGTTGCTCGGGGGCAGTAGTGTGTTGCTCTGGGGCACGGGGGCAGTAGTGTGTTACTCAGGGGCACGGGGGCAGTAGTGTGTTGCTCGGGGGCAGTACCTTGATGGAGTGGAGTTTGTTGATTCGGGGTCTGAAGTTGTTGGGGTCCCTCCTGAAGGTGATCTCCAACAGAGACAGAAAACGATTCATCCCGGCCAGAAGAGACTGAGGCCTGAGGACGAGAGACAGACGTGAGGACAGAGCGAGAGACAGACGTGAGGACAGACGTGAGGACCAACAGACGAGTTTAGAGACAGAGGTGAGTTCAGTGTGTGTTGTGTACGTGGACGTGTGTGCGTCTCTCACGTATTCGCCGCCGTGTGCTTGGAGGGGATGCCGTCGAACACGATGACTCTGTCGGCGAGGTACGTGGCCATGATGAAGTCGTGCTCCACCACAAACGCCGTCTTCTTGGCGTGAAGGATGTACCTGAAGAGGAGAGAGCACGGCGTGAGACTCGTGAACGACAACACAACACGCCGTCGATACGAGCGCTCTGTGACGTCACCTCTTGATGACCCGCGCCGCCATCAGCCTCTGCTCCGAGTCCAGGTACGCCGACGGCTCGTCGATCAGGTAAACGTCGGCAGGTTTCCCCAAACACAGAGTCAGAGCCACTCGCTGCAGCTCTCCTCCGGACAGGTTCTGCACCTGCAACCGCAACGCAGGGCAGCAGGGTAGGTAAAGGGTCAGAGGGGTAGGTAAAGGTCTTAAGGTGTAGTTAAAGGGTCTTGAGGTGTAGTTAAAGGGGCGGTGCTTACGTCCTGGTTGATGATGCTCTCGATCTGCATGGGCTTCATGACGTCTGTGATGAACTGTGGGTGTGTGTACGCGTCTCGGATCTTATCGTGGAGCAGGGCCCTGACGCTGCCCTGGAAACGAGACACACAAAGAACATTATGGAACATTTCAGGGTGCTCAAACACCCGTCAGCCCTGCAGAGTGTGAAGAGAAACGGTCGTACCTTAAACTTGGGGCTGATGGTCTGTGGTTTGTAGCTGACGTTGAGGATGGGAACTTCACCTGGAAACAGATGAAGACCGTATCAAATCGTGTAAATGTACTACTACTACTGCTACTACTACTACTACTACTACTACTGCTACTGCTACTGCTGTGTCTGACCTCCTGCGTCGGGCTTGAGTCCTCCAGCCAACATTTTGATGAAGGTGGTTTTTCCGGTGCCTGAAGGAAAGACGACAAGAGTTTCACACATGAAACATTTTATTTACACTTCTGAAAGAGTTTCAGGAGGAGAAAGAGGAGGAGCAGGAGGAGAACTTCAGAGGAGCAGGAGGAGAAAAGAGAAGGAGGAGCAGCAGGAGTTTTACCGTTTTCTCCGAGCATCACCATGATCTCGGAGTCTGTGAATTCTCCGGCTCTGATCTCCAGAGTGAACTCTCCCATCGTCTTCTTCATCTCCGGATACTGAGACCAACACGAGAACGTTCAGAACAGAGTCTTATGTGAAAGTTGATCATCATCAGGGATCAATAACATCAGGGATCAATAACACAAGAACGTTCAGAACAGTCTTATGTGAAAGTCGATCATGATCAGAGATCAATAACATCAGGGATCAATAACGATTCCAGAGTGTGTGCGTGTTGTGTTTGTGTGTTTATGTGGTTGTGCGTCAGCCCAGGGGGGTATTCCACGAACGTCGCTAAACATAGCGGCGCCTAAGTGGTTTGTCCTCGCCTGAAGAAGCGTCGCCTTAGACTAAAGTCTGAAGTCGTTCCTCTAACACATTTCAGCTGTGCCTCAGCAGCGCCAACTTCAGCCGCGCCTATCCTGTCCTGGCCTAGACGCGTGCACGGGGAACGTAAGAAGTCCAGAACAAGTGACTGTCGAAAACGCCATCATGTCGAAGATTCGGGCCGATTATTTCAGCGCATCAGAACAGAAGTTGCTTTTGGAACTCTACAACACATTTGCAATAACCAAGGCGAGAGACATGGCGTGGCAGAAGATCGCCGAGCGCTTAAATACATAAGTTAAGTCCTACAACAGTGCTGGAGGTTGAGTTTTTAAGTGTGTTTTCACCATCAGTGTCAAGACAAGTCCGTGGAGGAGACGATATGTTACGAGCTGACGTGTGGGAGACGTGAGTTTGATTCTCAGGCAGTGTTGCCAACTCCCCAGCATCGGAAGTAGCTATTGGCCCGCCCAGAAGTAGCTAAAAGTAGCTAGACGAGCGAGCGGTCCAATCCAAACGTGAGAGCGGGGCGGGGCGGGGGGGGTAGCCTTCCTTACCCCGTGACACTAACCTTTTATTGGTGTTATTACATATACTTGTTTGTTTGTTTTTTATTTTTTTAGATATTTTTTTTGGAGCTGTAGTCCAAGATCTACAGCTTGCTTTTTTATTTTGTGTTTTTTTTTTGTGCTGTAGTTTAACTAAATCTTTTTATTTATTTTTTTGTGCTATAGTGGGCAAACTATAGCTTTTTTTTTTTGGTGCTAAAGAACTAGCTTTTTAAAACTTTTCTGTGCTATACAACTAGCTTTTTAAGCAGTGCTACTTGTGACTTTGTGTTGCCAAAAAGAAAAAGAAAACAAATCAGAGCGCATAGGCATACACTTATTGAGAATCAGAGCCTATGGCAAACCCAGCCAAAATCTAAAATCACTTTGGCATTGTACATGTTTTACATTGCATTTGTGCAGAAAAAAAAGTTCTCACTGCTCACTTTACACAAAGATGTGATTTTTTCCCCCCTACTTTTTTTTTTTTTGGGGGGGGGGCTGTAGAACTAGCCTTAGAATACAAGAGGAGAAAAAAGAAATGCTCTAAAGAATGAGAGGGATATGCACGTGACGAGAGAAACTGAATGACAGAAACAGAGAGAGGAATCACCAGACTCCGAGGCGATCTGATGAGATGGGAGGGAGCAGGAGAGACCGGTGAGTGTGTGTGTGTGTGTGTGCGCCGTGTCTGTCTGTCTGTCCACGCTGTTCTCAACTCCGCCCCCGCCCCTCTCTGCCTGTGTCTCTCTTCCACTGCCCCACCTGGTCCCTCTGTCTCTTTCTCTGAACGGGGAAAGAGAGAAAACGGCGCAATTATTTTTTCCCCCTCCCGCGATCTTGGAGCCTCTGATCACCAAAAAAAGTCGCTAGATTTGTCGCTAGTCGCTTTTGTCTAATTTTCTCGCTAGCGGGGTCCAGAAAGTAGCTAAAAATAGCGACAAAGTCACTAAGTTGGCAACACTGTTCTCAGGGAGAACAGTTGATGTCATAAATATTATACATTTGTATAGCAGTCTTGTCAGTTGTAATTTATTTTTACTGTGTACAAGTATTTGCTCCAACTAATACGTTAAATTGTGTTATCTTGTCTTTGAGCAGGAATAATGTGAAGAGGAATGTTTTGCAGGTAAAGACAAAGCATAAAAACATTTTGCAGAGTGGTAAGTAGGCTAATATTAATATTATTATTCAGTGAAATTAGTAATACTGTTGAAATGGTACCTTAATTTAATTTAAAATGAACAGTAGCTACCAAGCCACAGGAGGTGGGAGCCCCCCCTCAAAATCTTTCACCTGCAGAGGAGCTGTCACTGGTAATAAACCGGGGTCGCCCACTGGTGGAGGTAATTGAAGGAGGGACCCCATCAAAGATCCTTCCTGCGAGTTCTTGTGAAGAGCATATTCAAGGTATTCTCTAGACTAATGCTTGCCTCAGCTGTGATCCAAGCATTTGTATATTTTAATAGTACGTTTGTGTTGTAGTTACTGAAGATGGCGTACACTTGGACCCTCCTCAGCAGTCCTCCAGCTGTGCCTTGCCTGACCCTCAGCAGTCCTCCAGCAGTGCCTTGCCTGACCCTCAGCAGTCCTCCAGCAGTGACCTCACACCAGAATGTCATACCTAATGTCTTTTGTTTTATGCCTATTGATGGAAATTGATAAATAGGATTTCATTAAAGAGGCTTGCACAGCATCTCTGAAGCAAATTTGTTGAATCATTGAAATGTTGCATCATGGATTGTGCCTGTTATTTGGCTACATTTTGTTTTAAAAGTAAAGGTTTATCTTTAACTGTATTCTTTGATAGAGATGTCACATAAAATATAAAGTGTCAATGTCGTCAAGTGAGAGTGATGTTAGGCCCAGCTGATACAAGTTCTGTGATTATATGAATAATTGTAGGTTAAATTTGTGAAAATTTAACATAATTGACTTGAGCATGAATACATCAGTAGCAGGAATCGAACCCGGGACTCCCACATGAAAGACGCAGCACTTAATCACTCGACCAAAGTGTTTCTCTGTGCTGCCTCTGGAATTCTTCTATCTGATGTCGTAAAGACAGCGGTTCAAAAGAATATTTTACATTACTGGAAATTTGTCAAAACTGACCAAGAACGTAAGGTAATTTATTTTTGCTGATATTGTTTTCGGACAACACAGATTGTCATGCGGGAGGTGTGCGGAACTGTTTGTTTGACACTCTGTTTACTTCAGGTACGTATTCTCTGCGTCTTTAGCTTGCCCAGTACCAGACTAGCCGGGGGAACCATGTTGCCACAGTAACTCAGCGGGGACTAAGGTTAGAGTCATGGAACCAAACTCTCACTAAAACTAGCGCAGAGTGGCAAATAAAGCCGGGCTTTGTGCTTAGCCGCGTTCGTGGAATACCCCTCTGGTAGTGTGTGTGTTTATGTGGTTGTGCGTTTGTGTTGTGCGTCAGACCTGGTAGTGTCTGAGCCTCTTCACTTCTTCTTCGTTGGCTGTTTCTGCCACTTTAAACACCAGTGATGCTTCTCTGAACCTCAGGTTTTCTGTGGGAACGTATCCGTCCAAGAAGATGTTGATACCTGCAGGAGAACGAGAGGAGGTGTCAGGGTCAGGACCAAAGAGAAGGTCCAACGCTGCAGAGGAGGTCCAACGCCCAAGAGGAGGTCCAACGCCCAAGAGGGGGTCCAACGCCCAAGAGGGGGTCCAACGCCCAAGAGGGGGTCCAACGCCCAAGAGGGGGTCCAACGCCAAAAAGGAAGTCCAACACTCAAGAGGAGGTCCAACGCCCAAGAGGGGGTCCAACGCTCAAGAGGAGGTCCAACGCCCAAGAGGGGGTCCAACGCCCAAGAGGGGGTCCAACGCCCAAGAGGGGGTCCAACGCTCAAGAGGAGGTCCAACGCCCAAGAGGGGGTCCAACGCTCAAGAGGAGGTCCAACGCCCAAGAGGAGGTCCAACGCCCAAGAGGAGGTCCAACGCTGAAGGACGAGTTCTTCTCTCAGACTGAAAACACTCTGTTCCACCTTGTGATGTCATCATGTGGTGATACAGGAAGTGCTCCACTGTGTTTTTAAACTCCACACACCTTCACTAGAATCATTTGGGTCATTTCAGTCCTGGAGTCGCCGATCTCGACTGAACTAAATGTAAAAGTTCACCGTTCCCTTGATGACATCACGAGGTGGAACAGAGCGTTTGGAGCTTTGGAGATGTTACAGATGAATAATAAAGAGTTCCTCAAACATGAGAATGAAACAAACATAACTCCAGGTGTTTGAGGAGGAACATCAGAACATGGATTAAATCTCTGGGTCACAGTTTCGTGTGATGTAGGACCTTTAACAGCCGATCAGTCACTATTGCTCTGAGAAGTCCATGTCCCCGCCCCCTGTCCCCACCCCCTGTCCCCCCGGCTGTTACCTTCTCTGACGCTGAAGGGCATGGTCACCACTCCATAGGCGCTGGGGACTCCGTACAAGCAGCAGATGAAGTCGGAGAGATAATCCAACACACTGAGGTCGTGTTCCACTACGATGATGTATCTGAAACACACACACAACACACATATACACAACACACACACAGGTGAGCACACTTCACTTTCACGGGTCACACTGGAGTTTAGAGTCGACTAACAACACTGAGCCTTGACTTTTGTTTTTTCCGTGCTCTCTCTTTCTCTTTTAATCTTAAGTTTATGATAACACTGATCTACAAATGTTTGGACTAGGGATGCACCGATGTGAACATTTTAGCCGATATTAATGTTGCTGATATCGGCCGATACCGATATTTATTTTTAATTCTGAGAACATTTTATACAGACTGAAAATCATGCAAAATGAATTTTTGAATGTCTTCTTTTATTTTCAAAACGTGTTTTAGCGCCCGATTTCAATTTTTTTTTTATAGTGTAACATTTTTTTTTATAGTGTAACATTGTGTTCTGGGGGGGGGGGCCGGGACCAGACCGAGACTAGACCGGGACTAAACCAGGACTGAACCAGGTCTAAACCAGGATTAAACCACCGCGTGCGGCTCTTTGCCTGGTTTTGTGCGGCACGCAGTCTGAGCACATCAAACCTCGACATGAACGAACGCAAGAGCCGCACGAAACCAGGCAAAGAGCCGCACGCCGTGGTTTAGTCCTGGTTTAGTCCACGTTTAGTCCTGGTTTAATCCTGGTCTAGTGAGAAATGTGAGAAAACGTTAATTCGAGGGATTACTGTACTGACAAATATCAGTCGTTGATATCGGCCCACTTTTACACATCGGGCCAATACCGATATGTTGAAAATTTGGCAATATTGGCCGATACCGATGTTAATGCCGATATATCGTGCATCCCTAGTTTGGACTCCATCTGCTTCCGAGATAAAAGTGGCTGAATCTCATTTATATTGATAAGATGAACTGAAAATCAATTGATAACTGTGCTGGTTAGCTAATGTATTCAAGATATTTAATGATATTGTTTTACATCAAAACCACATCTGTTTATACAATAGATTTAGGCATTTTTGCTTAAAAATAATATTTATATTTTGAAAATATTTAACTTGCACTTCTTTATCCGTCAAGAAATATCTATAATATCTATATCTATAACAGAAATATCTTAAGAAATCAGGTGCACACAATTTCAAGGCATCTCTCTCATGTGAAATCAAAAATATTTGATGTTAAAACTATACATATTAAACTGAATGTCTGTGAATCAGGGATGAAAGTGCCCAGTCATGAAAAAAGCGGAAAGTCACGGCCATTTTGATTCGTTTTTGCTTTGCACTTAGTCTTGCAGTTCTAATGAGAGGCATTGATGAGGAGCTTATGTGGCTATGAGCAGGAGGAGAGAGCGTGAAAAGGCGAGGAGCGACGCACTGACGTGAGGCACAGGCAGGCAGGATGTTTTCTAAAGTTTAGCCTGCTCTGTGATGCACGTTGGAACACAAAAGTACACGCTGTTGCAAAAGAGCTGCGCGCGCCCACTCGGTGACGTGCGGTGTCCGCAGCTCCAGACGAGCACACGGGCTCGCGCGGCCCGCACACCAATAGAAGTTTAATACAAGACACGTACTTTGGTCGCCAACTGTCCATTTTTCAAGGGACAGTTGGCGACCCTAAACACAAATATATAAAATATATACACCCAAAATCTTTCTCAACAAATTTGCACAGATATATAAAAAATGACCCGGCTGAAAAAAAAGCGGAGACCCGCTAAAAGAGGGAACTCTTTCATCCCTGGTGAATGTGCAGACAGGCTTTCAGATAGAACTGGTGCTTGTAGACACACTGGACCTTCTGATAAACTACCGTTTTTGCCTTATTTTGCATAAATTTCCTATTTTGACCCAATACTGTATCTTGGAAACTACAGCCAATCAGCACTTCTGACTTTTCTTTATTAGTGACCTAAACCAAGAGAAATGTCACTACTTTTGTTCCGGAAGCATTTTGCTTGTAGACCAGTGTAATTTATGTTCTGATTTGTTCGTATTTGTCATTTTAATGTCGTTATTATTCTGTAAAGCTCTTTGAATGACTTTGTCTACGAATTGTGCGGCACAAATAAACTCGCCTCGTCTTTTATCTGAACTCCGCTCCGCTCGCACTGACCACAGGAAAATAAAGACCAGCTCCTTTTCTTTTTGAGTCGGTGTTTTGTTGTGTGTGCATTCTGTTTCCATGGCAGCTGCTGAACATTCCACCACAGACCCTAACCCCCGGTGTTTCCTGCGGCGCTCACCTGTCTGGAGTGATGAGCGAGCGGATGGTGATGGCCGCCTTCAGCCTCTGTTTCACGTCCAAATAACTGGACGGCTCATCGAACATGAAACTGAAACACACACAGACCAGAGATGAGCTTCAGCTTCAGCCCCGAGCAGGAGACGGCGGGACTGTAGGGGGCGCTCACATGTCTGCTCTCTGGATGCAGACGACCGCACAGGCGAACCTCTGCAGCTCTCCTCCGGACAGGTCCTCCACGTTCCTCTCCCTCAGGTGACTCAGGTCTGCACAGACGACAGGTCCAGGTGTTTAAAGGGTCCATATCGTACAAACACCTCGAGCCGTGTTCATTCACACAAACACTCTGTTCCACCTGGTGATGTCATGTGGTGGTACAGGAAGTGCTCCAATGCTGAACTAAAGGTAAAACATACCTTTGTTAACCTACAAATTAATGCTTGATGATGACGAGTGTCAAAGTAACATCGTGGCCCATCAAAGTTTGTTGAATTAAAACTCTCTGGTTTAGTGTACGTTTACATGTCGCCGGGTATGTTGAGAAACGAATATTTGTCTCCCTCCGTTTTCCAAAATAAGCCCCATTTACACGTACGCTGGTATTTTTAAAAACCGAGACATTTCTCTTCATTTGTACCCATATTTTACACACAAACGGAGAATCCGCCTCTGAAAACGAAGAACGCTCTGCAAGCCGATCAGAATCACACTGTTGGTGCGACAGCTCCTAAAACTGTTTATCTCAAACACCAAACCGGAGTTTTCCAGAATCTCCACTCCAGACGGAGTTTTTAGAAAGATTAGTTTTCAGAGGTGAATTCGCTGCATGTAAAAGATGGGTACAAACGAAGGGAAATGTCTCAGTTTTTAAAAATACCAGTGTATGTGGAAACAGGGCCAAAAGTAATAAGATAAGATAAGACTTTATTGATCTCACACAGGAGAAATTTACTTGTCACAGTAGCTCCAGGTAGGGACAGTTTGAACAAGAAGACAAGTGCATGCAGGCAAAAAAAGGCATAAAGATAGGTGATAATAATAATTTAAAAAAATAAGTAGTAAATCAAATAATAATAATAGTAGTGATAATAATAAAAAACAGTGACCGGGAGAGTATTGGAAAAAAAAAAAAAAAAAAAAAAAAAAAAAATTGGAAAAACTATATTGCACGATAGGAGTATTGAAAAAAAACAACAATATTGTTATGTTGTTGTATGGTGTTGTAAAAAAAACAGGATCTATGTCAGACCCGAGCATCTCAAGGCCCGGGGACCAAATACGGCCCAAGAGCAGACTCTGACCGGCCCGCGAAAGGTTGTTTGGAATTAAGAAAATAAAACCTACTTTCAAAATTGTACATAATGCATTTGTACTGATGATCTGTGGGACTTCACATCTCCACCTCAAACATGAACCTGACTTTGATGCACTTGTTAAAGCTCAACAGAGGCGACATTTCTCTCACTGATCAAGAAAAAAAAAACACTAAAACATGATAACTTTGACTTTTTCTACACAGTTTGGCAGACAAAAATGTTTGGCGTGTTTATTTTGGCCAGTCCTGGTTCAGTCTGGTTTTAGTTCTTGTATTCTATTATTTGTCAAACAAAGACATTGTGGTGTCTTAATACAAAGTTAAAGTTAAACTCAGAAAGCATTGTGGGGTTAATGTGACTGAAAAAGAGTTACAAATGTTTCACATTTAGCATTGTTTTGAATTATTTTACTGAATAAATTCAGTTTTTGTATAATCTCTCTCTCATTACTTAATAACAACACAGAACTTACCAGCTTCTGTAAACAATGACATTTACTGATTTCAACGGAGAAATAAAATTAATAACCAGAGTAGACTTCAAACTTACAGTTCAGGACGATGTGTTTTTATGAAAATCGATTTTTTAGTTGTTTTTTACACGCGAACGGAACTAATGCGCGGCCATGTTTTACACGGGTAAGTTAGCGGGGCGTACCCAAACATTGTACGAGCTAGCGCGGCTAGCGAGTGAGCTAAAGCTGGAGCTTGTACCAAACAAAGGTGTTTACATCTGTTAAATGGAACTGGTTTGGTTTTCTTGCGTCAGACTTAGAACAAAAGAGTGCTCGCTGTAAGGTCTGTTCAAAAGCTGTTGCACGCAGCGGAATGGGAGAAGTGCAGGTCCGAACGGAATGAAAATAGCCACCGTCCAGTCCCTAAAACATTTTCCAACTGTTTGCAGTATGATAAGCACGGCCCACGACGGAAGGCAATCACACACGCTGTTGTATGTTTTACCAAAAACATGATGTATGTTGTAAAAGACATGGCGTCCATATATCAGGGATGAAAGTGGCCAATCATGAAAAAAGCGGAAAGTCACGGCGAAAATGAAATGATACATATATATATATATATATTTAAAACAATAACAGTTTAATTGATGCAGGTGTAATGTATTTGTTTTATAAAAGAACGTTGCATTGTTTTGAGACATTTGTCTGTCATCTGTTATTTGTTTTTGAGTAGGGCAGAGAAAAATCGATTAAAATCGGATTTTTTTTTTTTTTTTTAAATTGGAGATTTTATTTTTAGGCCATATCGCCCAGGTCTAAGTAGACTTCAAACTTTTGGCCCTCCACAATATTTTCTGCTTCTCATTTGGCCCCTGGGGAAAAATAATTGCCCCCTGATCTATGTAGACCATGATCCTTTGCTCTGTCTCAGACTCGACATGGCGCAATAATCCCACGTCCTGTTGAAGTAGTGGATAAATCTGAGTCAGTTCTCCCGACATCTGTTGTAAAGAACTGACGAAGACTCTCGGATGAGCGACGAAACGTTTTCGACCAAACAAACTTTGTCCAGTTGACAAATTGAATTTCTCCTTTTATCATCTGTTGTAAATGCGTTCCACCGTTGGGGAAAATCTGGACGCCCGAGAAAGTTCAATATAACGTCAGCTATTGCTGTGAGTGAACGTTAACTGTCGGCGACTCAGTTTGGCTCTTACATGTTCAGAAACAAACTTGTCTGAACGCAGCGTAAACGTTAAAAGCACTTTCAAATCTCAATTCCTTGGATTATGACAGAAGCAAAGGCGTTTTAAAACGGGACATTTTGTTTTTGAGGAGGAAACAGCGTTAGAACATTGTAGAAAACAAATATTCAGCACAAAATCTCCTCTTTAAAACAGTAAATCACCAAAAGAGCCAATTCGATCCACTGCCCAACCCCAGGTTCAATTCCCCCGTTCTCCAAAAGAACTTCACGCTCATTTAAAACCTTTTCTTACCCAGTTGGTCACAAATGATGTCCTGCGTTCCTGTGTCGTCTTTCCTGCTAAGGATGGACCCCACTGACCCCTGCAGGACGACACGAGAATTACACATTAACATAGAAAATCAGAATCAGATTTACGGCTGTAAAGACCACCGTCCACAAACCGGAACTTCCACTGAAGGACCTACAGGAGAGTGAGTCATGTTCTGATGTTCCTCCTCACACACCTGGAGTTGTGTTTATTTCATTCACATGTTTGAGGAACTCTTTATTATTCGTCTGTCTACATCCCCAAAGCTCCAAACGACAGCTCCTTTTACCTTTAGTTCAGTCGAGATCGGCAATTCTGGGGCTGAAATTGATCCAAATGATTCTAGTGAAGGTGTGTGGAGTTTAAATCTGCAGGTTTGTGTGTTAAACATGTGAATGAAACAAACAAATCCAGGTGTTTGTGACGAGGAAACGATGTTAGAACAGAGAAAAGAGCCTAAAATGGCCTTTAAAGTGGCAGTGGCCGGTGTTATAAAGTAAAAAACAGTAAAGATCTGGACATTCTTGAAAGGCTGTCTGATTTTCACATTATTTTCTGGATTTTAAAGTAACATGAACAGTACCGTATTTTCACGGCCATAAGGCGCACCTAAAAGTCTTAAATTTTCTCGAAAATGTATGCTGCGCCCTATGGTGCGGTGCGCCTTTTGTGTTGTTGTGAGACGCGGACGTAGTAGAAGACAAGGGGCGTGGCGTGAACGTGCGGACGTGAGCGAAGACAGACCCCGAATAGTACAAAAGGGCAGGTATGGGCGGTATGCGTGGTATGCTGTTTTGACAACACTGCGCATGGCACCTGTTAAAGAGACACGCCTATGAAGCACAGTTTAAACTGCAAGCGATCTGCTATGCTGAGAAACACGGGAATAGATCAGCGGCGAGAGAATTCGGCATTAATGAGTCCATGGTTCGCAAGTGGAGGAAGTTGGAAAACGAACTCCGACAAGTAAAGAAGACGCAGCTGAGTTTCCGCGGGAACAAAGCCAGGTGGCCTGAGCTGGAAGACCGCCTCGAGCAATGGGTTAACGAGCAGAGGACAGCTGGGAGAAGCGTCTCTACTGTCACCATTCGTCTGAGAGCAGTAACGCTCGCACAAGAAATGAACATTGAACATTTGCAAGGTCCGTCTTGGTGCTTTCGTTTTATGAAACGCCGCAATGTGTCTACTTGTACTGTTGTTCGGGCTTTTGCAAAAGCCGGCATCATTCACGAGGAGACGGACGGCAACGAGACAGACTCTGACTGTGACGAGAGAGAACCTGGCGTGTTTGACTGTCCTCTAGCCCAGTTGTTCTTCTCAGATACAGAAGATGAGGACTTTGATGGATTTGATGATTAATTAAATTGATAGAATGATTGTAAAAAATAATGTGAGCACTATGCTAAATACGGTACTTATTACGCACTCAAATAAAGCACAACCGAACTCATATTTGCTCCCGCTGCCTTTTTTAATAAAACACAATTCAAATCTCACTATTTTCTTAGGCCTATTAATAACACGCATATGATTTTGTTCGTGTGGAAAGTTTATGTGGTTAAATCCACCAACTAAACACATTCTGAACTTCAATACAGCATCAGCGCATAAGAAGAGCACGAGCCGTCAGCGCACGCAATGAAGTGCACGTGCGCTCTGAACCAGGACTAAATCAGGTCTGGACCACCCGCGCCCTATGGCCCGGTGCGCCTTTTGTATGTGTTAAATACCAAAAAGACACCCGTAACTGAAGCTGCGCCCTATAACACAGTGCGCCTTATGGCCGTGAAAATACGGTAAACGGTCACGTTTTCACATTCACACACTCAGGGCTTCAGTGCCCGAGGACACAACCCGATCACCTCCATGTCGATGACGTGGCGGAAGAATAAACGCACCTTGACGGTCTTGGGGATCTGGTCCACGTACTGGGGTTTGACGATGGCCCTCAGGTCGTCCTCTAGAATTTTGGTGAAGTAGTTTTGGAGCTCGGACCCTCGGAAATACGTCAGAATCTCCTGCCAGTCCGGAGGGTTCTGGAAGAGACACACACTCACCGTAATCCTCGTTTATGAGATCGCCACGACATTATTCACATGTTTCACACTTGTGGTTAAAGCTGCATTGTGTAACTTTTCTGTTGGAGGGTCCGTCAAACACTTGTCTCCACGGAGATGTTACTGCTTTGTCTGGAATGTTCCACAGTATGGCATTAAACCTTTCTATCTTCACATAGACCAAACCAGACCAAGTTCCAGGTCAGATCTGTGGAGAGGCCACCCCGCTCAGTCAGAATGTCTGTTTTCTAGGGATTTTTAAGCTCTAAAACCACCTGTAATTGATTAAATGTAAGTGTTGTAAATTCCCTGGTAAAACTGTCCATTCAGAAGCTGTTTATTTAGTTCAGGCGTTCTTATGCAGCTCAGGGGTCCTTGGGAGCACCATGGTAACGCTGTTACTGCCAAATGAACTGCTGTAGCTTCATTCCATTTCCTAAGTCTGCACCTGTGATACAGGTGGGTTTGTAAATATTTATCCATCCATCCATGTTTCCATCCCTTCCTCTTATCCGGGGCCGGGTCGCCGGGGCAACAGTCTAATCAGGGACTCCCAGACTTCCTTCACCCCGGACACTTCCTCCAGCTCCTCCGGGGGGACCCCAAGGCGTTCCCAGGCCAGCTGGGAGACATAGTCCCTCCAGCGTGTCCTGGGTCTTCCCCGGGGCCTCCTCCCGGTGGGACGTGCCCGGAACACCTCCTGAGGGAGGAGTCCAGGAGGCGTCCGGAACAGACGCCCGAGACAGACCAGGTCTAAACCAGGACTAAACCAGGACTAAACCAGGTCTACTCCTCACCCTATCTCTAAGGGAGCGTCCAGCCACTCTGCGGAGGAAACTCATTTCGGCCGCTTGTATCGGCGATCTCGTCCTTTCGGTCATTACCCAGAGCTCATGACCATAGGTGAGGGGAGGAACGGAGATCGACGGTAAATCGAGAGCTTTGCCTTTCGGCTCAGCTCCCTCTTCACCACAGTCACTATAGTGGTCACTACAGTGACCGCATCACTGCCGACGCTGCACCGATACACCCGTCAATCTCACGCTCCATCCTCCCCTCACTCGAGAACAAGACCCCGACATACCTGAACTCCTCCACCTGAGGCAGGGACAATATTTATTTGTCTCTTTAATTTTTATGTAATGTTCCAATGCTAATTAACTTTATTAACTTGTTTAATTTACATATTTTGGGGACTGTTTATAAAAAATGTTGAACAGTTATTCATATTTGATGAAAAAAGAACAAAACTCGACTCAGAGTTCCGTGTTTCTCTGTTCACACTCACATCGTATCTGCCCAGGTTCGGCTTCTGTTTTCCCGCCAGGATCTTCAGAGCTGTGGACTTTCCGATTCCGTTGGTCCCGACGAGCCCCAGCACCTCGCCCGGCCGCGGGATGGGCAGCCTGAACACCAGGGGGCGCCGTTAGAGAGACATACATGTATAAACACAGCAGAACCTGATGGAGCGGCAGAGGGAGGGTCGTACCGGTGCAGTTTGAAGGAGTTGGCGCAGTATCTGTGGGTGGTCTCCTTCTCCAGGTTACTCGGCAAATTCACAATGGACAACGCCCCGAACGGACATTTCTGGAAAAAAATAACAACGGTTCAGTAATGAATGTAAAACATTATATTGATCTGTATCGGCCATGAAAAAAAACACATCTGTCGATCTTTAATTATCACAGCATCAAAACATTTTGGAATTACAGACATTGTTTTTATTTATTTTTCTCCGTCTCATAAATGTTTACCCTGCATAGCGAAATGTGGACTCTCGATGTTTCACGAGAATCCATCTGGAGCAAAAGGTGAGGCGCCAAAAAACCCCCAAAACAAATCAGCAGAGAAAAGTTTGATTTTTCTCGTTCTGCTGTTGTGACGTTTCGACCGATTCAGGAATTCATCAAAACGCTCCATGTTCAGGCGTTTTCCAGTTCTTTTAAATGCAGAGATCGTTATTTTGAAATTTGTGCTTTTAATTTGGTATTCCATCCCAGTCCGTGGAACTGGAAGTGTGAAAAAGAAGTGAGAGGGGAAACGCCAGTTGGAAAAGAGGCAATAAAACTCAAACAGCTAAATCTCAAACTCAGACTCCTACAGAACCATCGCCTGGGTGCACATTTGTACAATTTCATGGGTGTATAAATGACTTAAAATCTTCTAAAGTTAAAAATGACATTATTACAGTAGTCAGGCATGTTATTTAAGGCTACAGTAATTTTCTTAGCGCAGCCTCATTTTAGGTCATTTTCACCCCAGGAAAGTCCGATAGTTCACTTGCTTTGGTCCGGAGTCCGGACCAAATTTTTTTTTTTTTTTAAATTTCGGTGCCGTTCGCTTTCACACTGCACTTTTTTTGTAAGTGGACCAACATCTGTAAACAAAGTAGATCACATTGCTTGTGTGTGCTTGTGCAATGTGGTCTACTCCATTCAGTGTAGTGAAGACTACAGTGAGCGCGACACTGGAGAAACAAAACAACCACTTCACAAGAGGATGTACCAACACAGACGGGCGTGCCAGAGTGAACCGTCATCTGCCGTACATCTCCACCTAGAAGCCACGGGCCATTCTTTTGAGGACAGTGAGGTACAGATCTTAGCCAAAGAAAAGAACTGGTTTGAAAGGGAAGTTAAAGAGGCTATTTTTGTCAAAAAAGAGAATCCTTCTTTAAACAGAAATGGGGAAGTCAGACATAACTTGTCTCCCATTTATAATTCCATTATCAAACTAGAGCTGCAACTATCGAGTATTTTTGGAATCGAGTACTCTGTCGATTATTTTTTCGAGTAATCAAGTACTCTAACGATTCATACTTTTAAAAAAAAATATATTTTTGAATTATGAAATCAAAGCACACAAAAAAAACACATTTTATTAACAGGTAGTGGTGACATACACATACCTGGTACAAATCTTGAGATCTGCTCCACTTTACACTGACACCCTCTGTCACATAGTTGAACACTGTAGTTGAACACTGACAGCCCTAAACTGTAAATGCTTTGGTATATTTCCATTGTTCCTTGAAGGGATTTTTTTTTAAAAATCTATTTGACTCAAACCTGAATTGAATTAGATGCATATTTGAGTGATAAGAACACATGGAAAATAAATAATTATTAGCAATTTATTTTTAATACAAAATAATAAGATTAACAGAATAAAATAAATATCCGTCCTGCTTAACTTAAAACTGTACAAATTAATATAAAACAATACAAGGCACAACATGTCTGGACAGTACAAATGATGCATATTTTATCTAATTCTCTCTCTCTAAACAGCTGCGCGCGCTCGTGGCGCGTGTCCACGGCTCCACGCGGGCTGCAGTCAGAAACTTCGTGAAGTTTAATACGAAACACGTACTTTTGTTTCTGAATACGGGACGATTCCGTTTTTCAAGGGAGGGTTGGCGACCCTAAACACAACTATACATATACACACACACAGTTTTTTTTCTCTACGGATTTGCACAGATATATATAAAAAAAATGACCCCGGGGCTGAAAAAAAAGCGGAGATCCACTAAAAGGCAGAACTCTTTCATTCCTGATTTTATAAATGTTTAAATAGTTTATATGTAAATGGAAACAGTGATGCAGTCTATCCGAACAGCACAGGAGTCTGACAATGCCGCGATGATGCATGAATTGAAATATAACGCCACGTGATGAAAATTAAACGAAGCCTCGAGGCAAATTATTTGCCTCGATTATTTTTTGTACTCGAGTAATCGTTGCAGCCCTACCTCAAACCAAAGTCAAAACAAACAAAGGAAACAATAGGGCAGCAGGTCGGGGCCAGAGGTGTGAAAACAGTCGTTTAGGGTTTGAATGGGTATGTTAAACTAGACGCCAGAGAAACTGGAAAAAACAAAAGACAGAAAATCAAAACAAAGAGGTGGGATAGTTTCAGAATAATTTCAGTGTAGTTAGCTCCTCCCTGCAGCTAGATATAAGCAGTGTCCTTCAGCACTCTAACCAGAACTGACGAAGCCTCTCGGATGAGCTGCGAAACGTTTGACCAAACAAACTTTGTCCAGTTGGACAAATTGAATTTCTTCTTTTGCCATGAGCACTAAATCTGAAACATCAGCGGCCTCGTCACTGAATCAGAGTTTAGCTTCACTTCTAACGTCTCAGTGAGGACAGTACACTTTTCCGATGTCCTTCAGTGAGAGCCGTTACACACTGATGTGCAGGACTCAGATCAGACACACCTCAGTCTGACACACCTTAGTCTGACATGAGCCATTAAATAAAAACACACAGTTTTTACCTTGATGCAGATGCCGCAGCCGATACACAGCCCCTCTGAGATCAGCACGATTTTACTCTGAGGAGTCACCTCTATGCACAGCTTACCTACAAACACACACACACATGCACACACACACAAGGGGGTTCAAACATCACATTTTACACAAAAATCATAAGTTTAGATAAAAATTATTGTAAAACTGTCAGTCAGGGCTGCACAATACTGGAACGTTTGGCAATCAACAACATTTCTGCTAAAAACTGATTTTGACATTATGGCGATGTTTTAATGAACTTTTACTATTATTATTTCAGTTATAATAAAACAAAACAAAAACGACATGCTCTAATAAAAGGAAATTCGAGAACAAAACACGCTGTATCTGACATGGCTTAAAAAAACAAACTTGGATTTATTGTGATGAACGGAGCATCACGTCTGTGAAATATCGTAATATCGATACTTTTATTCATGATACTTTGCAGTGACATCACTCCGGGGGTGTGCCAACGTGTGCGTCGCCATGGTAACTGCTTAAAACCACGCCACAGATAAACGTATAAATAAAAACAAAGTGCTGATTTGGGCACTTACCCATGCGGACGACGGGGCAGCTCTTCTTGCACTCCTGACGACACTTCTTGGGTTTGCATTTGTCGTGGTTGACGATGGCGATTCTGGTGTTTTTGTCGGCCATTTTGAAGGCGACGGGCGCGAGGACTGAAGCGCTGAGGAGGCGGAGACGGCGGTTAGTGACGGATTCAGACACAAACACAAACACCAGTCACGACGACAACCGGGCATTCCAATCTCAAATACAAACAGAAGATAATTAAAAACATGATTATGGAAGATTATTTGTTTCATCAGATTTTGAATTTTAAATGCAGTTGAATTTCTCACTTTGAGTATGCGTTTGGATCATTTTTCATCTAGGTTTCAGTTGATACAATTTTACGTGTATATTTTCAGCGTTTAAAGGGACAGTGTGTAAGATTTTTACCTGTTAATTACTGAAATTGAAGATACCCATTCAAAAATACATTGTTTTCCAAGCCTTTTCACTTCCATCATGAAATCAAAGTATTCTTTTGGACTTAGATATAGTCACATAAAAGGGGGATCTTCCCCATATAGAGGCAGCCATTTTGAATACGAGAGCCGCAGAAGGACATTTGGGCTCATCCTTTGCCTCGGCTCCGGCTAACAGCTGCTTAGCCGCGCTGCAGATGGCTCCCCCCTTCCCCCCTCCCCTTCCCCTTCGGTCCTCTGCTCCCATATGCAGCCAGGAGCGAAGGAGAGAAGGGGAAGGGGAGGGGGGGAGGGGGAGCATGCTGCCGGATCACACATCGTAATGGATATAACACGTATTTTGGACTAAATTGTTTTACTGGATTTTATTCGCTGGATCCTTATGGACAGATTGAGACCAAGTTTATGATGAAATACAGAGTTTGACCTGTGCAAAGCCTTCAAAGGTAAGCTAAGTAAGCTAAGTTTTGTGCTTTTCTGTATAAAAGCCCCATGTGCTCGGGGAGTGATTGTTTTGCAGGGAAATGAATTGCATAGTCAAAAAGAGGAGACTGTAAGGTTTCATTTGATGTGTAGATTGTCATGAATCATGATCGGGATTGTGTGTTTTCATGCGAAAAGAAAAAAAAAAAAAGTGAACGGGGGACCGTTTTATGTATACAGCGGTGCGCGGTTCGTGCGCGGGCACGCGCGATGTCGGCGGTACGTCGCGTCCGGGTGACCCTCGAGGTCTGCCGTAGCCAAAAGAGGAAGTGGAATAGCTAGTAACCACCTATGCGCCACGAATCCTACACACTGTCCCTTTAAAAAAAACTAATTAAAAAAAAAAAAAAAAACACCTTTTAAATATTTTCAAGCCTCAAATTCGGTGTAAAATTTGCAGAAAAGATCCAAGACGCCAAGGAAAAAATAATCGATTATAAGTGAGTCGAACTAATTTAGTAATTTCACACTCTGAATTTTGACTGTTGAATTTGGAGGCTTCAAAATATTTATTCTAGAGATTTAAAATGGGAGTTTTCTATTCTGAAATTTTAAAAATGTTGAAAATGTGACAAATTCAGCGGTTAATTCAAATTCAAAATGTGATGGAACAAATTATTTTCCAGAGAGGATTCTGTTCTATATTTTCTGACCTCTGCTCCGGGTCAAACGTCGCCCGGAGGGTCACTTAGGGTGACCATTCGTCCGGATTTCGTCCGGACAGTCCGGTTTTAGAGCTGTCTGTCCGGCCGTCTGTCACGTGTCCTCCTTTTTTACATTTTGTACTCCTTTCGTCGCCCACCGTTGCGTAAATCGTCATAAATCCTCACCCATTATTTACACTTGCTAGTAGCAAGTATTCTTATTATTTTTTAACATATCCTAGATGAGATCTATGGTTATGCGTTGGCACAGAGTGAGACTTCACACAGAAACATCAACGCGTGCGGCATGACACACTATTGGTTAAATACACGGAAGCGCAAAGCGCGAGTACAGAGAGGAGACAAGAAGAGCGCTATAATGAGCACTATAAGAACGCTATAATGTTTGGCGAGTATGTCTGGATCTGGAAATACTATAAAGTTGATGACAACAACATTGACATAGCAAACGGTGGGATATGTAAACTTGGGATTGCAAGGGGTGGAAAGGAAAGGGCTCCTCAAAAACAAACACCTGACACAATACAGCGAGTTACAGGCAACCCAGCCAAAGACGAGTCAGCTCAAGCTGCAGGGAAAAAAACAAAAAAAAATCAAAAAACAAGGTGTCCTCACTTTAGGGCCTTTGTCCTCCTTTTTGGACACAAGTGTCCTCCTTTCCTGTTTCATGCCGGTGGTCACCCTAGGGTCACTGCTGAAGCCTCAATTTCAGTTCACTTTTCAGAGCAACAAAAGCCCCACGCACCGCACCGGCCCGGCCTCTGTCCGAGCCTGACCCCGAGCCTGACCACAGAGGTGACCACAGAACTGACCACAGAGGTGACCACAGAACTGACTCCAAACTAAACACAAAACCTGACCAACTGACAAAAAATGTTGACAAAATAACATTTTTTTTATTTTCTGTGTGTGCCGCACTTTGGAAACGGTTTTATTTGTAAAATGTGCTGCAGAAATAGGGATGCACGATATATCGGCATAAACATCGGCCGATATTGCCAAATTTAACATATCGGTATCGGCCCGATGTGTAAAAGTGGGCCGATATTAACGACCGATATTTGACAGTACAGTAATCCCTCGAATTGCCGCTTTCTCACATTTCTCTCTCGTTTAAACACTCAAACTTTCGTAGGGGGGGGTTCGTTCCGGTGCGGGTGGAGACGGGCGGGGGCCCCTCTGTCCTCACGTAACCCGCATGATTCACGCTCCTGCGGCCTGATAATGAGCACTGCACGCCGCCTACGAGTCCGATCTGTGAAATGGCGCGGTGATCCACTCCAGGTTCGCCCGGACGAGGTTCGGGGGACGTGACTTTCTCTGAGGAATCCGTGGGTCATTTTTCCTCGAGAGCAGAAAGTCCAGATCCGAACACAACCACATTTGGAGACCACATTTGGTACAAACTAAGGTCCATGTCCGACACACGAAGGCAGAGTTTAATCCACGTGTCCGATCGCGTTTTCTTGGCCATAAAAAGACTTTTTTCGTTGCGTACTTCCATCTGATAACATGTTAGCATATGTTAGCATTGTCGCTAGCCCGGGCCGCTGTCCTGGTTTAGTCGCCCTTTAGTCCAGGTTTACACCTGGTTTAGAGCTAGTTTAGCCCTGGTTTTATCCTTGGTTTAGACCAGGTTTAGTCCTCCTTTAGTCCTGGTTTAGACCTGCTTTACTACTGGTTTAGACCTAGTTTAATCCTGGTTTTGACCTGGTTTAGTCTTGGATTAGACCTGGTTTAGTCTTGGTGTAGTCCTGGTTTAATCTTGGTTTAGTCCTGGTTTAGACCTGGTTCAGTCCTGGTTTAGACCTGGTTTAGACCTGGTTTAGACCTGGTTAGCATCTGTTAGCATCGACGCTAGCCCGGGCCGCGGCTACAGTTAGCATCCCCGCGTGTTTCAATGACAATAACAACATCTTTAAGGGCTAACCCGTGTCACCGGGTCGTAAACTTACCCCTCCCTGATCCCCGTGGATCGACTGCAAGAAACTCGGTGATTTGACTCAGTTTGGGGCAAAAATGTGGAGTCAAAGTTGTTTTTTCCGGCGCAACGTGTTCCTGTGGAGCCGGCGCGGCGATGGCGGGGCCCGCGTCACCACAGCGCGACACAGGGACACGTCATCAGGAGGCGACGCCGCGCAAACTGGGACGATTTGGATTTTTGAGAAGGAAAAACGCTTTTAAAACCGTTTTCATGGACAGGATCACAGAGTAAAGACACCGCGGCGCACTGGAAACCCGAGACTAAACACATCCGGTAGGAGCTGTGTAAAATAAACGTTCCAATTTGAGTAAAGCGACGAATTTTACGAGTTTTGCTTGTTTTTAGCCTGGGAGCTACACGCACCCAAACACATGGTTAGTCCTGGTTTAGTCCTGGTTTAGACCAAGTTTAGACCAAATTTAGTCCTGCTTTAGTCTTGGTTTAATCCTGGTTTAGACCAGGTTTAGTCCTGGTTTAGACCAGGTTTAGTCCTGGTTTAGACTTGTTTTAGTCCTGGTTTAGACCTGGTTTAGTTCCTGGTTTAATCCTGGTTTAGTCCTAGTTTAGACCAGGTTTAGTCGCTTGTGAACACTTTTTAACGCCGTCGCTGTTTAGTCCTGGTTTAGACCAAGTTTAGTCCTGGTTTAGACCAAGTTTAGTCCTGCTTTAGTCTTGGTTTAGTCCTGGTTTAGACCAGGTTTAGTCCTGGTTTAGACCAGGTTTAATCCTGGTTTAGACCTGGTTTAATCCTGGTTTAGTCCTGTTTAGTCTTGGTTTAGACCTGTTTTAATCCTGGTTTAGACCTGTTTTAGTCCTGGTTTAGACCTGGTTTAGTCCTGGTTTAGACCTGGTTTAGTCCTGGTTTAGACCTGGTTTAATCCTGGTTTAGTCCTAGTTTAGACCAGGTTTAGTCGCTTGTGAACACTTTTTAACGCCCTCGCTGTTTCTGTGTTTGTGTTCAGACGATGGCCACGCCCAGTAAGACTCCGCCCGGCGCCGACCCGAAGCAGCTGGAGCGGACCGGGACCGTGAGGGAGATCGGGTCCCAGGCCGTGTGGAGTCTGTCGTCGTGTAAACCAGGTCTGACTCCCACTTAAACTCGCCGATATTTCCCCAGGACTTCTGTTTTTACATGAACTCCTGTTCCACCTTGTGATGTCACGTGGTGGTAGTTTTAGTTCGGTGAGAAGGTGATCCCGGGGTGGGCGATATCTCGATATTTAAAATATATCGAGATATTTTTTAACCTCCATATAGATTTTGACATATCGTATATATCGATATAATGTTTATATTTAATTCTGATTTTGCCTCTTCGCCTGTTTGCCTTCTCTGTGCCCCGACCTCCCCCTCGCGAGCGGCGCCACAACATCCAAGGAGACAGAACTCCTCTCAAAAAAAAGGACAAGTCTCTCCATACTTTGGGTTTAAAGGGATAGTGCGTTTTTTTTAATGTTAATCTGTATGGGATTCCTTCTAAAAGTTCCATGTGTTGACACTGGCTTACCTCTGACAGTCTCAGCTGATCCCGGTTCGGCTCGCTTTCTGGAGCCCACATAAGTAGGTCCGGTAACTTCCCTGGAACATGAAATAAAGCTTGTTTTTCTTCTCAAAACAAAACATTTGTCCGAAAGGTGATATATTTGCGTCCCAAACAGTTGTCAATGAAACATCCAGCAGCAGACACAATACGCGATCGCTAAATAGGCTGCTGGATGTTTCGTTGACAACTGTTTGGGACGCAAATATATCTATTACCTTTTGGACAAATGTTTTGTTTTGAGATCTGTGAAATTTGTTTTGGGATCAGCTGAGACTGTCAGAGATAAGCCGGTGTCAACACACGGAACTTTTAGAAGGAAACCCATTCAGATTAACATTTAAAAAACGCACTTTAAGGCGCTTTTTCAGGAGCTGACTGCATTAGCGGCACAAGGACAGAGCTGGGTTTTTTTTTCAGCGTTTATAGTTTATGCAAATGAGGTGTTAAGCCATGTGGTGTTAAGTTTCATTTCTATAAAACGTAAACAAATGTGCGCAAAGCGGCATTAAACACATGATAATCTCATTAAACACATGATAATCTCATTAAAGACATGATAATCTCATTAAACACATTATAATCTCAGATGGCCTGAAGTGGCTCTATAGTAGTTATGGTTTATATGTTGTAAAGTTTAGTCATGTAAAGTTTATTTATGCAGAAGATTTTAAATTAATCTGCTGCAGTGTTTAATTTGTACAGTACAGTGGGAAACATCAGAGCTCCTGACCACTAGTGAGGAACATGGATCTATTAAAATAAGGAACACGGATCTATTAAAATATGGATCTGTTAAAATAAGGAAAACGGATCTATTAAAATATGGATCTGTTAAAATAAGGAATGCGGATCTGTTAAAATAAGGAACACTCAACATGGATCTATTAAAATAAGGAACCTCCCGAGCTTCCTCTGCTAAAGAAGCTCATGGTTATCCTATGGTTAAAAATGTTAATCCAAAGATGAGCTTGAGTTGAATTGTTTTATTTTTGAATAAAAATGAGGCAACATGTATTATTTCTTACTTTATTTTACAGTTAAATTATTTTTCTATACACAGGGATTTTTTTTTTTTTATGTCGCAGAAGCATTTTGTTCCTACATGACCTGCACTTCAGTTGCACTTCAATAAAAAAAAAAGACCTTGTGGAATTTGGCATATTTGTTTTTGCAGTAGTTTTTTGGGGGGTAATTTTTCCTGTACAGATATCGAGATATATATCGTATATTGAGATATAACTAAATATATCACGGTATATTTTTTACTCCATATCGCCAAGCCCTAGGCTGCAATGATTGTGATTCTAGTGACGGTGTGAAGAGTTTAAAAACAGAAAAGTCATGTCATACAGGCCCTTTAATGTGCGACACACTGTTAAATATTTGTGTTTTTCTGTTTTTGTGTTGTGTGTGTATATTTGTGCGTTGTGTGTCGTGTTTGTACGTTGTGTGTCGTGTTTGTACGTTGTGTGTCGTGTTTGTGCATTGTGTGTGTTTGTGCGTTCTGTGTTGTGTTTGTGCGTTGTGTGTGTGTTTGTGCGTTGTTTGTGCATTGTGTGTGTGTTTGTGTGTTGTGTGTGTGTTTGTGCGTTGTGTGTGTGTTTGTGCATTGTGTGTGTGTTTGTGCATTGTGTGTCGTGGTTTGTGCGTCGAGGTTTCGGAGTGGACCAGCTCAGAGATGATAATCTGGAGACGTACTGGCAGTCGGACGGGTCCCAGCCGCACCTCGTCAACATCCAGTTCAGGTCCACACTTCACTTTATTCACCAAGATACAGAAGTCCTGGTTTAGACCTGGTTTAGACCTGGTTTAGACCTGGTTTAGACCTGGTTTAGACCTGGTTTAGACCTGGTTTAGACCTGGTTTAGACCTGGTTTAGTCCTGGTTTAGTCCTGGTTTAGTCCTGGTTTAATCCTGGTTTAATCCTGTTTTAATCCTGTTTTAATCCTGTTTTAAAGGAAAAGTAACGTTTTTTTTTTTTACAATTTGAGCCTTATTTCGGTAATAAAACAAGTTGTTTTACTCACCCATAGCACTTTGGTGTCATATGGAGCACTTCCAGAGATGTTTTAGATTTGTGGTTAGCCTAGCGCGACTTCTAGCCATAGCTCGGGGCATATAATATATTCCCCAAGCATGTAATATATGCCCCGTGCGGGCTCCAAATAACAAACTTTAGCACTTTTCAAATCATAGAAGCCCAATGTCTTATTCTACGATTTCGTTTGAAGCAAAAGTGGCCTGTAATCTGAGATTTATCCATAGTTCACAGCTTTGCGTTTCATGTTTGGGTCCCGGGAGCTGAGAGCACAGTCCACACATGCGCACTGGCGTCCTCATCTACTCGAAACTATGGCTAAATCTCGGATTACAGGCCACTTTTGACCACACGAAATCGTAGGCTAATACATCGGGCTTCTATGATTTGAAAAGTGCTAAAGTTTGTGTTATTTGGAGACCGCAAATAAGTGCCCCGAGAACTCACATGATGGAGATCGCAAATCTAAAACATCTCTGGAAGTGCTCCATATGACACCAAATTGCTATGGGTGAGTAAAACAACTTGTTTTATTACCGAAATAAGGCTCAGATTGTAAAAAACGTTACTTTTCCTTAAATCCTGGTTTAGTCCTGGTTTAGTCCTGGTTTAGACCTGGTTTAGACCTGGTTTAGACCTGGTTTAGACCTGGTTTAGACCTGGTTTAGTCCTGGTTTAGTCCTGGTTTAGTCCTGGTTTATCTGAAGGTTTCTGGTCTGCTCCAGGAGGAGGACCACGGTGAAGATGTTGTGTATTTATGCCGATTATAAATCTGACGAGAGCTACACGCCCAGTAAGATCTCCGTCCGGGTCGGCAACAACTTCCACAACCTGCAGGAGATCCGGGTAAGTCCGACACTGCAGCTCACGCTAACCCGAGGCACTGCCATGTAAACACTCTCCTCCTGTATCCTCCTGTGTCTCCTCCGGTGTCTCCTCCGGTGTCTCCTCCGGTGTCTCCTCCGGTGTCTCCTCCGGTGTCTCCTCCGGTGTCCTGTGAGCAGCAGCTGGAGATGGTGGAGCCCAGCGGATGGATTCACATTTCCCTCCTGAACCAGGTACAGAAACAGAACCTGAACCTCTACCACCAACATTCAGCCAGTGTGAGGAGGTCTGAGGAGGCACAGGGACAGAGGATGAAGAAGAGAGGAGCAGAGGAGGAGAGGAGGAGGTCAGAGGAACAGAGGAGGTCAGAGGAACAGGAGGAGGTCAGATTAGCTGAGGAGAAGGTCAGAGGAGCAGAGGAGAAGGTCAGATGAGAAGGTCAGAGGAGGAGGTCAGATGAGAAGGTCAGAGGAGCAGAGGTCAGAGGAGAAGGTCAGAGCAGAAGGTCAGAGGAGGAGAGCAGAAGGTCAGAGGAGGAGAGCAGAAGGTCAGAGGAGAAGATCAGAGAAGGTCAGAGGAGGAGGGCAGAGGAGGAGGTCAGAGGAGGAGAGGAGGTCAGAGGAGCAGAGGAGGAGGTCGGAGGAGGAGGTCAGGAGGAGAGAAGGTCAGAGCAGCAGGTCAGAGGAGGAGGTCAGATGAGAAGGTCAGAGGAGGAGGTCAGAAGAAAAGGTCAGAGGAGGAGGTCAGAGGAGAAGGTCAGAGGAGTTGGTCAGAGGAGGAGAAGGTCAGAGGAGGAGAGGAGAGGGTCAGAGCAGAAGGTCAGAGGAGGAGGTCAGAAGAGAAGGTCAGAGGAGCAGAGGAGGAGGTCAGAGGAGCAGAGGAGAAGGTCAGAGGAGAAGGTCAGATGAGCAGAGGTCAGAGGAGAAGGTCAGAGGAGCAGAGGTCAGAGGAGAAGGTCAGAGCAGAAGGTCAGAGGAGGAGAGGAGGTCAGGAGCAGAGGAGGAGGTCAGGAGGAGAGAAGGTCAGAGCAGCAGGTCAGAGGAGGAGGTCAGAGGAGAAGGTCAGAGGAGCAGAGGTCAGAGGAGAAGGTCAGAGCAGAAGGTCAGAGGAGGAGAGGAGGTCAGGAGCAGAGGAGGAGGTCAGGAGGAGAGAAGGTCAGAGCAGCAGGTCAGAGGAGGAGGTCAGAGGAGAAGGTCAGAAGAAAAGGTCAGAGGAGGAGGTCAGAGGAGAAGGTCAGAGGAGTTGGTCAGAGGAGGAGGTCAGATGAGAAGGTCAGAGGAGGAGAGGAGAAGGTCAGAAGAGCAGAGGTCAGAGGAGCAGAGCAGAAGGTCAGAGGAGGAGGTCAGAGGAACAGGAGGAGGTCAGAGGAGCAGAGGAGAAGGTCAGAGGAGCAGAGGAGAAGGTCAGAGGTGAAGGTCAGAGGTGAAGGTCAGAGGAGGAGGTCAGATGAGAAGGTCAGAGGAGCAGAGGTCAGGAGAAGGTCAGAGGAGCAGAGGTCAGAGGAGAAGGTCAGAGCAGAAGGTCAGAGCAGAAGGTCAGAGGAGGAGAGCAGAAGGTCAGAGGAGAAGATCAGAGAAGGTCAGAGGAGGAGGGCGGAGGAGGTCAGAGGAGGAGAGGAGGTCAGAGGAGCAGAGGAGGAGGTCGGAGGTCAGGAGGAGAGAAGGTCAGAGCAGCAGGTCAGAGGAGGAGGTCAGATGAGAAGGTCAGAGGAGGAGGTCAGAAGAAAAGGTCAGAGGAGGAGGTCAGAGGAGAAGGTCAGAGGAGTTGGTCAGAGGAGGAGAAGGTCAGAGGAGGAGAGGAGAGGGTCAGAGCAGAAGGTCAGAGGAGGAGGTCAGAAGAGAAGGTCAGAGGAGCAGAGGAGGAGGTCAGAGGAGCAGAGGAGAAGGTCAGAGGAGAAGGTCAGAGGAGGAGGTCAGATGAGCAGAGGTCAGAGGAGAAGGTCAGAGGAGCAGAGGTCAGAGGAGAAGGTCAGAGCAGAAGGTCAGAGGAGGAGAGGTCAGGAGCAGAGGAGGAGGTCAGGAGGAGAGAAGGTCAGAGCAGCAGGTCAGAGGAGGAGGTCAGAGGAGAAGGTCAGAAGAAAAGGTCAGAGGAGGAGGTCAGAGGAGAAGGTCAGAGGAGTTGGTCAGAGGAGAAGGTCAGAGGAGGAGAAGGTCAGAGGAGGAGAGGAGAGGGTCAGAGCAGAAGGTCAGAGGAGGAGGTCAGAAGAGAAGGTCAGAGGAGCAGAGGAGGTCAGATGAGAAGGTCAGGAGGAGAGGAGAAGGTCAGAGCAGAAGGTCAGGAGCAGAGGAGAAGGTCAGAGGAGAAGGTCAGAGGAGGAGGTCAGAGGAGAAGATCAGAGGAGGAGAGAAGGTCAGAGGAGGAGGTCAGAAGAGAAGGGCAGAGGAGGAGGGCAGAGGAGCAGAGGAGCAGAGGAGGAGGTCAGAGGAGCAGAGGAGGAGGTCAGGAGGAGGTCAGAGGAGGAGAGGAGGTCAGGAGCAGAGGAGGAGGTCAGGAGAAGATCAGAGGAGGAGAGCAGAAGGTCAGAGGAGCAGAGGAGAAGGTCGGAGGAGCAGAGGAGGAGGTCAGAGGAGGAGGTCAGAGGAGGAGGTCAGAGGAGAAGGTCAGAGGAGAAGGTCGGAGGAGGAGGTCAGAGGAGGAGGTCAGAGGAGGAGAGGAGGTCAGAGGAGCAGAGGAGAAGGTCAGAGGGTCAGAGGAGGGGGTCAGGAGCAGAGGAGGAGGAGGTCAGAGGAGGAGAGGAGAAGGTCAGAGGAGGAGGTCAGAAGAGAAGGTCAGCGGAGCAGAGGAGGAGGTCAGAGGAGAAGGTCAGTGGAGGAGGTCAGGAGGAGAGGAGAAGGTCAGAGCAGAAGGTCAGAGGAGCAGAGGAGAAGGTCAGGAGGGGGTCAGGAGCAGAGGAGGTCAGAGGAGCAGAGGAGGAGGTCAGAGGAGGAGAGGAGAAGGTCGGAGGAGAAGGTCAGAGGAGGAGAGCAGAAGGTCAGAGGAGGAGGTCAGAGGAGCAGAGGAGGAGGTCAGAGGAGCAGAGGAGGAGGTCAGAGGAGGAGGTCAGAGGAGGAGGTCAGAGGAGCAGGTCAGAGGAGCAGAGGAGGAGGTCAGAGGAGGAGGTCAGAGGAGGAGGTCAGTAGCAGAGGAGAAGGTCAGAGGAGAAGAGGAGAAGGTCAGAGGAGGAGGTCAGAAGAGAAGGTTAGAGGAGCAGAGGAGCAGGTCAGATGAGAAGGTCAGAGGAGGAGAGCAGAAGGGCAGAGGAGAAGGTCAGAGGAGGAGGTCGGAGGAGCAGAGGAGGAGGTCAGAGGAGGAGAGGAGAAGGTCAGAGCAGAAGGTCAGAGCAGAAGGTCAGAGGAGCAGAGCAGAAGGTCAGAGGAGCAGGCATGACCTCACGTGGTTTCTCGCCTCAGAGGACGAACGAGCCGATCAGCACCTTCATGATCCAGATCGCGGTTTTGGCGAATCATCAGAACGGCAGAGACACGCACATGCGCCAGATCAAAGTGTACACGCCCGTGGAGGAGAGCTCCATCGGCAAGTACCCACGATGCACCACCGTCGACTTCATGATGTACCGCACCATCAGGTGATCAGGACGGGACGTGGGCGACAGAAGTTCCTCCACACAGAATCATTTGGAACTTAAACTATAAAGCTGCACTGTGTAACTTTTCCTGCTTGTTCAGCATTGGGATTTTCTGTCTCCATGGAAACGAGAGTGCCGCCGGGCCGAGTTCTGGGTCAGATCTGCGGAGAGGCGAGCCCGCCCTTTTTCAACGGATTTTTGAGCAATAAAAACATGCGATTTCATAATGATTTATCAGTTTAATGCCACAGTGTGGGACATTCCTGGCAGCCCTTACCCAGAGCAGAGCAGAAGGTCCTGGTGTAGTCCTGGTGTAGTCCTGGTGTAGTCCTGGTGTAGTCCAGGTGTAGTCCAGGTGTAGTCCAGGTGTAGTCCTGGTGTAGTCCTGGCTTAGTCCTGGTGTAGTCCTGGTGTAGTCCTGTTCTGCTCTCTTCTAAAGTTGTTTCCTCCTCAAACACCTGGAGTTGTGTTTCATTCTCATGTTTCTCATCTCCAAAGCTCCAAACACTCTGTTCCACCTCGTGATGTCATCATGTGGTGATACAGGAAGTGCTCCACTGTGTTTTTAAACTCCACACACCTTCACTAGAATCATTTGGATCATTTCAGTCCTGGAGTCGCCGATCTCGACTGAACTAAAGGTAAAAGTTCACTGTTCACTTGATGACATCACAAGGTGGAACAGAGCGTTTGGAGCTTTGGAGATGTTACGGACGAATAATAAAGAGTTCCTCAAACATGAGAATGAAACAAACACAACTCCAGGTGTGTTTTTGAGGAAGAACAGGACTTAAACCTCTCTGGGTCAGTTTTGTGTCATACTGGACCTTTAAACTCTGAGGAACATGAAACACGATTCTCAAAAGTTTTTTTTTTTATTCTCGTGCTGCAAGTCCGAACGCCACTGAACACTTCCTATGTCCATCTGTTTCTCTTTGTCAACTTTTAAATAAAGTTACTAAAATGTTTTTTCCACTTTTTCCTCTGAGGAGTCACAGCTGCACTTCCACACAGGGACCAGAGAGGGCGCTGTAGCCAGGACTAAACCAGGACTAAACCAGGACTAAACCAGGACTGAACCAGGACTAAACCAGGGCTGAACCAGGGCTGAACCAGGACTGAACCAGGTTAAACCAGGACTGAACCAGGACTGAACCAGGACCAAACCAGGACCAGGACTAAACCAGGACTAAGCCAAGTCTAAACCAGGACTGAACCAGGACCAAACCAGGACCAGGACTAAACCAGGACTAAACAAAGACTAAACAAGGACTGGACCAGGTCTAAACCAGGATTAACCAGGACTAAACCAGGACTAAACCAGGTCTAAACTCCATTGATCAGTTTGTCTCTGCGGCTCTCATGACCCTGATTTGGTTGTTATGGAGACCTGGCTCTGATCTGGGCTGTTGCCGTGGAGATTCTACCGCAGAGAACTCCCACGTACACAAGCTTAAAGCTGCACTCTGGAACTTTTCTGCTGGAGGGTCTGGGCACTCTGGTTCTGGCCCGGGTCGGTTCTGTGGACAGAAGTTTGGATCTTATTTAGGATTTGAGTAAACCACATCTGACTGAAAATTTGCCTACAAATTCAAATTTTGTCCACTTTTTTCAGTTTAAAATAAAATTTGGTGCAGAGTGGACAGTCCGGGTGTCTCTACATGAAATCCTGTTGCTAAGAGACAAAAGAAACTGATCCCACGATGAAAATAAAAACCCTGTTCAGACAAAATCCTGATTTTCAACATTAAATGGAAGAACTTTATTTTCTATTCCCACATGTCCTTATGTGTGTGATCCCTGGTTTAGTCCTGGTTTAAGATCAGACTATTGATCTCACACAGGAGAAATTTACTTATCACAGTAGCTCCAGGCAGACAGTTTGAAGAAAGAAAAAGTGCATGCAGCAAGAATGGGATAAAATAAATAATAATAAAATAAGTAAAAAGAGAGTATATAAAATATTTCCCGTCTGGACTCTACAGTGGAGTTATACAGTCTGATGGTGGTGGGGATGAAGGATCTGCAGTAGCGCTCCTTCTTGCACTGGGGGTGCCTCAGTCGGCTGCTGAAGGAGCTGCTCAGCTCCTCTACAGTCCGGTGCAGAGGGTGAGAGGTGTCGTCCATGATGGACGTAAGTTTGTCCAGCACCCTCCTCTCAGCCACCTCCTCTACAGAGTCCAGAGGACAGCCCAGGACAGAGCTGGCCCTCCTGACCAGCTTATTAAGTCTCTTCCTGTCCCGCTCTGTGCTGCTCGGGGCCCAGCAGACGACAGCTCGTCGGATCCTCCACTGGAGCTCCCTCTGGACGCTTTTCTGCTCCTCTCTGTCCCCTGAGTTGAAAGCCCTTTTCTTCTGGTTCAGGAGGGCTTTAACCTCAGGGGTGACCCAGGGGTGGTTGTTGGAGAAACACCGTACTCTCCTGGTTGGCACAGTGTTCTCCACGCAGAAGTTGATGTAGTCTGTGATGCAATGGGTCAGGCCGTTGATGTCATCTCCATAAGAGCCGCTGAACATGTCCCAGTCTGTGTTCTGGAAACAGTCCCTCAGACTCACAGGTTTCCTGAGTCCCGGTCAAGTCCCAGTTTAGTCTTGGTCCAGTCCTGGTTTGGTCCTGGTTTGGTCCTGGTTTGGTCCTGGTTTGGTCCTGGTTTAGTCCTGGTTTAGTCCTGGTTTAGTCCTGGTTTAGTCCTGGTTTAGTCCTGGTTTAGTCCTGAGTAGAATCTGAACATCTCAACGTTCACAGAAAACTCTTCTTCACTGAGCACATGTGTGATTTCCTGTTTTATAAAAACTTTTATTACACATTTTTATTTACATTTTTTTACATGATTCCATCTGAAACATCTGGAGCTCCTGAAACATCTGAAACAGCAGCTCAACTCTCTGCTTCTCACATTTTCCTCAAACTTTCCTCAAACTCTCATCCTGGAAATGCTGAGAGAAGCGCCGCCCGAACACGCCGTCCCGACACTTTCCAGCTGACGTCATCCACGTTCTCTGAGGGTGTGACGCTAACTGTGGGCACTGCTCTGTCTGAGGCTGAACGGATTTAGTTGGAACCACGACAGGCGTCTTTTCTTCGGTTTTCGGGCGATCTTAAAACTTTTTCGACAGTGTCCGCTAACCGCAGAACATTCCACCATAGAGACACATGTAGAACAGCCCCAGGACTAAACCGTCTAAACCAGGTCTAAACCAGGATTAAACCTGGATTAAACCAGGACTAAACTGTCTAAACCAGGACTAAACCAGGATTAAACCTGGATTAAACCAGGACTAAACTGTCTAAACCAGGACTAAACCAGGATTAAACCTGGATTAAACCAGGACTAAACTGTCTAAACCAGGACTAAACCAGGATTAAACCTGGATTAAACCAGGACTAAACCGTCTAAACCAGGACTAAACCAGGACTAAACCAGGATTAAACCCAGATTAAACCTGGATTAATCCGGACTAATCCAGGACTAATCCAGGATTAAACCAGAACTGATCCAGGACTAAACCAGGACCAAACCAGGTCTAAACCAGGATTAAACCTGGATTAAACCAGGACTAAACCAGGATTAATCCAGGACTAAACCAGGACCGATCCAGGACTAAACCAGGACTAAACCAGGTCTAAACCAGGACTAAACCAGGATTAAACCTGGACTAAACCTGGACTAAACCTGGACTAAACCAGGTCCAAACCAGGACTACACCAGGACTAATCCAGGACTACACCAGGACTAAACCAACTTGCTGTCACTGTAAAGTATGAATAAACAGGCAGTAAAGAGTAAAAAAATGGGTAAATGTAGAAATAATTCTGAAAACGCCTTTTTAAAGGTCTGTGTTCAGAACACGGGCGCTCTACATGGATGTCTACGGTGGAATGTTCTGCAGTTACCATGGAGACACACACAAAAGTTTGAAGATTGTCTGAAACTTTGTGGTCAGATTGTGTTCAAATAAAAGTCAGATTAAAGCCCAGTACCAGAGCTTCAGACAGAGCAGTGCCTCCAGCTAGCATCACACCGGCAAAGGATCAATAATAAAAACAACAGAACAAAGCTAGCTTACGTTGGCACGATGTCACATTTACGCTGCAATTTGGCACTCACGATGTTTGGCACATTCAAACATTGTAGAAAAAAACAAACAAAAGAAACGACTCTGGAATTTTGTGTAAACGTTAAGAAAATTCTGCGGATTTAGTTTGGAAAATTTGGCCAAAATAACCAACATTTTTTAACCAACTTTGGGAAAATTCGCCGCCGCCGTTCCCGTTTCCCTCGGTGTTGAGCAAACCCAAAAACAAACCTTGAATCGTTGTTTTTCTGATTCTAAATATTTGGTCACAGTCGTTTTTTTGTGCAACTTTTCTGTTCGTAGATCGTAGACGTTTCAGAAGTTTCAAATGTTTCGTGCTACGGGTGAATTCAGATCCATAACGAGGTTCATCAGTGAGAAGAAATGACGAGAATCTGGAGAAAGATCTGAGGAGAACGGTTTGGAGAACAGCTCAGACTTTAAATAAAAAAGAGGTTCTTGTGGTTCCACAGAGCGTTCACACTTTTAAATGGATAGTTCAGGTTTTCTTTATGTGAATCTGTAAGGCGCCCCCTTCAGCAGTGTCGTGCATTAACACCGACTTAACCCGGACAGTGTCCTCTGAGCCGAGTTCTGCCCCGGTTCTGGACAGTTAATCAGACCCCCCAGGATTTCGCGGGCATTTTTTGTGATTGTTGCGGGCTAAAATGCTTGAATTTGCGTGAACTTTTCCACAAAGTTGCGATGAAAGTTGCGGTGCTTTTAAGGTTTTTGTTGCGATTTTGTTGCGATTTTGTTGCGGGGGGAAGTGAAAGTTGCGATAAATAGTTGTGATTTTCCCTTTTTGTAATTAAAATTGAGTAATATTTTGAATACTGAGTTATTACTGACAAAGAATAATACAAAGACACAGAGATCACAGATATGGTCCTAAAACAACCTTACCAACATCGAAAATAAATTACTACTAGGAGGGGAACTGTTTCGCGCGGTCTTTTGCTGTTATTTTTGTGGGCAAATGGCGCCGCAGACATGTTTCTTTGCCATTAGAAGCCGTGTCCCAATTCCCAGAGTGCACAGTTCGGAGCGTGGTTTGAAGGGCATGTGCGTCATTTCTTTTTTGTCCCATGTGCAGTTAACACGCAGTCCGAAGACCGCAGTCGTTTCCATGGAAACGCTACTTCTTCTACGGGAGAAAATGGAGTCGGCGGCTGCTTCCCGTAGTTGCGAGACCTGTCGCATTTCTCAGACGGCCATGCGGTCTGCGGAGTGCACTCAGGGCTGAGCAAGTGTGCACCGCCTTGACTGCAGTCTGAGCCCCCTTCAAACCACGCTCCGAACTGGGGACACGGCCGCAGTTTTGTTTCGTCACACGGAAGTAAGGCAGAAGGAAGTTGGTCGACGTGAGTTCAATACGTCGCCGATGACTGGTCAAAATTGGTAAAAATTGCGGGAAAGTTGCGGTGATTGGTCAAAATTGCAACACCGCCCTGAATTCACGGGGAATGGCTGAAGTTGCAAATCGCAACATCGCGAATTCCTGGAGGGTCTGATTAATAAAGCTTGTTTTTCTTCTCAAAACAATATTTGTCCAAAAAGTGATATATTTGCATCACAAAACAGTTGCACATGAAAAAGTCAGAAGTCATAATAGCTTGGTGCTATTTTCTCTCTAGTAGTTGTAGTAGCAGTAGTAGTAGTTGTAGTAGCTGTAGTAGTAGTAGTTGTAGCAGCAGCAGCAGTAGTAGTTGTAGTAGCAGTAGTAGCAGTTGTAGTAGCTGTAGTAGTAGTTGTAGTAGCAGTAGTAGTAGTAGTTGTAGTAGCAGTAGTAGTTGTAGTAGTAGTAGTAGCAGTTGTAGTAGTTGTAGTAGTAGTAGTAGTAGTTGTAGTAGTTGTAGTAGCTGTAGTAGTAGTTGTAGTAGCTGTAGTAGTAGTAGTAGTAGCAGTAGTAGTAGTAGTAGCAGTAGTAGTAGTAGCAGTAGTAGTAGTCTCGAGTCCTTGTAAACATCGCCAATAATAATAACAGGTGCGCAGTGATACGACTCGAGAGAAAAATATTTAGACAAATATTGTTTTGAGAAGAAAAACAAGCTTTAGTAACTGTCCCCGCTAACTTGCCAGACCTACTTTGGTCAGCTCCAGAACCGGGGCAGAACTCGGCTCAGAGGACACTGTCAGGGGCAGAACCGGGGCAGAACTCGGCTCAGAGGACACCGTCAGGAGCAGAACTGGGGCAGAACTCGGCTCAGAGGACACCGTCAGGAGCAGAACCGGGGCAGAACTCGGCTCAGAGGACACCGTCAGGAGCAGAACCGGGGCAGAACTCGGCTCAGAGGACACCGTCAGGAGCAGAACTGGGGCAGAACTCGGCTCAGAGGACACTGTCAGGGGCAGAACCGGGGCAGAACTCGGCTCAGAGGACACTGTCAGGGGTAAGTCAGTGTTAATGCACGACACTGCTGAAGGGGGCGCCGTACAGATTCACATCAAAAAACCAACTATCCCTTTAAGGTTTTCTGGGAAAGTTTCTGGCAGATTTACCTCCAGACCAGAGGGGGCGCTGTTGAGCTTAGCTGGTTTTTGATTTTCAGCGTTTCCTTCGGCAAACCTTTTCGGAAACTTCCGAAACTCACTTCCTGTGCTCCGTGTCGGGACTCGACCTGTTCTCCACATGTCGCACGTTTGTATAAAAGCTCTCTTTAAAGCTGCACTGCAGAACTTTTCTGTTCTGTCACCTCCTTGTTGCCGTGGAGATGTTATTGCTTTGCCCAGAATGTTACACAGTACAGCATTAAACGCCTAATTTAGCATTTATTAAATTACGGGTCACCGGGGTGGCCTCTCCACAAATCTGACCTGGAACTTGGTCTGGTTTGGTCTCCGTGGAGATAGAAAGGTTTAATGCCATACTGTGGAACATTCCAGACAAAGCAACAACATCTCCATGGAGATGTTTGTTTGACAGACCCTCCAGCAGAAAAGTGACACAGTTCAGCTTTAAAATAATTTTTTTTAATTTTTTTTTCACAGAACCTGGAGCAGGATTTTCACGAAAAAAATAAAAATTCTATTTTTCGAGCGGTAACTGAGCAATGGAGTTCTTTAAAGCTGCACTATGGGACTTTTCTCGTGTGTTGCCATTAGGGATGCAACGATACCGTTTTCCCACGATTCGATATGTACCTCGACACAGGGGTCATGATATCGGTTCGATTTCGATAGGTTTTAAGGTGCAAAAAATGATAAAAAAAAAGAAAAAAAAAAGAAATATAAAAACATGATTTTTGGTTCAGGTTTAGTCCAGGTTTGGTCTAGGTTTGGTCCAGGTTTGGTCCAGGTTTAGTCCAGGTTTGGTCCAGGTTTGGTCCAGGTTTGGTCCAGGTTTGGTCCAGGTTTGGTCCAGGTTTGGTCCAGGTTTAGTCCAGGTTTGGTCCAGGTTTGGTCCAGGTTTAGTCCAGGTTTGGTCCAGGTTTGGTCCAGGTTTGGTCCAGGTTTGGTCCAGGTTTGGTCCAGGTTTGGTCCAGGTTTAGTCCAGGTTTGGTCCAAGTTTGGTCCAAGTTTGGTCCAAGTTTGGTCCAAGTTTGGTCCAAGTTTAGTCCAAGTTTAGTCCAGGTTTGGTCCAGTCTCTAGTTTTATCGATCAGTAGCAGATTTTCGATAACGGTAATCTCCGCAGAAGCACGCGGTGACCGTTGGGCAGAAAAGTTCCGTAGTGAAGCTTTAGGAGTGTTTGGTTGTAGCAGCTCGGGTTGGTCGGTTTACATTCAGTTTGATAAAGTTTGGATATTTTCACGTCCACGGTGTTGGAACATTCACGCGTCTCCAGCAGTTTGTGGCGTCGTCATAGTAACATTCAAATTCCACGACTTTGGTCAAAAACAGTTCGAGTTTGTCCGAAGTTTGTGTCGTATTTTCGGTATTTTCCGGTGTTTTCGTTTGTTGTCCGTCACTCCACCTCCCGCCGCTGCTCGCCCAGGTCGAAGTCCAGCACCAGCAGTTTGGTCTCCTCCGTCCCGTTCCGACTCCCCGCCGCGCACACCAGACGAGTGTCGGACGCTCGGATTCGCCACACCACACCACCTGACCCCAAACAAGACACGGGATTGGTTAAGAGGCAGAGATGGAGTTAAAGGAGCGAAGACGTTCGGACACGAGCGCGAGCCCACATCAGATCTGTGTTCTGGTGTGTGTGTTGTGTGTGTGTTGCGTATGTGTTGTGTGTGTTGCGTATGTGTTGTGTGTGTTGTGTGTGTGTGTTGTATGTGTTGTGTGTGTGTGTTGCGTGTGTGTTGCGTATGTGTTGTGTGTGTGTTGTGTGTGTGTGTGTGTTGTGTGTTGCGTATGTGTTGTGTGTGTTGTATGTGTTGTGTGTGTGTGTTGCGTGTGTTGTGTGTGTGTTGTGTGTGTTGCGTATGTGTTGTGTGTGTGCGTTGTGTGTGTTGCGTATGTGTTGTGTGTGTTGCGTGTGTGCGTTGTGTGTGTGTGTTGTGTGTGTGTGTTGCGTATGTGTTGTGTGTGTTGTGTGTGTGTTGCGTATGTGTTGTGTGTGTGTTGTGTGTGTTGCGTGTGTGTTGTGTGTGTGTTGTGTGTTGCGTATGTGTTGTGTGTGTGTTGCGTGTGTTGCGTATGTGTTGTGTGTGTGTGTTGTGTGTGTTGCGTATGTGTTGTGTGTGTGTTTTGTGTGTGTGTTGTGTTGCGTGTTTTGTGTGTGTGTTGTGTTGCGTATGTCGTGTGTGTTGCGTATGTGTTGTGTGTGTGTGTTGTGTTGCGTATGTCGTGTGTGTTGCGTATGTGTTGTGTGTGTTGCGTATGTGTTGTGTGTGTGTTGTGTGTGTTGCGTTTTGTGTGTGTGTTGTGTTGCGTATGTCGTGTGTGTTGCGTATGTGTTGTGTGTGTGTTGCGTATATGTTGTGTATGTGTGTTGTGTGCGTTTTGTCGTGTTTTGTGTGTGTTGTGTGTGTTTTGTTGTGCATTCTTACCTGACCCCCGGCTCTGTGTGTTGTATGTGTGTTGTGTGCGTTTTGTCGTGTGTTGTGCGTTCTTACCTGACCCCCGGCTCTGTGTGTTGTATGTGTGTTGTGTGCGTTTTGTCGTGTGTTGTGCGTTCTTACCTGACCCCCGGCTCTGTAGCGCCACCACGTCCCGGAGCCAGGCGCCGCTGCTCAGGTCCCACAGTTTGACCGTCCCGTCGTCCGAACTGGACAGGACCAGCCCCCGGCAGAACTGCAGACAGGTGACCGCCGACTGGTGTTTGTGCGGACCTGCCGAGCACACCGACTTTAGGAGGGACCTGAGGAACCCGAGGAACCCGAGGGACCTGAGGGACCCGAGGGACCTGAGGAACCCGAGGGACCAGAGGAACCCGAGGGACCTGAATAACCTGAGGAACCCGAGGGACCTGAGGAACCTGAGAGACCTGAGGAACCTGAGAGACCCGAGTAACCTGAGGGACCCGAGTAACCTGAGGAACCCGAGGGCTCAGAGGAACCCGAGGAACCTGAAGGACCCGAAGGACCTGAGGAACCTGAGGGACCTGAAGGACCTGAAGGACCTGAGGGACCTGAGGTAACTACAAGAGGAACATGTTTAAGTCCATCTGACCTGCTGCCACAAACTAAAGGTAAAAGTTCACTGGTCACTTAAAGGTCCCATGGCATGAAATTTTCACTTTCTGAGGTTTTTGAATGTTAATGTGAGCTCCCCTACCCTGGTTAGCCCTCCCCCCCTCATGGCTAAAAGTTGCGAAATGTCTAAACTGAGCATTTGCGATCCTTTTCTGCGTTAGAAAAAAACACAGCTCAAACGGGCGATTCTGAACAAGGAAACTATGTGACGTCACATCGAAAAATGCAGCTCCACCCCCCCGTCTGTGTCTCTACTCAGCGTCTCTGTAAATCACGCCCAGAGAGTTTGGACTGCAGAGGAGATACGCAATGCGAAAAGCGTTTTTTTATTTGCCTGGAGGCACGTGCGAGTGTTTCTAGGCTCGGAAGTCCTTTACCCGACCCTCTGAAACAGCAGTGGTTTAATTTTATTTTCTGTGGAAATGTGTTTATTTTTCAATGGAAGGCTTCTCATCTCCTTCTCCGTGCAAAAACGCGGAAATGGGAGCCAGCCACAGCGCACAGCTGAAGAGGAGAGAGTGGAGAGTTTGGCCACGCCTCCAACCGCTACTATAGGCCATCTCTGTCCTCCTCATTTGCATTCAAGCAACAACGCCCATAATGGACTGTTCCAGAGATATATTTATGACTCTTTCTCATCTTATCTCTCTTTCTCATGCACTGAGTCTTGATTTTGAAGGATTCATTTACAGTATTGGAGAACCATTAAGGCGCCATATTAAAACATCAAGAAGTACCATATCATGGGACCTTTAAACTACCACTTGATGACATCACGAGGTGGAACAGAGGCGTTTGGAGCTTTGGAGAGGTTACAGACGAATAATAAAGAGTTCCTCAAACATTAGAATGAAACAAACAACTCCAGGTGTGTTTTTGAGGAGGAACATCATTAGAACATGGCTTGAAGGTTGTATGGAGGATTTTTTTTGTTTCAAATTGTTGGCGAAAGTTCAGAATTGCAGGAGTCTTAGAATTATGACGACCAAAAAACACTCATGAAAATCCATCATCTGTGGGCGTGGTGGGTCCAGATAAACATTAGATCCTCGTTATCTATCGGCTGTTTGGTCGTCAATCAAACTCCCTTCGTTTCTAGAGTAACCGACTCTCCGGCGCGCTGGGATTTCGTGGTTTACGTTCGCCTCTCGCTCATTCCACAGACGCAAGACACTGTTTACTCGACCGACGCAGTGGTTCTGAGCGGCTTTTTCCAACTGGAGCTTCCTCACAGTTTGGACGAAGTTTGTCACGAAGGCGGACGAGAATCCGCCGACCAGTTCGCCGCAAAAGAAAGTCAGTTTATGAGGTCGCTGAAAGAAGAAGAGAAGGAGAAAACAACAAAAACTAAAGGTCACATCTGTGGAGAGGCGCAGTGAGGTTTTCCAATGCAGTTTTTGTATTTTAAAGCCAAACCGTGGAATATTTCAGGCCGAGCAAGTGCATCTCCTTTAGCATTGCCACGACACCGACATTTCAAACTTGATTTTCGATACCTGCTCAAATGAGGATCGAGTTTCGTCTCGATTAGTTTTAACGATTACTGGCTGATTTTCGACAACAGTAATCTACACAGAAGCACATGACAACCATTCAGCAGAAAAGTTCCGTAGTGAAGCTTTAGGAGTTGAGGTGAACCGTCTGTTGTCTCTTGATCGGAGTCGTCATTGGTTTTCAGCAGCTCGGGTTGGTCAAAAGAATGTCCGTTTATGAGGTCGCTGAAAGAAGAAGAGAAGGGGAAAAGGAACGAAGCCAAACTAAGGTGATTCTCGGGGATTCCTTCCAGCGATGGCGCAAACTGAAGCAGACGAAGGTTCTAAAGACTGACGCGTCGGTCGATAAATTACTTCTGGACAGGAAACTTCAACAGCGATTCTGAACGAGCACCGGCTGTAAACAAACATGGTTTCTAGAGTCAGGAGGAGGTGTTTCTACTTAAGGACCTGTGGAGGAGGAGTGGAGTCGCTGTTTTGGAAAATCGTCGATACAACCTTCGAAGCTCACCGGAGTCCATGTCCTGCAGGACCTTCTGTGCACATTTACACATTTCCATTCGATCTAAACCCTGCGTGAAGAGTCTGTACCTTGCAGCGTGTGGAGGCACTGCCCGGTCCGGATGTCCCACACCCTCACAGTGGAGTCGGCGTTCCCGGACACCAGGACGTTGTCCCGGAGCTCCATCCCAGAGGTCAGAGACTGGTGCCCGGTCAGGGTGTGCACGCAGTTACCTGGAGACAAACATGGACGCCATTTTAGACGCCAAACGAGGCCCGTGGGAGCAGCGACGGGCCCATATCGATTTTCTTTTATTTAGGCAATATTATACAGATATGTGGTCAGCAGCTGTGACCGATACAGATATTTAGCTTTTCTTTAAATCCACAGAAACACCCACAAATTCATCACAAGTTATAAAAATCAAAGATCATCTTTTCAGTTTTGTAAAAATAATAACATGTACTTCTCTGGGATAATGATAATATAATAATAATATTAATAATAACAGGGGAGTTTTCACGTTTTTTTGGAGATGGGAGTGTGGATAACGTCCAGAGGGCGAGGGCAGCAGCAGAGAAGGCCCTGTCCCCCCAGGATCATGTTTAGACGAAGATGTATAGATAAACACTTTATTGATCCTGATGGAAACTCAATACCGTATTCTCCAGACTATAAGTCGCACTGGATGGTTTGGGTGGTCCTGCAGCTTATACTCTAAAGAAAACTGAGAAAGACTGAACACAAATTCCCCCAGAAAGAAAATTATATTCTGCAGATTACAAACTGCAAGTCGAGGAATATTCAGGCGAAAACGGTAATCGAGCAGCAGAAAGAAAGTTTGGAATGAGCAAGAAACGTGTGAGGGACTAGTGAGGCTAGTGAGAGTAAATGGTCACACATCTTTATATAGCGCTTTTCCACCTTCAAGGCACCCAAAGCACTTTACAACAAGGAATTAATCACCCATTCACACCGCATTCACACACCAGTGTACGCAGACACTGGGGGCGAGGAGGGTTAAGTGTCTTGCCCAAGGACACAACGGCAGCATTCATCTGTGGGAGCTGGAATCGTACCAACCAACCTGTGGGTCAGTGGATCTGACTGCTCAACCACTTATGTCAAGAGCGGGATTTGAACCGCCAACCTTTGGATCAGTGGACAAACGCTCCACCCCAGAGGACACTGTCAGGGGCAGAACCGGGCCAGAACTCGGCTCAGAGGACACTGTCAGGGGCAGAACCGGGGCAGAACTCGGCTCAGAGGACACTGTCAGGGGCAGAACCGGGGCAGAACTCGGCTCAGAGGACACTGTCAGGGGCAGAACTCGGCTCAGAGGACACTGTCAGGGGTAAGTCGGTGTTAATGCACAACACTGCTGAAGGGGGCGCCGTACAGATTCACATCAAAAAACCCAAACTATCTCTTTAAAGCGGGAAGCCACAGCGAGAGGAACACGTTCACAGGTGGGCGTGTGAACAGCGTGCACCCAGGAAGAGGCTCTTCAACGGCGCAGTTACGTCGCCACGCCCAGATCGGTGCCAAGGCGATGAACATGAATGACTTTACGGGAGGACCTTCTTGGCGTTACCGCTTCAGGCAACGCAGACCACGAGGCCGAAATGTCTGTTCTTGGTCTCTGATTTTAGAATCAATTTCACCCAAAAAATGCGGCTTATACTCCGGAAAATACGGTATACGTTTGTGCGTTTGTTCAAAAAGACGCTCAGAGAATGGGAAAGTGCAATATCGGCACTGAATGAATGGACCTGAGGGACCCAAGGAACCGGAGGGATCTGAGGGACCTGAGGAACCCGAGGGATCTGAGGGACCGGAGGGATCTGAGGGACCCGAGGGACCTGAGTGACCTGAGAAATCCGAGGGACCTGAATATCGGCGCTGAATGAAGATATCGGCGGCGGGACGGATCTTTCTCCCGCCCCTGACGTCAGACGTACCTGTGTCCGCCTCCCAGACTCTGATGGACGTGTCCAACGACCCGCTGACCACAAACGCACCGTCGAACTGCAGGAGAGAAAACACAGGTTAATCCACCGTTAGAAGAGTTTGGGGTTTTTCATTATCATTTATAGTTTTTGATTATTTTCTTTCCCTCTGATTGAGTTTGAATTGTTTTTTCGAGGCTCCGATAGTTTCCGTGGCCCTGACGGCGTGGCCCTGACGGCGTGTCCCTGACGGCGGCGCTCGTACCTGGAGCGAGTACACTCGGTTGGTGTGTCCTTGGAGCGTGTGGAGACACACTTCGGACTCGGGGTCCCACACTTTGACCATGTAGTCGTACCCGCCGGACACCACCCGGCGCCCGTCAAACTGCACGCAGCGAACCGCCGCCACGTGGCCCGTCAGCACGTGCTCACACCGCCCGCTCGCCACGTCCCACACACGAAGAGTCGTGTCCCGAGAGCCAGAGACCACCCTGAACGAGGGGAAAGGGGAGAAGGAGGGAGAGAAGGAGAGAGGAAAGGAGAGGAGAGAAGGAAAGAGGGAGAGAGGAGAGAAGGAGAGGAGAGAGGGAGGGAAAGAGAAGGAGAGAAGGAAGGAAAGAGAAGGAGAGGAGAGAAGGAGGAGAGGAGAGGAGGAGAGAAGGAGAGGAGAGAAGGAAAGGAGAGGAGAGAAGGAGAGGAGAGAAGGGGAGAGGAGGAGAGAGGGAGGGAAAAAGAAGGAGGGAGGGAAGGAGAGAAGGAAGGAGAGAGAGGAGAGGAGAGAGGAGAGAAGGAAAGAGGAGAGAAAGAGAGGAGAGAAGGAGGGGTTAGGTAACAGGTTTATTTTCATTAAAATGTCTCACTCTTTGGTCTAAATCCATAATGGTAAAACAGAAAACACTCTCTCAGGCTAACTGGAGGCACTGCTCTGTCAGGCTCTTATCTGAATATTCAGACGGTCTCCATGGTAACTGAAGAGTCACCTGTTGCCGTGGAGATGCATGCAGCGCACCGTGGACGTGTGGCCGTACAAGATGTGCACGCACTCTCCCTTCTCCGCATCCCAAACACGAAGCGTCCGGTCCGTGGAGCCGCTGATCACCGTGGAAACGGACATCTGACTGCACCACACCCCGCCCGTGTGACCCGAGAGAGTCCGCAAGCACTACGGAGAGAGGGAGGAGAGGAGAGGAGGAGGAGAGAGGAGGAGAGGAGAGGAGGGAGGAGGAGAGGAGAGGAGGAGAGGAAGAGAGAGAAGAGGAGAGAGGAGGAGAGGGGGAGGAGAGGAGGGAGAGAGGAGGAGGGAGGAGAGGAGAGGGGAAAGAGGAGAGGAGAGGAGGAGAGGGAGAGAGAGAGAGAGGAGGAGAGGGAGAGAGAGAGAGAGAGAGGAGGGGAGAGAGGAGAGGAGGAGAGGGAGAGAGAGAGAGGAGGAGAGAGAGAGAGGAGGAGAGGGAGAGAGGAGAGGAGGGGAGAGGAGGAGGAGAGGGGAGAGGAGGGAGGAGAGGAGGAGAAAAAGGAGGAGAGGTTAAGACTGAAGTTCATGTCATTTAAAATGTCATAAGACATGTCTCAGTTCTCAGTGTGCACAGTTCGGAGTGTGCACAGTTCGGAGTGTGGTTTTCAGGAATCATCACCTGCACTGTTGTATTCTTGTGAATTTGTACATTTTGTGTCATATTAAAGCTTATTGTTTTCTACTTTATTTTCTTCTATTTTATTTGCTGCATGTTCACTCATACGGCAGTGAAACCTTTCTGATTCTGGTACTCAGACTGTGCATACTTGCACAGTCCTGAGTGCACTCCGCGGACCACATGGGCATCGGCGAAATGCGACAGGTCTCGCAACTACCAGATGCAGCTACCGACTATTTTCTCCCGTAGAAGTATCTCGCGGTGCATGCTGGGATATATGAGTGTGAGAAGTGTGCATGGATGCACAGTTGGTCCACGCCCAGATTTCCATGGAAACGACTGTGGTTTTCAGGGTGCATTTTAAGGGTGAAATGGGACAGCAGTCCCGGGAGTGACGTATGCGCCATTAAAACCGCACTCCGAACTGTGCACACTCCGAACTGTGCACACTCCGAACTGTGCACACTCCGAACTGTGCACACTCCGAACTGTGCACACTCCGAACTGTCACACGGATCCAGAACAGAACGATCCACAGGGGTCAGCCCGAGCCTAAACCTGATAGAGGCGTGTCCGGTGAAGAACGACACCTAAACCAGAGTTGAAGCGGCACTAACGAGCGCCCACACCAACGAGTCTGTTTACACTAGCAGCCTAACCACACACTACAGTCTGGGACACACTCACATGATTTGGTTAATTGAGAATCAAAATGATTGAAAATATCATCGTAAAAACTCAAAAACAGAACACTGACCATTTTAGAAACTTTTCTCACCGTCTTAAAAATGAATTTAAAAAAAAACTGTAGAAGAAATTAAAAGTGGATCTAAACGGGTTTGAAGAGTTCAGTATCTCCAGAAGTGATGACAGAATAGTCCTGTTGTAGACCAGGTTCAGTCCTGGTTTAGTCCTGGTTCAGTCCTGGTTCAGTCCTGGTTCAGTCCTGGTTCAGTCCTGGTTCAGTCCTGGTTCAGTACTGGTTCAGCCCTGGTTTAGACCTGGTTCAGTCCTGGTTTAGTCCTGGTTTAGTCCTGGTTCAGTCCTGGTTTAGACCTGGTTTAGACCTGGTTTAGACCTGGTTTAGACCTGGTTTAGACCTGGTTCAGTCCTGGTTTAGTCCTGGTTTAGACCTGGTTCAGTCCTGGTTCAGTCCTGGTTTAGACCTGGTTCAGTCCTGGTTTAGTCCTGGTTCAGTCCTGGTTTAGAGCAGGTTCAGTCCTGGTTTAGTCCTGGTTTAGACCTGGTTCAGTCCTGGTTTAGTCCTGGTTCAGTCCTGGTTTAGAGCAGGTTCAGTCCTGGTTCAGTCCTGGTTTAGACCTGGTTTAGACCTGGTTTAGACCTGGTTCAGTCCTGGTTTAATCCTGGTTCAGTCCTGGTTTAGTCCTGGTTTAGAGCAGGTTCAGTCCTGGTTTAGTCCTGGTTCAGTCCTGGATTAGAGCAGGTTCAGTCCTGGTTTAGTTCTGGTTCAGTCCTGGATTAGAGCAGGTGCTTGCAGGTGGAGGGTTCAGTGCAGATGTGATCTCCAGATGTTTCAGACGTTCTCGTACCTTCCCTGTGTCGGGTTAGGGTCAGGCGGTCGGGATTTGGGGGTTCGGGGGTTAGGGTTCCGGACGTTCCGGACATTCCGGACCTTCTCGTACCTTCCCTGTGACGGCCGACCACACTTTGAGGGTGTTGTCATCAGACCCTGACACGATGAGGTCACCACTGAACTGCAGACACGTGATCACATGATCATCATGCCCCTTCAGCACCTGCAACACAAACAGAGGGGTATTTACTGCTCAAGAGGGGTATTTACTGCTCTAGAGGGGGTATTTACTTCTCTAAAGGGGTATTTACTGCTCAAGAGGGGTATTTACTGCTCTAGAGGGGTATTTACTGCTCTAGAGGGGGTATTTACTGCTCTAGAGGGGGTATTTACTGCTCTAGAGGGGGTGTTTACTGCTCTAGAGGGGGTGTTTACTGCTCTAGAGGGGGTATTTAATGCTCTAAAGGGGGTATTTACTGCATTTACTGCTCTAAAGGGGGTATTTACTGCATTTACTGCTCTAGAGGGGGTATTTACTGCTTTAGAGGGTATTTACTGCTCTAGAGGGGTATTTACTGCTCTAGAGGGGTATTTACTGCTTTAGAGGGGGTATTTACTGCTCTAGAGGGGTATTTACTGCTCTAGAGGGGTATTTACTGCTCTGGAGGGGGTATTTACTGCTCTGGGGTACTAAAGAGGGTTGTTTTTAATTTGATTCATTGTTTATGTTTTATCTTTACACATTTGGTCACTTTTTATTGATTGTTTTTTTATCTTTTATTGTATTAATGAAGTGGATTGGGCGAGGTAGGCCTGTGGGCGGAGCCTGGTACAGACTCACACGTATGTAAACGTGTTCAGGCCTGTGGGCGGAGCCTCATACATGTATGTAAACGTGTTGAGGCATGTGGGCGGAGCCTCGTACACGTATGTTTATGTGTTGAGGCGTGTGGGCGGAGCCTCGCACACGTATGTTTACGTGTTCAGGTGTGTGGGCGGGGCCTCGTACCATGGGCTCCCGGTCGTCGCCGCTCCTCCAGTTGCTCTCGATTCGATGTTGGCGAATGTACGCAGATTTCCACGGACTCGCACACACGCTTCTCCTGCGCCACGACGACACCTCCGAGATCCCTGAGGACGAACCGGAAACACACTCACTCATCACTAGTATTGATCAGTAGTATTCAGTAGTATTGATCAGTAGTATTAGTAGTATTGATCAGTAGTATTCAGTAGTATTGATCAGGAAACCTCTCACCCTCCTCTCGGCACTTCTCTCTCCACAGCAGGTTGTCTTCAGTGAGGATCCTCCAGTACCTGCAGGTCTGAGCCGCCTGGAGCAGGTCCCTGGGGGCCAAGAATGTGAGAACGTAGAGGGCCAGCTGCAAGAACCGAGACGAGCGGGTTTATTTCACACTCAGGTGTGTTACAGAATTCAACAATAAAGCCAACTATGAACGATGAACTGAACCTCAACTGTACTGTATTGTATTTGTGTAAGCTTTATTGGTTTAGTCCTGTTATAGTCCTGTTATAGACCAGGTTTAGACCTGGTTTAGTCCTGTTATAGACCAGGTTTAGACCTGTTTTAGACCAGGTTTAGACCTGGTTTAGTCCTGTTATAGTCCTGTTATAGACCTGGTTTAGACCTGGTTTAGTCCTGTTATAGTCCTGTTATAGACCTGGTTTAGTCCTGTTATAGACCTGTTATAGACCTGGTTTAGACCTGTTATAGTCCTGTTATAGTCCTGTTATAGACCTGTTATAGACCTGTTATAGACCTGTTATAGACCTGGTTTAGACCTGTTATAGTCCTGTCATAGACCTGGTTTAGGCGTGTTATAGACATGTTATAGACATATTATAGACCTGGTTTAGACCTGGTTTAGTCCTGGTTTAGACCTGTTATAGACCTGTTATAGACCTGGTTTAGACCTGGTTTAGTCCTGTTATAAACCTGGTTTACAGATGAAATTCTAGCTTCTAGAGCTTAGTTGTATTCCAGACGTCTTGTGGTGCATCTTCTAAAGGCTAAGGTCGCTTCTGGGGAATTCAGTTTTTCTAGACTTCCACAGATTGAAATATTTGAAATGTTTGTGTTTGTTTTGTGAATCCATAAATATTTTGATGGGCACCTCTTTGGGCAGCAGGGAGATGAAGTCCCTCTGAAACTGTGGCTCTATCAGCTGCATCATGTGTTTGACCTGCGTCGTCTCACAGCGATCTATCAACTCATCCAGGGCCAGGAGACGCTCAGGACCGCTCCACGTCTGAGGAGAAACCAAGAATACATGAAGACCGCTCCACGTCTGAGGAGAAACCAAGAATACATTAGGGCTGCAACTAACGATTATTTTAGTAGTTGATTAATCTATAGATCCAGTGACGATTAGTCACGATTAGTCACGAAAAAAAATATTACTAGGATAATGGACACGACAATAACGTTGGTATTTAGTGAGCGCAGTTACGCGTGCGTGCTTTAAGCATTCCGTTTCAAAGCGGAATATTGTCAGTATCCAGTTTAAAAAGAGTTGAAGTATTCTGTGAAACAAGTGAATACTGCCAAAACACAACTAGACTACATTCGGAATGAAAAAGATTGTCCATGACTCGTGAGCAAATTGAGTATGGCCACCATTCCATTTAGCACTAGTGCTAATATTGGAATATTCCTCACATGCAGATACAGTGACTGGCGCGAGCTAGCTGCCCGTCACAACGCTCCCGCACTTTTCCGTAACTTTCCTAACTTTTTGCCTTTAAACCGCCCCACTTTTGTAAATATTTTTGTCAACACTGTTCGTTAAGCTTGGGCTGCACTCGATGCTGCATTTTTTCCGCACTTTTGGTGGATTATTTACCTGTCTCGGCTTAAGATGTGTAAGGGACCCCGTCCTCCGCTCGTCTACACAAAGGATCAGCTGATGGCGCTGCGCAGCGCTGTTGTGTTCCCCCGAGACAGGCATGTTATCCCTGACGAGATCCTGCGGACGACACGCCGTGGACGCCGCACGGGACGTAAACTCCGGGAAAAGAAGAGACGCTGCAGGCCGGTCCTCCCCTCCGTCATCACGGGGAATGTGCGCGCCCTCGCCAACAAGACGGACGAGCTCGCGGCGCTCGTTAGATTTCAGAGGGAGTACAGGGACGCTAGCATCAGTTTTTTACGGAGACATGGCTAACCCCGCGGGAGAGCGGGAAGAAGAAGGGAGGAGGACTAGCGCCGTTTCTGAACGAGAAATGGTGTAAACTTGGACACTGTACAGTGAAGGAGCAGATGTGTAACAAAGACATTGAACTGTTTGCTGTCGGCCCTGCGGATTCTTGACACAGACGAGTATTAAGTTCCAAATTAAAATTATACTTAATGGTCCCATGGCATGAAATTTTCACTTTCTGAGGTTTTTGAATGTTAATGTGAGCTTCCCTACCCTGTTTAGGCCCCCCCCAATGGCTAAAAGTTGCGAAATGTCTAAACTGAGCATTTGCGGTCCTTTTCTGCGTTTGAAAAAACACAGCTCAAACGGTCGATTCTGAACAAGGCACCTTTGTTACGTAACATCGAAAAAAGAAATGCAAATGCAGTTCCACCACCGTCTGGATCTCCACCCCCTGTCTCTGGAAATCACGCCCAGAGAGTTTGGACCGCGAAGGAGCTACGCAATGCGAAATGCGTTTTTTTTATTTGCCTGGAGGCACGTGCAAGTGTTTATAGGCTCGGAAATCCTTTACCCAACCCTCTGGACCTCTGAAACAGCAGTGGTTTAATGTTATTTTCTGTGAAAATGTGTTTTTTTCATTGAAATTCCTCTCCTTTCTCCTTCCGCGCTTCAAACGCGGAAATGGGAGCCAGCCGCAGCGCTCCAGCGACACAGATTGCGAAGGACCCAATCTGTGTCCTTCTCATTTGCATTCAAGCAATAACACCCAGAATAAAGCATTTCAGAGACATATTTAGCCTCATGAAGACAGTCAGAGTCATATCTCATGCACTGAGTGTTGATTTTGAAGAAGGATTCATTTACAGTATTAGGGAACCATTAAGGAGCCATATAAAAGCATCAAGAAGTACCATGTCATGGGATCTTTAACTAATACGACTAGTAGACAATGAAATTTCATGTCGACAAAATTTTATTGCCGACTAATCGTTGCAGCCCAAGAACACATGAAGGCTGCTCCACGTCTGAGAAACCAAGAATACATGACAATCGGCCGATTCTCAGTGCCAGTATTTGATGCTGATACCGACATTTGGCCGATAAACGATATTTGCCAAAATCCAAAGCAAAGACCTCACATTTATCGAAAAGCTGCAGTGTGTAACTTGTCTGCTGGAGGCTCCATCAGATGCTTTTCTCCACGGAGATGTTACTGTTTTGTCTGGAATGTTCCGCAGTATGGCTTTAAACCTTTCTATCTCCATGGAGACCAAATCCAGACCAAGTTCCAGGTCAGATCTGTGGAGAGGCTCTAAAACCTCCTATGAATGAATAAATGTAAAGTAGAGCTGTTTAAAGTCACACTGTGGGACATTCCAGGCAGACCCTCCAAAAGAAAAGTTCCACAGTGCGGCTTTATGTTTGTGACGTTCTGACCTGGAAGGTGCGCAGCCACTCGTGCAGTCCAGCAGGGGGCGGTCCGGAGGTCACGCGCCTCCTCTGAGCCGAATGCCCATTGGCCACGCGCAGGTCGCCGAACGTGGTGGGCGTGGCCGGCGCCAGACTCGACGGACTGAGGAGAACGAGAGAAAGGTCAGGTCACACCACGTCTTAGGGCCCGTATCAAAACACTCAGCTCCACCTTGTGATGTCATCATGTGGTGACACAGGAAGTGCTCCACTGTGTTTTTAAACTCCACACACCTTCACTAGAATCATTTGGATCATTTCAGTCCTGGAGTCGCCGATCTCGACTGAACTAAAGGTAAAAGTTCACTGTTCACTTGATGACATCACGAGGTGGAACAGAGCGTTTGGAGCTTTGGAGATGTTACAGACGAATAATAAAGAGTTCCTCAAACATGAGAATGAAACAAACACGACTCAAGTGCTCCAGTCACACTAGTCCTGGTTTAGTCCTGGTTTAGTCCTGGTTTAGTCCTGGTTTAGTCCTGGTTTAGCCCTGGTTTAGTCCTGGTTCAGTCTTGGTTCAGTCCTGGTTTAGTCCTGTTTTAGGCCTGGTTCAGTCCTGGTTTAGTCCTGGTTTAGTCCTGGTTTAGTCCTGGTTTAGTCCTGGTTCTTCAGTACCTGTGGAACATGAGGATTTCTCGAGTTGTTTTTAGTTTGTTACAGGACACAGTTTCATCTTCATAGCCATCAATAAACTAACTAACAACAACATAAAAATGAGAATCATAATATCGAAATTAAAACAAACAGCATCCTCAAATAACATCCTTTCTTTTTTCCGAGATGAACCATTATTTTATTAAATCTGTACATGAAATAACCCAGCAGTTTGCACCAACAGAATAAATCATTTTATTTTCTGTGGAAATGTGTTTTTTAAAGGTCCCATGGCATGAAATTTTCACTTTCTGAGGTTTTTGAACGTTAATCTGAGCTCCCCTACCCTGTTCCCCCCCATGGCTAAAAGTTGTGAAATGTCTAAACTGAGCATTTGCGGTCCTTTTCTGCTTTAGAAAAAAAACACAGCTCAAACGGGCGATTCTGAACAAGGCAACTATGTGACGTCACATCGAAAAATGCAGCTTCATCCCCCGTCTGTGACTCTACTCACCGTCTCTGTAAATCAAGCCCAGAGAGTTTGGACTGCGGAGGAGCTACGTAATGCGAAATGTTTTTTTTTATTTGCCTGGAGGCACATGAGAATGTTTCTAGGCTCGGAAGACCTTTATCTGAGCCTCTGGACCTCTGAAACAGCAGTGGTTTAATTTTATTTTCTGTGAAAATGTGTTTTTTTCATTGAAACGCCTCTCCTTTCTTCCTCCGCGTTTAAAACGCGGAAGTGGGGCCAGTGCAGAGCACAGCGCTAAAACAAGGAACCAGCGGAGAGTTTGCCCCCCCACCCGCAGACTGGACCAGGACTAGACCAGGACTAAACCAGGTCTAAACCACGGCGTGCGGCTCTTTGCCTGGTTTCGTGCGGCTCTTGCGTTCGTTCATGTCGAGGTTTGATGTGCGTGTTCGCTTCATGGCTCGGGCTGCGTGCCTCCTCGCGGTCTTGCGCCGGTCATGCTGCTCTATCACGGATTTGAGCACGATGAGCGCACGTGCCCCCCCCTCTTCACTATTAATACATTTTGTTGAAAATCTACGAAAGTTTGACTGTTTAAACGAGAGCGAAATGTGAGAAAAAATGTGAGAAAACGTTAATTCGAGGGACTTCATAGTTAATTCGAGGGATTACTGTACTGACAAATATCGGTCGTTAATATCGGCCCACTTTTACACATCGGGCCGATACCGATATGTTAAAGATCCCATGACATGGTACTTCTTGATGCTTTTATATGGCTCCTTAATGGTTCCCTAATACTGTAAATGAATCCTTCTTCAAAATCAACACTCAGTGCATGAGAAAGACACATGTATAGAGTCAGCGTCATAATCTCTCTGTCTGAACAACTCATTCTGGGCCTTGTTGCTTGAATGCAAATGAGAAGGACACAGATTGGTTAGAGGAGTGGGTGGGGGGGGGTGGCCAAATGCACCGCTGGTTCCTTGTTTTAGCGGTGCGCTGTGCCTGGCCCCACTTCCGCGTGTGTAAGCGCGAAGGAGGAAAGGAGAGCCTTTTCAATGAAAAAAAACAAATTTTTACAGAAAATAAAATTAAACCACTGCTGTTTCAGAGGTCCAGAGGGTTGGGTAAAGGACTTCCGAGTCTAGAAACACTCGCACGTGCCTCCAGGCAAATAAAAAAACGCATTTCGCATTGCGTAGCTCCTCCGCAGTCCAAACTCTCTGGGCGTGATTTCCAGAGACAGGGGGTGGAGATCCAGACGGTGGTGGAACTGAATTTGCATTTCTTTTTTCGATCTGACGTCAATAAGGTGCCTTGTCCAGAATCGCCCATTTGAGCTGTGTTTTTTTCAAACGCAGAAAAGGATCGCAAATGCTCAGTTTAGACATTACGCAACTTTTAGCCATGGGGGGGGGGGCTAAACAGGGTAGGGGAGCTCACATTAACGTTCAAAAACCTCAGAAAGTGAAAATTTCATGCCATGGGACCTTTAAAAAAAATTTTTTTTGCAATATCGGCCGATACCGATGTTAATGCCGATACATCCTGCACCCCTAGTTTGAATGTTTTAATGTTGGTGTTATTGACAGTTTTTATTGTTTTTGTTGGTGTCACCTGCCCAGGGACTGCAGATGGAAATGAACATTCTTGCTATAATCTGGAGTATTTACACTGCTGTTGCAGATGTTCATTAATCTGCACTGTCCCTATTAAATACAGAATAAAAAAAAAAATAATAATAATAATAATAATAATAATAATTAAAGCCGCAAGCGGCGTTGGTCGGGACCTCGCACCTGCGTTTGTTCATCTTACTGAGACGCACACCCATACCAAATTTCGTGTGCCTGGCACAATTATCTCACTTCCTGTTGGGCGTGGCCATGACATTGTAGATACCCTGTCAGAACAGACCCTGTCAGACCCTGTCAGACCCTGTCAGACCCTGTCAGACCCTGCATGTGGCCTACATGCTGAGGCCTACATGAACCTTCGATGCTTGTCCCCACATTGCTGCTTGCAGCTACTGTATATCAGATCAAAGGTACAAAGATCAAAGATCTTTGATCAGGGCGTTGCCTAGCAACAAATACCTCCCATTCATAACTCATCACTCCCATTCAATAAATACCTAACTTTATCGATCCGCCATATCGTCATATTACCGCCTATTTGAAAATCCTTCGCAATTTAACATCTCCAACGTCTTAAGATTATGTTCACCAAAATGTAAGCCTATCTGAGGTACGGTGTAGGAGAAGTGTTTCAAATTCCATACCTAACTTTATCGATCCGCCGTATCGTCATATTACCGCCTATTTGAAAATCCTTCGCAATTTAACATCTCCAACGTCTTAAGATTATGTTCACCAAAATTTAAGCCCATCTGAGGTACGGTGTAGGAGAAGTGTTTCAAATTCCATTCTATGTCCAATACCCAAAAATCACACAAAAGCCCAATTATCTCACTTCCTGTTGGGCGTGGCCATGACATTGCAGTGAGGCGTTTGTTCGTCTTATTGAGATACACGTCCCTACCGAATTTCGTGCGCCTATCTTAAACGGTATGCCAGCCCCGAAAGACAACGCGCTAGGGGGCGCTATCGAGCTCCTGGGGGTCACTGGGGGACGGGACTTTGTGTGGTCGTACTGGCAGCACTTTGTGATGCCCGTGCAAAGTTTCGTTCGTTTTGAAGCATGGGAACATGCTCAAAATTGCCCCAGCGAGTGTGAACAAGAACAAGAATAATAATAAATATAGCCGCAAGCGGCGATGATCGGCCCTCGCTTGCACTCGCAGCCCCCTGCTAACGCACCATTTTCCTATTCCCATGAACCATCTATGTACCAAATTAGGTGTGGCTACACCAAAGTTTTTGCCGGGTATCCTAATGGCAGGGACAGATGTTTGACCTGTTACCATGGCAACATGATGTGAGATGGAGTAGGGGTGTCACTGTGTTTTTTGATCAGGACCATGTCACGAATGTGTGGTCCAAATTTGGTGTGTCTACGGCAAAGTAAAATTTTTCCTGTTCCATGCAATCTCCCTAGGGGGCACTATTACGGCCAATTAAGACTTTCTTATATCAGTCTGTGTAGGGCCGGGGTGTTCACCAACGATTAAAGTTTGAGTAAAATCGGCCAAAGTATGTGCGAATTATCACTCGTCGAAATTTGACAGGAAATGGCGCCTTCGCCACCAGGTCACATGGTCTATCCAAAATGGCTGGTTGGTTGCCTAGCAACGGTATAATATACTTTTTGTTTATCTTCCCATGATGCATCTGTGTACCAAATTTTGTTTGACTACACCAAAGTTTTTCCAGAGAATCCTAATGACAAGGACAGATGTTTGGCCTGTTGCCATGTCAACACGATGGGATCTGCCCGGGGTCATCATTGAGATTTTTGATCGAGACCCTGTCACGAATGCGTGTACCAAATTTGGTATGTCTACGACAAAGTAAAATTTTGTGCTTCCATGCAATCTCCCTAGGGGGCGCTATAGTGTCCATTTCAGATTTTCTTATATCAATCTGTTCAGGGCCGGGGTGTCCACCAACGATTAAAGTTTGAGTGAAATCGGCCAAAGTATGTGCAAATTATCGCTCGTTGAAATTTGATGGCGAGAAGCAAAAACAAACCCGAAATTTGTGGCGTTGTCACGGAAACACCGTTCACTATTTTAGAACGCTTTTAACAACTTTTAATGTCCCACTTGTCTAGATGATACAGCACGATTCTGGTGAGTCTGGGTCAAAAACCCTAGGAGGAGTTCGTTAAAATACGAGGACAGGAAAATGCGCTCTCGGTGCCAGGTCACGTGCTCGGTCCAAAATGGCCGACTTCCTGTTGGTCGCTTAGCAACCGCATAATATACTTTTTTGTTCCTTATCCCATGATGCATCTGTGTACCAAATTTGGTTTGGCTACGACAAAGTTTATGCCGGGCGTCCCATTGGCGACGACAGATGTTTGGCCTGTTGCCATGGCAACACGATGGGACATGGCGTGTTGACGTCATTAAGTTTTTTGATCGATACCCCGTCACGAATATTTGTAACAAATTTGGTATGTCTACGACAAAGTAAAATTTTGCACTTCCATGCAATCTCCCTAGGTGGCGCTATAGCACCTATTTCAGATTTTCTTATATCAATCTGTTCAGGGCCGGGGTGTCAACGAACGATTAAAGTTTGAGTGATATCGGCCAAAGTATGCGCGAATTATCGCTCGTTGAAATTTGATGGCGAGCCGCAAAAACGAACCCGAAATTTGTGGCGTTGTCACGGAAACACCGTTCACTCTTTTAGAACGCTTTTAACAACTTTTAATGTCCCACTTGTCTAGATGATACAGCACGATTCTGGTGAGTCTGGGTCAAAAACCCTAGGAGGAGTTCGTTAAAACACGAAGACAGGAAAATGCACCCTCGGTGCCGGGTCGCGTGCTCGGCCCAATATAGCTGACTTCCTGTTGGTCGCCTAGCAACGCCATAATATATTTTTTGGTTCGTAACGACATGATCTATCCACCACCCGAATTTCGTTTATCTACGACAAAGTTCATTTATCGGGTATAGCCATAGGCGCAATGTATTTTGATTTTTGAGGTGGCGCTGTGGAGCCATTTTTAAAGATTTTTTAATACAGATTATTTGTAAATTCCTTTTTTGGCGTTCTTGAATTTTGCGCAAAATTTCGTGAGTTTTCGTCAGTGGGAAGTACCCGAAACCTGAAAAAGTGGTCGGGAAAATAATAATAATAATAATAGGAAAAACCAGAACAGTAACAATATAGTGCCACGAATGGTAACACAAAATATATCAATGGAAAGGGCGCACGTCCAGTAACCCACCCGTGGGGTCCATTGACACCTACCAGCGCGTTTCACACGTTCCACGCTGGTTCTGCAGTGCTTCGCACCGCAGAACAGTTACAAAAGGCCCTATGCGCTCTTCAGCGCTCGGGCCTAATAATAATAATAGGGAAACAAAGCAACAACAATAGGGACCTTCGTCCCCCTTCGGGGCTCGGTCCCTAATAATGACAAAGTTTCACCTGAGAAAGCCGTTTCCTTTGCAGTGCTTCTTCCCTGTGGGAAACGGCCGAGCGTCCGGACCGTGGTCCAACTTCCTCTTCATCTGTGTGGACAAAAACACAGTTAACTCTAAAACTACACAAATACACCACAGAGGGGTATTTACCACTGTGGGGTATTACAGAGGGGGTATTTACCTCTGTGGGGTATTACAGAGGGGGTATTTACCTCTGCGGGGTAATACAGAGGGGGTATTTACCTCTGTGGGGTAATACAGAGAGGGTATTTACCTCTGTGAGGTATTACAGAGGGGGTATTTACCTCTGTGGGGTATTACAGAGGGGGTATTTACCCCTGTGGGGTATTACAGAGGGGGTATTTACCCCTGTGGGGTATTACAGAGGGGGTATTTACCCCTGTGGGGTATTAAAGAGGGGGTATTTACCCCTGTGGGGTATTAAAGAGGGGGTATTTACCCCTGTGGTGTATTACAGAGGGGGTATTTACCTCTGTGGGGTATTACAGAGGGGTATTTACCTCTGTGGGGTATTAAAGAGGGGGTATTTACCTCTGTGGGGTATTAAAGAGGGGGTATTTACCTCTGTGGGGTATTACAGAAGGGGTATGTGCCTCTGTGGGGTATTACAGAGGGGTATTTACCTCTGTGGGGTATTAAAGAGGGAGTATGTGACTCTGTGGGGTATTAAAGAGGGAGTATGTGACTCTGTGGGGTATTAAAGAGGGAGTATGTGACTCTGTGGGGTATTAAAGAGGGAGTATGTGACTCTGTGGGGTATTAAAGAGGGGTATTTACCTCTGTGGGGTATTAAAGAGGGGGTATTTACCTCTGTGGGGTATTAAAGAGGGGGTATGTGACTCTGTGGGGTATTACAGAGGGGGTATTTACCTCTGTGGGGTATTACAGAGGGGGTATTTACCTCTGTGGGGTATTAAAGAGGGGGTATGTGACTCTGTGGGGTATTAAAGAGGGGGTATTTACCTCTGTGGGGTATTACAGAGGGGGTATTTACCTCTGTGGGGTATTACAGAGGGGGTATGTGACTCTGTGGGGTATTAAAGAGGGGGTACATTCGTAATGCCCAATAAACATAAACGTAATAATGGTAAACCACACCTCCACTACGAGATATTCAGTAGGTGCTCCCAGACCATATATCACTGTGATATGGTCTGGGGTAAACCAGGCAAGACTGAACCAGGACTGAACCAGGACTAAACCAGGTCTAAACAAGGTCTAAACCAGGTCTAGACCTAGGTTTAGACCACTTTTCGTAACTGCAGTCACACACGCACACACACATATACACACATATATTTGGACCAGTCCCAGGTCTGGAGAAATGGGGAAATGAGGAAAATGAGGCGCGTCAATTCACCAAAAACTGACACGCGCAACACGTAACGCGCCGCAATTAAGCGGTTAATTTATGAGAAATGTGAAGTCACGCGCGACCTGAGCCTCCTTCACGCGCCGTGGGACTTTACACGAGCGGACATCGCGTGAAATCCCCTAAAGCCGTGATTTAACGCGCAGGGGAGGCGGCAGGGACGCGGCAGGGACGCGACAGGGACGCGGCAGGGACGCGACAGGGACGCGGCAGGGACGCGGCAGGGACGGACGCTCCCGGTATCCGCAGTGGCGCGTGCACATTCCCCACACACGAGCGCGCGCCTCCGCTATGAGTGCGCGCGCCTCTGCCTCGTCATGGCGCACAGACGCGGTCCCGGTGTACCGGCGCACAGACGCGGTACAGACGCGGTCCCGGTCCTCACGTTTTGGCGCAGTTCTGGCAGAATGACGCGCGGGTTTGGAGGATGCGCGCGGCGGCGGCGGCGGGACTTACTTTGTAGAAAATGAGCTTGAGCGTGCCGTAGAACCCCATGGTGACGTAGACAGGGGGTCCAGCGCCAGGGGAAGTCCGGTCCAGATCCAAAAAACACGATTAATGATCCAAGAGCGCGGAGGAGGAGCGGCAGGAGGAGACGCGAGAGTGAAACCGGAACACCGGAACACGCCGAGGCATGTCCGAGGGAGGAGAGAGAGAGCGAGGAGGGAGAGAGCGAGGGAGGAGAGAGAGAGATGAGAGGGAGAGAGAGAGAGGAGAGAGAGAGAGAGCGAGGGGGGGGGAGGGAGGGAGGGAGGAGAGAGAGAGGAGGGAGAGAGAGAGAGCGAGGAGGGAGAGAGAAAGGGAGGAGAGAGAGAGAGGAGAGAGGGAGAGAGAGAGAGAGCAAGGAGGGAGAGAGAGGGAGGAGAGAGAGGAAGGAGAGGGAGGAGAGAGAGAGGAAGGGAGGAGAGAGGGAGGAGAGAGAGAGGAGAGGGGGAGGAGAGAGAGAGGGAGGGAGACGAGAGAAAGGAGAGGAGAGAGGGAAGAGATAGAGAGGGAGAGAGAGAGAGAGAGAGAGAGGGAGGAGAGAGAGGAGGGAGAAGAGAGAGGAGGGAGAGAGAGAGAGAAAGGAGAGAGAGAGAGGTGAGAGAGAGAGAAAGGAGAGAGAGAGGGGGGGAAGAGAGAGAGGGAGAGAGAGAGAGGGGAGGAGAGAGAGAGGAGAACTAAACCAGGTCTATGTTCTAGCTCAGGGGTCGGTCACACAGTAAAGAAAACACTGGGAGCCACAAAACCCTTTTGAAATTTAAAATTAAATAACACTGCATATAACTGATTTTTTACCTTTGTGCCATAGAATTAAATTTTGAAAATGAACCATCCATCCATTTTCTTCTGCTTATCCGGGGCCGGGTCACGGTGGAAACAGTCTAAACAGGGATTCCCAGACCTCCTTCACCCCGGACACTTCCTCCAGCTCCTCCGGGGGGACCCCAAGGCATTCCCAGGCCAGCCGGGAGACATAGTCCCTCCAACGGGTCCTGGGTCTTCCCCGGGGCCTCCTCCCGGTGGGATATGCCCGGAACACCTCCCGAGGGAGGCGTCCAGGAGGCATCCGGAACAGATGCCCGAGCCACCTCAGCTGGCTCCTCTCGAGAAGCAGCGGCTCTACTCCGAGCTCCTCCCGTGTGACTGAGCTCTTCACCCTATCTCTAAGGGAGCGCCCAGCCACTCTGCGGAGGAAACTCATTTCAGCCGCTTGTATCCGCGATCTCGTCCTTACGGTCATTACCCAAAGCTCATGACCATAGGTGAGGGTAGGAACGTAAATTGACCGGTAAATTGAGAGCTTCGCCTGAAAATGAACGAACCAAAATAAAATACATTTTAATTAAATACAGTGGTCCCTCGCTATATCGTGGTTCACTTTTCGCGGCCTCGCTGTTTCGCGGATTTTTATTCAATTTTTTTATAGCGTATCAACGTGCATTTCTGCGTCCTGATTGGCTGAGGGACTGTAGACCTTTGCTGATTCGTCAGTCATTCTCCTCCGTGTCTCCTGTACAGAATGCGTTCAGTTTGCCAGATTTATATAAATGTTGGATCGCAGTGTGACTCTGAAGTGCTGTATGATTGTTTCTCCCCGACAAAACCCGCCACAGCGAAGCGGCGCCAGGACGAAGAGGCTCGGTCAGAGGAACTGTGAAATACACACGAAATACACTTTGGTTTCCTTCTATAATACTGTGCTTTTTTGTTGAAAATCTACGAAAGTTTGAGAGTTTAAACAAGAGAGAAATGTGAGAAAACGTTAATTCCAGTGTGAGAAAAGTGTAGAATGTGTGTGGTGAGGCGTTTACAGCCTTAAAACATGGAGAAGAATTGTAAAATATAAAGCTGACGACTTCGCAGATTTCGCTTGTCGTGGGTTATTTTTAGAACGTAACCCCCGTGATAAACGAGGGGCCGCTGTACTGAGCCGCATCAGAGGGATCAAACAGCCGCATGTGGCTCCGGAGCCGCGGGCTGCCGACCCCTGAAGACCAGAGCTGCAGGAGAAGCTCTGACTCTGAAACTCAAATCCCAAACTCTCACCGTTTCATTCCGAGGACAAACTTCAGACTCAGAAACGTAAAAGTCCCAGATTATAAAACACAAATGTTTGAGTGAAACGTGTTGCTATGGAAACGCCGTTGCCACGTAAACAAACCCTTCCTATGTCGTCGTTATCGTGTTCATCACAGAAAACACAAGTCCCATTCCCTGAGCTGAACGTGTGAAATAAAATATCCTGGAGTCAGATCTGTGGAGAGGCGGCCCCGCTCAGACAGAAGGTTTTGGTTTTTCTCTGTACAGGGGGTCCTCGGGTTACGACGGTCTCGACTTATGACGTTTCGTGGTTACGAACGCGCCCCCATAAAAAAAATATATATATATATATTACGCGTTATTCCGTCTTACGCAGTTTAGTGTGGTAAGCGACGTAAACAAACGCGAACGGCGCGCGGCGCACGGCGGAAGAATACGCTTTGTTGTGGTTGTAGGGCGAAGAAGACGCCTCGTGTGCGTGCCCAATGTGGGCGGAAGTACCTGATGTGGGCTCTGATCTGCTCCTATGAAAGCAACAGTGATAACCAAGCAGCGTAGTGGTCTAATTATTGAGATGGAAAAGTTATTGGTGCTTTGGTGGGAAGATCAAAGTCAAAATCCGACTTACGACGAAATTCGGGTTACGACGCGTCTTAAGAACGGATCAACATCGTAACCCGAGGACCCCCTGTATTTCTGAGCTCTAAAACCTCCTGGAACTGAACAAATGTAAAGTAGAGCCGTTTAGGGTTGCAAAGGGGCGGAAAATTTCTGGAAAGTTTCTGGAAAATTTCCATGGAAACTTTGGTGTGGGAATTTTGGGAATTTTCAAATTGGTAACTTTGCACAGAAGTTTTGGGAATTTATGGGAATTACTGTGAGTCATATACCAACGTAAATATAAACATTTTATTTTGTCATCAGCAGCATAAAACACACGACTCATAATTTATGTGTCAGAAGAACTTTATCAGTGCGAATCTCCTTCACTGAACAAAACATGAACACTGGATAAAATGTGTCTCATAATTCAAAATTTAAAATGAAAGGAACTCTCCTCCTGTCCAAAAACTTGAATTCAAAATGTAAAATGAAAGCAGCTTTCCCCTCTGAAAAGTCTTGAATGTCAAAAAGTCTTTTGTCAATCAAAATATTTACCCAAAGCTTCTCAGGCCTGGTTTTGGCATGTTCTCCATTTTGCCAAATACTTTCAAGCTTCTTCCTCAATGTCCACAGTGTTCACTTCCTCAACATCTGACTCCTCATCTTCTTCAGTCTGTGTCCATGTCTGTGTCCAGTCCTGTGTCCATGTCTAGCCCTGTGTCCAGTCCTGTGTCCGTGTCTAGCCCTGTGTCCATGTCTGTGTCTGTGTCCGTGTCCAGCCCTGTGTCCAGTCCTGTGTCCAGTCCTGTGTCCAGTCCTGTGTCCAGTCCTGTGTCCAGTCCTGTGTCCAGTCCCGTGTCCAGTCCTGTGTCCGTGTTTGTGTCCAGTCCCGTGGAGGATGACTCTGTTTGCACGTATGGCGACTCATTTCTCCACTTGCTCATTGGTGAGCCTGTTCGGAACTTTTGTGTTCCCAAATAGTGACCAGTGTCGCTCAGAGGCAGCTGATGTTGGAGGGATTTGGAGAAGGATGGAGGCTACAGGTGCAAAGGCCTCAGATCCACAAAGTCCCTTCCACCAGGTGGATGGAGAAATATGTTGGCTTGACTGCCAGATCCCATCCTCTTGCCAAAGGCCTTGTTTTGTACGGTATTTTGCCAAACTGCCAAGAACTTTACGTACATCAAGACTCAGGTGGTGAGATAAGGCAGTGGTAACAGTGTAAGCACTGTTAATCTCCTCTCCAGACAGCATGCTGTGGCTATATTTTGGGTCCAGCATGTATGCTGCTGGATGCACTGGTTTCACATAGAACTCCTGGAGCTTCTCCAATAATTTCACTGCTGCTGTTTCTTCTGCTTTTAGTAGTAGTGAAGTGGGCAAGGCTGTTAAGATTGCTTGCCTCATTTCTGCAAAAAAGACACTGGACATCTGACAGGATGGCATCATCACCCTCTATTTTTGTGATTGCTGTAGCAATGGGTTTCAGGATAGTCAGACTGCTGGTCAGTCTTTCCCAAAAATCATCGTCTAATAGAATCATCTTGATGTCAGATAGCTGCAGTCTGAGATATGGCCATCTGTTGGAGGGACTCCTTTCCCTCCAGTAGACTGTCATACATGAGGACAGCCCCAGCCCAACATGTGGGGCTTGTGAGCTTCAGTGTGTCTTGTTTTTTTCTTTTTGTTTTGAGGTATATTGCTGAAGCTACTTTGCCCTTCACATACTTCACAACTTGCTTCGCCCTCTTGTGTAGTGTGTCCATCGTTTTCAGTGCGTAGGAACTGCCTTCCTGGTGCGTAACAGGGATTCCCCTGTCAGCGTGGTGTGTGCCTCGGCTGTGTTTTTCCACACTGAAAAATAGTTCCCACCCAAAATGACCAAGGTAAGCTCTCCGTGTTGATTTGCACATTTATTTGCACTCGATATGAATGCGCACTACACAGAAAGTAATTGGGAAAAGCATCGAGCAAATTAATTCCTTTTGGCCGAAATCTTTCTCTGGCGACATTAGACTCCAGTCTAACGTGGAGTAGCTGCAGATACCGCGGCGGCCAGTGCTGACAGACCTGGACAATGGCTGGGTCACCAGAAAAACGCTTTCCACCACTTATTTTAGTCTCTGGACTGTGGGGAGATGCCCAAGTTTGACCTGGGGGTGGCATATCCCTTTAAGAAGATTATTAAGTGTGTGCAGCACAGCCAGTGGGCATTATATGAGGGGAGGTTTCCTCCACGCGTGTCCAGGCCACCTTCATATTTGCTGCATTGTGAGTAACAAGTGCAAACACCTTCTCTGGCCCGAGGTCATTAATGACTGCTTTCAGCTCATCAGCAGTGTAAGCACAGTGTCGGTTGTCCTTTGTTTCTGTGCTCTTGTAGAACACAGGTTTAGGGGGGTGACAATGTGGTTTATAATTCCTTGTCCCTGAACATCTGACCACCCATCAGAGATGATTGAAATGCAGTCTGCCTTGTCAATGGTTTGCTTGACCTTTGTTTGCACTCTGCTGAACTCTTCATCCAGTAAATGAGTGGATAGTGCATGTCTGTTTGGGGGAAGGAATGCTGGTCAGAGAACATTAAAAAATCTCTTCCAGTAGACATTGGTGGACAATATCAGAGGTGAGGAAGTTCACTCGAGCTAAACGTTCATCTGCATTTTTCTGACTATGTTCATCCATTGAGTCAAAGTATCTTCTGAGGCCTGAGGGTCCAGGACCTGATGAGACAGTATCACAATCTGATGCAACAGATTCATTTTCACCTGGAGGAATGCCTGCTGCATTTGTTGCTGACCTCGGAAATTTTGAGCACTTTGAAATATAGCCGAAGCACACACCACGCTGCGTAACAGGGGAACTCCCTTCCGGGTGCGTAACAGGGATTCCCCTGTCAGCGTGGTGTGTGCTTCGGCTTTTTCCGCACTGAAAAATATTTCCCACCCAAAATGACCAAGTCAAGCTCTCCGTGTTGATTTGCACATTTATTTGCACTCGATATGAATGCGCACTAAACAGAAAGTAATTGGGAAACGCATCGAGCAAATCAACTGTCACTTTTGGCCGAAATCTTTCTCTGGCGACGTTAGACTCCAGTCTAATGCGGAGTAGCTGCAGATACTGCGGCGGTCAGTGCTGACAGACCTGGACAATGGCTGGGTCACCAGAAAAACGCTTTCCACCACTTATTTTAGTCTGGACTGTGGGGAGATGCCCAAGTTTGACCTGGGGGTGGCATATCCCTTTAATATATAGATCTTTAATATGTATATCAAATATAATCTAGTTCTTGATATCCTCAGAACGTACTTGACTGCATGTCGTCCTCTTGCTGAAGTGTCTGGCCTCAGGAGTCTGTATTTGCTGTGAGCTCAGAAAAGTCGCTTTATTCATTCATTCATCTTCTTCCGCTTTTTTTCCATTTTCTGGGTCACGGGGGCAGCAGTCCAAGCAGTGTTCTGCTGCCCAGAACACAATGCACCAGCCCCCATGAATCCTCCCGCGGGTGGTGGGTCCACAGGAGGACGGCCCAAGTCACAAACTGGCCTTGGTGTACTTCTGCCATGGGGGCTACCAGTGTACGCAGACACTGGGGGCGAGGTGGGGTTACGTGTCCGCCCCTAAAAGTCGCTTTTGCTCTTCAGAATTCTAAGTTATTGATCATGTGATAAAGGAATGCCAAATGCATGTAGAGGGTGTGGCTCGAGGCTCTGCACAAAATACTGTCCTACTTTATTCACACAAATGTGATTATTTTAGACAAGATTATGCTACAATATTTTTTCTACCAACTATATTGATGCTCCTAACCTTCAACTTTGGTCATTCCCAGTTTATTCCCATTAAAGGAGAATTAACGTTTTTTACAATCTGAGCCTTATTTCTGTAATAAAACAAGTTGTTTTACTCACCCATAGCACTTTGGTGTCATATGGAGCACTTCCAGAGATGTTTTAGATTAGCGTTAGCCTAGCGCGACTTCTAGCCATAGCTCGGGGCATATAATATATTCCCCGAGCATGTAATATGCCCCGTGCGGTCTCCAAGTAACACAAACTTTAGCACTTTTCAAATCATAGAAGCTCGATGTCTTAGTCTACGATTTCATTTGAGTCAAAAGTGGCCTGTAATCCGAGATTTATCCATAGTTTACAGCTTTGCGTTTCATGTTTGGGTCCCGGGAGCTGAGAGCACAGTCCGCGCATGCGCACTGGCCTCCTCATCTACTCGAAACTATGGCTAAATCTCGGATTACAGGCCACTTTTGACCAAACGAAATCGTAGACTAAGACATCGAGCTTCTATGATTTGAAAAGTGCTAAAGTTTGTGTTATTTGGAGACCGCAAATATTTGCCCCGAGAACTCACATTATGGAGATCGCAAATCTAAAACATCTCTGGAAGTGCTCCATATGACACCAAAGTGCTATGGGTGAGTAAAACAACTTGTTTTATTACCGAAATAAGGCTCAGATTGTAAAAAACGTTAATTCTCCTTTAATTCCCAAAAATTCCCATGGAAAGTTTCCAACTTTGAAAATTCCCAGAATTTTGCAAGACACTGACCACATTTTTTTATTCCAAATTAATTGTTCCGAGTTATCTTTCGGAATTAAAATATTCTCTAAATCAGGTCCAAACCAGGGACTAAACCTGGAAAAATATTTCAGAATTAAAACTTTCTCCTTAGAGTTCACATGGAAATAATAATCCTGAATTGGGGTTCACAGGGAAAACTCGTTAAATCGGCTTTTTTTAAATTCCACTCGACATCTGGGGGTGGGGAGGGTTCTGATTGGACACGGACATGAACAGATTTACGTCGACCGGAAGAAAACGCAAACTTCAGCTGCTCCCGGCTTTTTGTCATCTTGGTTTGATGGTATTTTTACGTTTTCTTTTCATTAATTGTCGTTATTCCGGTGAAATTATTAAAATAATAGTTTCAGTTCGAGACCAACAGAACGGTGACCCAACGAGCACCGAACGACCAGGACAAAACCAGAACTAGACCAGGACTAAACCAGGATTGAACCAGGATTAAACCAGGACTAAACCAGGTCTAAACCAGAACCAAAACACGCTGTGGGCCCCTCCTGTGGACATCACACTAGAACAGAGCGTTTTTTACATTTGTACCAAAAAGGATCAGTGAGAAGAACCGACTAGAACATGGAGAAAGATCTGAGGAGAAAAGTTTGAGGAACGTCTGAGGAGAAGAGTTTGAGGAACAAAACCACCTGCATTTGTCAAAGGGTTTACAGCAGTGAGTTTAAAGTTCTCGTCATGTTCTAATGACGTTCCTCTACATTTCTACAGGAGAACATCAGGAAAGGTCTAATCTGAGCCCTTTAATCGAAGTCCAGGTGAAAATAAACGAGTGACGAGAACATCTGACCCGGACCCTCCTCCACTCTCGTCCTTCATAATCCCGGTTTAATCCCACATCTGATGAATGAGAAGATCTGACCTGGTTTACAGAGCAGAGGAGGAACTAAACCTGGACTATAACTGGACTAAACCAGGACTAAAACTGACTACGCCTGGACTGAACCAGGGACTAAACCAGGACTAAACCTGGACTAAACGTGGACTAAACCAGGACTAAACCAGGACTAAACCAGGACTAAACCAAGGACTAAACCAGGACTAAACCAGGACTAAACCAGGACTAAACCAAGGACTATAACTGGACTAAACCAGGACTAAAACTGACTAAGCCTGGACTGAACCAGGGACTAAACCAGGACTAAAACTGGACTAAACCTGGATTCAACCAGGGACTAAACCAGGACTAAACCTGGACTAAACGTGGACTAAACGTGGACTAAACCAGGACTAAACCAGGACTAAACCAAGGACTAAACCTGGACAAAACCAGGACTAAACCAAGGACTAAACCAAGGACTAAACCAAGGACTAAACCTGGACTAAACCAAGGACTAAACCTGGACTAAACCTGGACTAAACCTGGACTAAACCAAGGACTAAACCAGGACTACACCAAGGACTAAACCTGGACTAAACCAGGACTAAACCAGGACTAAACCAGGACTAAACCAGGACTTTTCATGTGTCATGAAGGAGAAAATGGCTCCAGTTGGAGGTGAAAATAAACAGAGAAACACAAAAGAACATTTGTGTCTGACCTGGATCTGCTGAGACGTCACTTCCTCTTCCTCCTCCTCGCCTTCCTCGTCATCTTCTTCGTCACTGTCCCCGCCCTCCTCGCCGTCCCCGCCCTCCTCGCCCTTTCCCGCATTCTGATTGGTCCGTTCACGCTCGTCCGTTTGTACGTTTTCACTTTCCCTTCTGGACGCTCCAGTTCGTTCGCTGCAGTCGGTTAAATCCCGGTCGGTCCGTTCCTCGTGTTCATCGGCTGCGTCCACGTCTCCCGATACCGCCTCTTGATTGGCTAACTCCTCTGTTCCGCTCGTTTCTATTCGCTGACGGCTTAATCCGCCCGTCTCTGCGTTCCAATTGGTCGCTCGGTCCATATCTTTACTGTGATTGGTTAATTTCAGCGCATATTTCACCTCGAGTTCGTGTTCTCGGCTCTCATTGGTTGATTGCCTCACGTCCTCCGCGTCTCCGCTCTGATTCGTCGACGCCTGGCCGTGGTCGTGTCCGAAAGGCTCTGATTGGCAGGACTCCTCCTCCTCGGTGACGATGGCGACCCTCACCTCCTCCAGGTCCTCTTCCTCATCGTCGTTCGCGCCCTTTTCCCGCCGAAACCACGACAACAGAAAGGGGGAGGAGCTGACGGAGGAGGAGGCGGAATTGGGAGTGTTTCCACCAATCAGATCGCGGCGCGTCCTCAAGGCCTGGTCCCATTGGTCCCGGCTCAGAGTGTCCTCCTCCAAAACGCCGTCCGCAGGTTCGGGATCCATATTTGACGTTTCCGGGCGAAGTTTGAATCAAATGACGAACATTCTGAAAGAAAAAAGTTCACAAACTTAAAGCCACACTGTGGAACTTTTCTGCTGGAGAATCCGTCAGACGCTTTTCTACATGGAGATATCACTGCTTTGTCTGAAATGTTCCACAGTATGGCATTAAACCTTTCTATCTCCATGGAGACCAAACCAGACCAAGTCACAGGTCAGAGCTGTGGAGAGGCGTCAGAATGTTTGTTTTTCTAGGTGTTTTGAGCTCTAAAACCTCCTGTGATTGAATAAGTGTAAAGTAGAGCTGTTTAAAGTCACACTGCGGAACATTCCAGACAGAGCAGTGACGTATCTATAGAAACAGGTGACGGACCCTCAAAAAAATAAATAAATAAATAAAAATACACAATGCATCTTTAAGTCATGGTCTGATGTTCCTCGTCACAAACAGAGCTGGAGTTGTGTTTGTTTCATTCTCATGTTTGAACCAAGGTTATTATAGTTAACGAAAACAAACATATACATATATATATATATGTGTATATATATATATGTGTATATATATATATATATATATATGTATATATATGTATATGTATATATGTATGTGTGTATATACAGTGCCGTGAAAAAGTATTTGCCCCCTTCCTGATTTCTGTGTTTTTTGCATATTTATCACTCAAAACATTGTCAGATCATCAAACCAATTTTAATATCACACAGAAACAACCCAAGGAAAGACAAAATTCAGTTTTTGAATGATGATTCCATTTATTAGTGCACAAAAAAAATCTAAACCTATCTGGCCCTATGTGAAAAAGTAATTGCCCCCTTAATCTAATAGCCAGTTGAGCCTCCTTTGACAGCAATAACTGTAACCAAACGTTTGCGATAATTGGTGATGAGTCTTTCACACCGCTGGGGAGGGATTTTGGCCCACTCTTCTATGCAGAATTGTTTCAATTCTGCCATATTGGAGGGTTTTCTTTTATGAACTGCCCGTTTAAGGTCACACCACAGCATCTCAATCGGATTTAAATCCGGACTTTGACTTGGCCACTCCAAAACCTTAATTTTGTTTTCTTTGAGCCATTCAGAGGTGGACTTGCTGGTGTGTTTTGGATCATTGTCCTGTTGCATGATCCAAGAGCGCTTGAGTTTGAGGGCACGAACTGATGGCCGGACATTCTCCTTCAGGATCTTCTGGTAAACAGCAGAATTCATTTTTCCGTCAATCACAGCAAGTTGTCCTGGTCCTGAGGCAGCAAAGCAGGCCCAGACCATCACACTGCCACCACCATGCTTTACTGTGGGCACCATGTTCTTTTTATCAAATGCTGTGCCATTTTTACGCCAGATGAAACGGGCTGCAGACCTTCCAAAAAGTTCAATTTTAGACTCATCGGTCCACAAAATGTTTCTCCAAAAGTCTTGAGGGTCATCAAGGTGCTTTTTGGCAAAGGTGAGACGAGCCTTTGTGTTCTTTTGTGAAAGCAGTGGTTTTCTCCTGGGAACTCTTCCATGGATGCCATTTTTGGCCAGTGTTTTTCTAATGGTGGAGTCATGAACACTGACCTTAACTGAGGCCAACGAGGCCTGTAGTTCTTTCGATGTGCGTCTAGGTTCTTTTGTGACTTCCTGAATGAGCCGTCGTCGCACTCTTGGAGTAATCTTAGTTGGTCGACCACTCCTGGGAAGGGTTGCAACTGTTCCCAGGTTCCTCCATTTTTTGAATAATGGCTCTGACAGTGGTTCGCTGGAGCCCCAGAGCTTTGGGAATGGCTTTGTAACCTTTTCCTGAATTATAGACTTCTATCACTTTTTTTCTCATTTGTTCTTGAATTTCTTTGGATCGTGGCATGATGTGTTTGTTCTTGAGATGTTGTAGCCAACTTCACTTTGTTTGACAGGAACTATTTAAGTGATTTCTTGATTCAACACAGGTGGTGACAATCAGGTGTGGGTGTGGCATGTAGAACTGAACTAAGTTTTCTCAAAACTGTGGTTAGTCACAGTTAGTTTGTGATTTAACAAGGGGGGGCAATTACTTTTTCACATAGGGCCAGATAGGTTTAGATTTTTTTTGTGCACTAATAAATGGAATCATCATTCAAAAACTGAATTTTGTCTTTCCTTGGGTTGTTTCTGTGTGATATTAAAATTGGTTTGATGATCTG